>CM052708.1:14538144-14643683 GCA_028551405.1 Uromys caudimaculatus | reverse complement strand
GGGGACACGGGGTTTCCAAAGAAAAGGGGAATCATCGGAAATGTAAATAAAATATCAAAAAAAAAATTAAATAAAAGAATGAAAAAGGAAAAAAAAAAAGAAATATGAGATAATAATTATTAGAAATACAAGGGTGGGCCTTAGGTACTTTATACAGTACAGTCCTGGAGACCTAAAACTCTGCTGTCAGAAGCTCAATCCTAAGGAAGAGTCTCGTAGCTCTTCGAAATGTTTATAATTCCTCAGCCTTGGTGTGAATATGTATTGAGAAACAAACCAATTTATATTAGGGGAAATTTGGAGTTATACCTTCTTAATGGATTGTTTTTTGTGTGGTTATTAAACATCACTACATGCCAGGGTAAGGTTTTTTTTTTTTTTTTTTTTTTTTGGAGATGAGAAAATAAGAAATTTTAAGAACAAATTTGAAAGCACTGTTTTCACTGAAGAAAGTGATTAAGAATCGAAACTATTATTTGGCAGAGTTTGCACTGGTGCCTTCAAACTTGTGAACAGAAAGAAGAATAACATTTCCATGCATGACAAAAGGATCAAGGAGATATCTGTGTAACTTCAAATATGTTGATTTAGAAATGTAATGATAACTTATTAGATGTTGATTTAATCCTATGTCCATTTAGTGAAACAGTAGTAGTAGTTTCTTAGCTATAGCCTACCATCTATCCAGCCAAATGTTTTTGTCTAGTTAATAATGTCAGTTATGAGTTTCATATTGTGTAGCAGGGTTTAATAAATTATTTGGTTAATGTTGTGATGTGCATGCCTTTAATGCACAACTAGGCATGTAGAATTTTGAACAGTCTTTCTGAATATTGTAAAAGATGCCTTGGGTTGCCACTATCTATTTCTCAGAAAGCAGAGGAAGTTTTTTGTTTGTTTGTTTGTTTGTTTTGTTTTTCCTGCAGATGCAACATTATTCAAGCCTGCTGCTCTTATGTACTTTGAATGCCATAGCTAATTTTCTATAGCTAGGATAAGACACCCTGACCAAGGCATCTCATAGAGGTCATCTTTTATTGGGTTCTTGCAGTTGCAGAAGAATAGCATCCATGACCGTCATGACAGAGAACATGGTAGCAGCAGGAAGGCAGTCAGGTGCTGAAGTAGAAGCCAAAAGCTAACATCTACAAGCACAGGGCCTAAGGTAAGCCACCTGGGAATGAAATTAGATTTTTAAACTTCCATTTGAATCTCTGTGTAACACCTTCTCCAGAAAGACCACACCTCTTAATCCTCCCCAAGCAATTCAACTGACTCTTGGACTCATATTCAAAAATTTGAACCTAAAGGAGCCACTCTAAATCAAAACATCACACTGTACATACTAAAGTAGGTGTTTTTATAAATTGGTGGACAAGTTACCTGGTTTTCAAAAGAATTTGAGGAAGAGAATAGTCTACAGCAATTATGATTTCAGTAATTACTCTGGCAAAAGAAATGGAATCCCTTTCATTATGGTGCTCAAGATCCAATGTTGATAATACTGTTGCTGATAAAATTTCTGTGTGCTGTCTTTGTATGACATGAAGGACAAAAGGAGCATAGACACTTGGCATTCTCTGCTCTGAGTCATTCTTCACTGGGGAAAGAGAATAGTTTTGGAAGAATAGCAGAATGGCTGAAAATACTGAATTATGACATTGTTAAAAAATGTGCCTAGTGGTTGTCTGTAGCAATATATGACTAATTTTCATCAAGTGACCAATATAGGACACTGTTCTTGGAAAGGTGTGGTACAAAGTCAAGGAAACCCCAAGATATAAACAGTACTGAGCACTCTTAGAATCCCATTATTCCTGCTAATGACTCACTTATAGAACTTTTGCTTCTAACTCAGTCAACCTTGGACCCGAATTTATTGGATTGTAAGTAAGAAATCTTTCCACAATGGTCCTATTAAATTTACAACTAAAAAGCCTCCTGGATACTAGAGACATTTTTGTGTCATTCTGAGAAAATATGTATAGAACGCAATATTTTGCTGACTTTGGTGTATGGTTTCTTTTTCCATAGGTAGATATCTAAGATGATGTTATCACAGTTATCTAAGACAAATAAGGGTTGAGGCAACTGCATGTAATTCTCTTATATGGCTTTACAAATAAGGAAGTCTGAGCATTACATTTATCCATTTTATTGATTTATAGGGGATGATATAAATAAGCAATTTCATGTATGTGAAAATTATAAAAATAAAAAAAGTCAAATCTGGAATGTGTCAGGAAGAATTCCTAGTCTAGATTTTACCTGAAATATTAAACTTCAGTTCTACAGTCACAGAAGAAAGGGTAGAGGGGGACATAATAAGAAATACAAGGCTAAGTCTGAAAACCTGAGCAAAGATAGGGCTGAGTACCTTCCTCGTTAAGACAGATGGTTGACTAAGGTCAGGTTCAAGTCCAACACTGTAGAATATGGCAAATCATTGACATGAAGTCTAAAGGAGGACTTTTAGGGATTGTTCTATTACTTGACTCCAGCTTCAGATGAACTCAAAAGAGTTCATAGGCAAGGAAAACTTTATGTACACTGATAAACACCTTTTTAAAATTTTTGGATATTTACTTTATATACATTTCAAATACCTTAAGAATTGCAAGAGCATTAAATATTTCTGAAAAGTAGAGTTTGCCCATACTCTGTGTCTATTACTTTCAGTCTTTTGATTGTTGTTAAAGAGTCCAGATTATCATTCTAGTAAAAGAAAGGATTAATTCAGCATGCCTCACTAAATTCACACCTTTATTGACCTGAAGTTAATTTAGTTATTTCAATTTTACAAATTTCATAATTTTTTAAAGAATACTGATGCATGGAGAGATGGAAGAGAAATCAATAAATATTGCTACTCTTTTAAAGAAACTGAATTTAGGTCCAAAGACTCATGTTAGGTGACTTATAATTCTCCTGTAAGTCTGGCTTTAGAGTGTTGATGCCCTTTTCTGACTTCCACGGGCACCCACAGACATCTGAAGTACATATACACAAGCACACAACATACATTTTTTCCAAAAAAGAAATATTTACAAATATTTGTCAGTAACCCTTTCCATTAGACCTGACTTCATTGCATTTATCCTATAAAGAATTTTTTTCTTAGTTTTATTTATCTTGATATTATCTTTTATTATTTTCTGGTGGTAATTTGTATATAGTTGTTCTAGTTTATTAGTATGGTCATAGAAAAATACAATAGAGAGAGTCTCTTGTGAAATGTTATGGAAGCCTGTCAACAAAAAAGCTTTTAGCCTATTGGATTAAGCAGGAAATCAGAGGGGGGAATTCCTTCAGGGATAGAGGATTCTGGGATAGAGTCAGAAATGAGAATGGATTTGCCCTTAACACTGATATAGATGGTAGCATGTACCTGAGGAGAGGTAACTAGCTATGTGTCAGGACTTAGAATATAATGAACTGAATGCTTGAATTATAACCTAACAGCACATACCCAGGCTTATAATTTATTCATAAATTATAAGTCTCAGTATCATTATGTTGGAAACTTGGACATGGGTAAAAAAGTCCAAGGTTACAGAATATTCCAGACTTAGAGCTTCAAATAACATAGGTGTGTTTTGTTATTGTTCATTTTTTTGTAACTCATGAGATTGAATGTTTAAAATTAATAGATTGATATAGGAGAACTATTTTTTTATGAAGACCTTTCTCCTGGACTTCTGATGGAAGATAATCTATTCCCTCTGTCTTTATATGGCTGCTAATATTTGCTTAAGTTTTCTGATATCCAAGTCTAATTTTTTTTAAAGATCTCTGTCGTATTAGATTACAGGTTTTCCCAATGATTCAGTTTTACCTTAATGTCATCTTTAGAATTTCTCTGTCTAACCACCATCCTATTCTAAGTTACTGGAAGCTAAGGATTTAAGGACTTTAAAAGCAGAATTCAACCCAAAGCAAAAAAAAAAAACAAAACATTAATGACTTCCTAGAATCATTGCTCTTTCCAGAGTAAAACAAAACAAAGCAAAAAAAAAAAAAAAAAAAAAAAAAGAAAAGAAAAGAACAAAGCAAAGCATCCAAGGATCATGATGTCTATATCTTCTTTCATTTCCCCTTACTGTGTAATTATTACTAAACTTATACTTCAGCAAAGAATCATCCTGAAGTGAAGAGAGTTATTCTTGCCCAAGCTTTTAAGGCACAGGATACACATACACTATGTCTTAAACTCTTTCTTGCTGCATAGTTTGTATGAAGAAATTTTAATGTCCTTTGTTGGGTATAGAAACAGCACAGATTTGCTAAAATTTATTCATTGTAGGAAGTCAAATCAGTAAAAAAAACCATCAATTCAGTAAAGTCAGGTGCATGGATATTGAAATACTTTTTAGATCTAAGACATACTTGTAGTTTGATGCCTCTAAAATGTTAGCATTTCAAATGTGTCTAATCTAGTTAATTCATTAATAGATGATAAAAATTAGGATATTGTCAGTACTAATATTCATTCTATGGTGATTAGATGGAGACAACTATAAGTGGGAAAGCCCAAGGTTTATAAAATACAATAAAATATTTAGGAAAAATTGATGAAAATGATGATCCCACAGTCAAATTCAGAGCAGCTTAGGAAAATGATTCAAATTTTGAAAAGTTTGTGTTTATTAACAGTATTTGATATATTAATCACATTTCTTTTAACTACACAGGGCATGGAAATTGAATACATTGATTAGACCTGGGAAGAAAATAAAGGAGATATTGAGAAGTACAAATATGGGAAAGCCAAAATCTCTGCATTTTAAATAATAAAAAAACAATAAGGAAATTGGCCTTCAATAACAAGAGTCTATTAAGATTTATTTTAAATGTCAGGTTTTGGTAAAAAAAAAAAAATTAATACATGGATGTTTCCTTCCATCACAGCTAAACCTTTTCAGACTGAATAAGATCACAGAATAATAATCAGGATTGCAAATTATAACTAGAAAAGATTGCTGATATGTGTTCCTACGTGAGATACTTGGAGTTATTGCACCAGAAAAATTTAGAAGACAAGAAATAAATCTTCCTAAATATATTGCAAATATATGACTCACAGATAGTTCTTCATCTCTGCTAGAATATCTCTGCTAGAACATGTTTCTCATTGTATCCCCTTTAATAAAATCCCTGAAGCCACAAAGAAATGAGAAACTCCTGGATTTTGGAATCAGTATCAACAGAAGCTACTACTTTTTTGTATATTGATCAAGAATAAAACCTCCTCTCCTACAACCGGGGTATAACCAGAGATCCATATTGCTAGAAAAATTACTTGTTGAATGTATTTTATTCTACTTGTATATCTAATTAGTGTTTTATGTGAGACTTGGTTTTACTTTGTAGCTCAGGATGATGTTTGAACTCATGGCTATATTCTTTGTGTAGGTAGACTTCTACCATCATCCTTTACTTCATTTCCTTCTAACCCATGACATTTGAACCTTTATTCTTGCAACTGATACTAGATAATGTAAGTATTTCTGATGGTATTTCTGGGCACTGACATGTAATTCTTAATGAGAATAAGCCTATCCTGCTCCTCCTCAGTTATCGCTCTCTCATGGTGATGACATCGTTTTTATATATCAACTGATGTAATACATTATTTTTATCCGTGGTGACCCTCCTTTGCAAAGGAACAGTAAGACTTATTTCTTTTATTGCAACACCATATCCATTGATGAACCTTTGCCCATTTTCCCTCCTACTTTTTTTCCCATTTGCCCTCAGCACTGCAATTCTATGCTCAAATTCTAAGAATTGTTTTTGATAACACATGTAAGTGAGAACACTGAGTACTTGTAATTCAGGCTGTCTTGTTCCTGGCTCAAGATGACACGCTGTTGAAGTTGGGGAAACAGTGTTTGGTTCATTTCTTTTCCCAATTTTCTAGATTTTCCACTATAAAATAGGAGATAAATGAGTATAAAGTGTTTCAAGTGCAATAGTGAACTTAGAGATGTAAATAGAACATGGGAACGACACTGGGACTTATTTTGGGGAGTCGAAGAGAACAGTGTGAGGATTGAAGAAAGCTGGAAACAAACCTCTTTGAGCAGGAGGACAGACTAGGAATTAGCAGCAATTGTTTATAAAGTGCATAGTGTTGGTCTTCTGAACATATGGTTATAACCACGTCTTATAATCTCTGACAGGTAGCTAGAGTATTGCCTAGGGAATTACAAAACAAAGGATATTGTTCTTCTATGTTTACTGGAACAATTTCCCATTCAAGAATATCCCATCCCTTTCCTCTTTCCACCAACTGAACTTTGATTTTCAGATGGTTATGTCCAGAGAGCCACTAGGGTTTTCATGACAATGTCACTATCTCTTTCCCTACTACCAGTAACAGCCACACTGGATTTTGTTGTGTATGTCTTGTTAACTTGTTAAAATGTAGCAATTCACTCGCTACCTTTGCTGGTCCAGTTTCTTCTCCACATTTCAATCACTTTCCCAGCACTGTCTTTCCCAATATGGAAGTAGTGCCCTGGGAGGAAATGTACTGAACTCTTAAAAACTTGAGTCTTTAAAAAAAGGTTTTTATTAAATAATACTCATTTCAATGATCAATGTTAGTAGTCATAATTTAAGTCATTTGGAGTGTTGATGGGTGTAGCTGAAAATGAAATAAACAAAGGGAGTGAAGAAAAGAGAAAAGTGAGATAATGGAGAGAAGCAGCCTCAGTAACTGATTCTATGTTGCTCTAGAAGACATCTAATCATTATCTATGCACTGCCATGGGGAGTAAAACATACACTGTCACCTCAGAAGAGTTTTCCTTCTACAGCACCACTCATGGCTAATGAAAGGTCCAGATCTGATGAAGTAAATAACCACACATATATTTTATACCTGGCCACAGATAAGCACAAAGCTTGGGGCCTGTGTTTACACAAGCAGATGTTGAGAATGAGATGGAGAATATTTCTCTCCTGGGAAGTTTAGCTCTGCACACTTCCAGCAGGTGGACACCAACAGTAGTAAGAACATACTTCAGTGATGAGAATGTGCTACTAGAGAGAAAAGCAGTCTGTCTTAGTTAGTTTATTCTTTAGTTAATAATTGAAGTTCAATGTCATCAGCTCAATAACCAATGTTTTAGATCCTTGGGATTGCCCTTTCGAATGAAGCTCTCACTGAAGGGCATA
This sequence comes from Uromys caudimaculatus, assembly GCA_028551405.1. Lineage (NCBI taxonomy): Eukaryota > Metazoa > Chordata > Mammalia > Rodentia > Muridae > Uromys > Uromys caudimaculatus. Next base: position 14,636,501 of record CM052708.1, on the reverse strand, counting down.
AGTTGATAGGATACAATAACAAAATATTGTAAAGGGCTGGAGATGGCTCAGCAATGGAATGCACTTGTTGCTCTTGCAGAGGATCTGTGTTCTTTTCCTAGCACCCACATAGTAGCCCAGGAGCCTTTGGAATTCCAGTTCCAGCAGATATGATGCTCTTTTTTGGCCTCAACATGCATGTGTATGATACATATACTTACATGGACACAGAAAAACAATCACACACATAATATTAAATTTTAATCAATAAAATAAATATTTTAAAATGTAAGTCAGACATTCTGATTTTATTAATAGTGCTAGTTTCTACCTTTTTGTGTTTTCTTATGTATATGATAAGTATCTTAAGTCTTATCATATCAAAATTTGAAAGCATGACATCCAGCTGTTTTTATTAACTAGGAAATATATAAGTTTTGCAAATGAGATATACCTACTCAAAACTTCTTTTGATTGCCCTGATATCATTGTGCTCTATAATAATAGCACTATTCTATGGATCTCTGCAGTTGAAATTTTCAGGGAAAATGCTGGATCTAAGGGCCACGCTCTATAAACCAATGCAAGGGTTGCATTTTATACAGTTGAACCAAGAGTGTATCTAGACTGTTTTCCAATAAGAGGTTGTAGGATGATATACATTCAAATATTAATGTGTATTAATTATCATTCTACAAAGTTCTGACTGATAATGTGAAAAACCAATGTCTTTAGTCATTTAATTTTTGCAGCATTTCAGAACATTAAGTCATTCATTTTCTGCTCAAAGTTATCCTAATAGTAGAGTGTGTCAGTGTTTGTCATAGTTCTACATGTAGAAGATTTATTTACATACTAAAGGATAAAGCTTTAACAATACAATTATTATTATTAATATTATTATTGCTATCATTATTAATATCTTTGCCTCTGTGGCTTTAGTCACCCAGGTTCAGGAAATGTCACATTCTGACTTCCCTCTTCTGCACTGTTTCACTGTCTTCACCAGGATTCTATTACGTCCCTTAGAGTGAAGAAAACTACTACAGAATAGATCACTCCTATCTATTCAGCTTCAGGATGTCATGTTGTTTCATAAATTTATTTCAGGATAGAAATACTGATTTTATTACCATGTTCTTTTAAACATGTTTTATCCCCTATAGTGAATAAACACTCCAACTTTAGCTTTGCATAAAATAATGCTTTATTAAGAGTAGATTATTTTCCTGAACTGAAATGATAAGTTGCAAAATGATCAAGATAATTTTATGGTCTGTTGCCAGTCTGTTTTATAATTAGAATTTACATTCCGTGTGTGTGTGTGTGTGTGTGTGTGTGTGTGTGTGTGTGTGTGTGTGTGTTCACTGTTGCTGAGTTGTGATAACTTTGTCTTTTTTAGAATTTTGGTATTATGTAGAGTCTTAATATTATGTTGACAATTGGTATAAGGTTGGTATTCTAGTCGATTTACATAGCTTCTTACTAATATTTTATATATAAATCAAAAAATGTTGAAAAGAGGAAAGTAATGTCTGGAAGTTGCTCTTCTGAGTTAGTACTTCATGATAAACTTGAACTCAAGACACTTGCCTTTGAGTTTCTTTGTACGTCGTGCAAGCTTCTTTCATAAGCAGCACTGCACTGTATCAAGTTAAAAAAATCACATTTCAAATGTTAATTTTTGAAGAACTTTTTTCTCAATATTAATATAATTAAATGTAAGTAAAAAATCACTCTTTTGATCTATACAAGATATGAAACAATGTTTGAGGGATTCCATAATAAATCCTTCATCTTTCAGATAGTGTATAAGAATGGAAAAGTATTTTCAGGGTTGGACAAAAAAACTGCGAAACACATAGAGACACAGCAGAAAAAAACAGAGTGAATAAGGAGTAATCTAAATTAAAAGGGTGTTAGTTTCTCACAATATAAATCACTTATTGTATTCTGTACTGATATAAATATAATATATATAATATATATATGTATATATATACACTAATCAGTATAATTTCAATAATTATTTTTATTATTCATAAATATAATTAACTAGAAATAGAATTGAATTAAGACATGCCTTAACATAAAATTTGAATGTTTGCAAATATAATTCTTTATGTTTGAAAATATAATTCTGTTGAAGCTAAGAAACTTGGGTGTCTATTTTCTTGTTATAAAACAATTAAATTTAAATGGTAATATTTTGTGTTGAAGGAAATAAGATACTGCTCTCACATTTTATCTTCTGATATATTAAAACATCACCAATGAAGACACCCATTTAAATTTAGAGAACCTTGTTCTAACACAATAAAACCTTATCTTGCCCATGACACAATCAATTCACCTTATTAACTTTTCTGAAGACCAGAAGTAAAATTCAATAAGGTTCTATTTTCTCTACTGAAAATTAAGGGCGGAAAGTCCTTCTGTTTTATTCCTAGACTGTGAGTAAACACCACAAGATATCCAGAAATTACAGGTAGAATATACAAAATAGGTAAATATAAAGTTAACATCAAATCCATAAATCACAGAATTTTTTAGATTCTCTATTTTCATAGCTTAAGAGGGGAAAATAGTGCCAGAGAAAAAAAGTTCCAATAAGAGTGAAATTTTTGTGTCATGATTGGATGAAATTAGTGTGCACACTTGGCAGAGACCAATGATTTTTAAGCTTTAGTTACTAAAATCATTTTGGAAAAGTAATATAAATTTCACTTTCAATTTGAGAGTGCATAAGTGCCTTAATATACGCCATTTTCTTCTTTTTTTTTTTTTTTACTTGCTTTGATTTTGGTTTTATTTTTGTTTATTGGATATTGTATTTATTTACATTTCAAGTGTTATTCTCTTTGCCGTCCCCCCAAACCCTCTATCCCATTCCCCGTGCCCCTGCTTATGACGGTGTTCTCCCACCCACCCACCCACTCCCGCCTCCCCACCCTGACATTCCCCTACACTGGAGCGTCGAGCCTTCACTGGGACCAAGGGCCTTTCCTCCCATTGATGCCCAACAAGGACATCCTCTGCTCCATATGCAGCTGGAGTCATTTTCCCTTTGAAAGAAAAATGGTGTGAGGGGAACTTCACATCTTCACACAACTCCTAAGATTTACTTGTTACATTCAAACAAAAATTAAGAAAGTAACATATAAAGTTGATTATCCTTCTGTTACAGGATGTATCAGATTTGTTGATCTCAATCTTTTATGGTCATCTCTCCATTATAAGGCACTGATTTTTCCCATGGTGTGGACCATTCAGGTCCTTGACCTGGAAAGGGGAAAACATTTGAAATGGAAATAAAGTATCAAAAAATAAAAATAAGAATAAAGCACTGATTTTTCCCATGGTATGGATCTGCAGGTCTTTGTCAATTTACAGTTTCATTATATATATAAGGAATTCATAGTTCACTACTCTTAAATAAATTTCCTTTTTATGTAGTAATTAGTGGTACACATAAATAAGTATAGATGTCATATTGAATTTGAAAGTAAAAACGAAATGACACTTTAAAAAGTGGATAAAAAGGGCATTTCAGGACACTTCCGCTGGTTTCCTTGTCTCCTGAGGGTTTCATAAAGCCTCTTTCCAAATGCTCCTTTCTCCATTTTGAATTTTATTGCATTCAATAATTTCTTTCAAGAGACAAAGCCAGGGCTTGGTGCTTTGCCTGTGAAATGAATATACATTCTGTTTATCTGGAGGATTTACTTGCATTTATGCGTGCATAATTGGCAGATTACTGAATTTGATTTGGAAGACGAGAACATGTGCTTTTTGACAAACTGATGAACAATGAGATAGCAATATTTAATCTTTTTGATGAAAATACAAGGTCGTACCATTTATTTATTTATTTATTTATTTATTTATTTATTTATTTATTTATTTATTTACCTGTGTGTGTATGTGTGCGTGTATGTATGTTTGTGGACATGTGTGTGTGTGTGTGTGTGTGTGTGTGAAAGAGAGAGACAAAGAGAGAGAGAGAGAGCATGAGCTTGTGGTGTGTGTGTGTGAAAGAGAGAGACAGAGAGAGAGAGAGAGAGAGAGAGAGAGAGAGAGAGAGAGAGAGCATGAGCTTGTGTGGGCTCGCGTGTGTATGCCTAGGTATGTATGCGGAGGTCAGATGACAGTTTGGAAAAGTCAATTCTCTCCTTTCCCACACAGATTTTTGGTATTACACTCAGATTTTCAGGCTTGATAGGTTTGTTTGTTTTGCTTTGCTTTGGTTCAGTCTTTTGTTTTTGTTTTTGTTTGTTTTGTTCTGTTTTCCAACGTTACTGATGTGTAGGTGAGCACCAGGCACATGTTAAGTGCTCAATAAATACCCATTAGATGAAGGTTATCCGTGCAATTTTGTATTTTACATTATACTATATCAGTGGTCTCTTTCTGTGTTTTATGTACTTCTCATTCAACAAAAGATTTCTGTGTGCTCATGATTATGACTTCTTTCTTGAGCTGCTGTTTGTTTTGCCTTTGATTTGTTTTCCTGAGGTCAGTGCTTCCATTCTGCTGATCTAATCCAACTGAGGACACTACTTGCAAATAACCTGGAGCTTTACCTATTAAATAAGCAGAGATAAGAGTGAAAAGTATGCATTCCATTGCTAAATTTTCAAGTGCCTTCAGAAGCAGCTGGGCAGCTCTCTCCAGAAATGTTATTGCTCTCTCATTGCCACCCCATTTTTGACCTAAGTATGTCTGTCTTATGTTTTCCTCCAAGTACCTTGAATCTAGACATGGACCACACCAATTAACTCTGTGAAAGGAGTGAAGAGAACAGCACAGCAGCCCAAGAGTAAATACAATGTGACATTGAGAATAGCTTAGGGGGAAAACTATTCAAACAGAAGTTTCCGTCGCTTATACCATGATATAAAAGAGGGAAAGAGAAGCCCGAAGTTCATCTCTGAGAACTTTGGCCATTGGATCCTCAGGCATCGAAAGAAAACATGGAGGGAAATTCACCTATTGAATTAGCCATTCTAAGTTTCTTTCCAGTGGATTTTTTGCATTTGATATGATATTGTTACGTTTATCTGTTGTATTTTTTAAACTTGTATGCTTTACCTGAAGGGACATTTGTCTCTACCAAGGATTGTCCCTAATGTGGATTCAAGGTTGCTACCTTAAAGGGGCTTCCACAGGTGATTTTACCTGGATATTTTGAGCCCCAGTTTGATATTTTCTTATATAATCTGTATTTCATGCTAGTTATTCTTTTATTTTTGTTTTCTATAAAGTCAATAAACTTTTTTATTTGACAATTCAGATTTGAATATCATAGATCATACTAATTACAAAACAAAAGGCAATTGCCTTTTATCATGAGAAGTTAAAGTTAGACACAATACCAGGATGTTTTGATAATAGATCTCTTGAAATAAAGTAGAGCTGCACATATTGTATGAACAATTTTCAGTCACTTTTGCTAAGAGTAAGAGTGGTCACCTTATTTTAAATACCAACTATTTTAACAGTATTTAGTTATATGCACTTTTCCAGGATAACTAGTCAATGTATATTTCAAAATGAATTGTGAACCAAAACAATATTCTCTTGATTTATGATGTTCTAAATATTTCACTAAGGAAAATATTGTATTCTAAAGTGTTTGTGTTACATATATTGCCTATTTCTATCATATAAGTTGGAACAGCAGTAATAATTATCAATAAGCACATGGTCACTCTTAGGATAGCTCCATTCTTCTCACATATACACATTTACAAAACCGCTTTTTCAAACATATGGGGTAAGAGAGGGGGAGATTATGAGGCTACTGTGACTGTTTGCTAGGCATTAGCATATCAAGATAACACAGATGGCATAGGCCAAACAACAAGAAATCACCATCGCACTCTCTTGACTGCTCATTTCTAATTAGAGTACCGTAAGGTTGGTTGCTCCTGAGACACATGAGTGGGCACCTATTCTCTGCTCATCCCCTAGCATCTCATGTTTTGTTGGAAACCATTGATAGCCTCTTCCTACAGACAAATCATCTGTATCTCCAGCTCCTCACAGTACTTACATTGCTCTTGAAGAAAATGTCCATTTATCACACTTCTTGTGTTCACTAAGGCAATAAACAATATTAAATGAAAGATTGTATTGTTCCCTAAAACTTCAACTTACTAGGTCTGCTCTTATTTCATTTCACAATAAGTTTACATTCTGAAGTACTGGTCATTGAAATTGTGTCATATGGATATTTGGAGATGGGAGAGTCATCAAATAAAACATCATATAATTTTATGATTAATATTTAATTAAAATAGAAATTAGTTAATCTCTGACAAGTGAAATATGCCTAATAACCATTTTATTATTCCTGTCTTCTTTTTCAATGATTGTTTTAATGTTAATTAGTTGAACATTGAATATTTTCATTTTAGAGGCTTTCTTTATAAATTATACATTTGACTAATATTCAGAAATACCTATGTGACATATGCTTTCCATTATTATCAGTTAGTTGTAAGAAAATGGAATAAAGATGCTTTATTATATCAGTATATTTCTATTAATAGTTTAGTTTTCCAAAATTAAAATCTCATGCTTATAGTTCTTATTTAATACCACTTATTATTTATTTTTGATATCTATTCCAGCCATAATTCTTTTCCTGTCCAATAGCTGATAAGTAAATATATCTACAATAAATGGATGTTAATTTTATCTATCTGTCTACCTATAGATCTATCAGTCTATCATCTATTATCTATCTATCATCTCAGAATCAGTCTATGTCCCTTCATTGTTCTCTCTCTGAGATACACACATAAGAAAGAAGCATGTAGCCTTTAAGATAAGTTTATGGTCTTAGGCTCTCTCTGAATTATTGCCCCTTGGCATGTAGGTCAGCCTAGGTGGTATGAAGCTTGCTACATATATGTAAACCCATATAAGTCAAAAGCTCCTTTTGTTCTCTGGAATCAAAGAGTCTGTCTCTCCCTTCAGGGACCCCTTTTGATGAGATCAGCCTATGCTACTTTGTATTACATAAAACATAAATCCATACATTTTTCTGACTATACACTGCCCTAGTAGACTCCATTTAGAAGCAATTTTCTACTTTATTTTAAGGTGAGAAAAGAGTGCAGGCCCTGTGTGGACCCAGAAACTGAACCATCTGTCAGGGAGCACCTGTTCAGCACAAATTGCTAAATTACTTATTTCTGGGGCCAGAAAGGAAACACCCTATAAGATTACTTAGATAATTTTGAATTATGGGGCACATTGGCATACTAATGACAAAAAGAAAACCAGGCCCCAAAACATATTAGAAATGCTAGGTAAGAAAATGCTTGTATGTTCTGTACCTGGACCACTGAAAGTGATGGAAACTTGACACTTTGAAAGAATGTTCCCACACCAATATCTCATCTATTGATGTGTGAATCATGGACTCAGGCAGAAACTCAAAGAAAATCTCTGGACCATTTATTTGCCTTGGTACCCTGCTGTTCATGCTGTTTACTTGCGGGTCTCCCAGTTCACTTATTATCCTTTCGGACATGAACCTGCCATATCTGTTCTCAGGCCTAGGTTCAACCTTATTTCTCACAGCTAACCTCTAATCACTGAAGCTTCAATCTTAGAATCTGACTTCAACATCTCCAGAATGTCCCTACTAGTACTAATCTGATTCATTATCTTATCAATGCACTTGCTTTCCTAGCCCATATCTGAGAGCATTTGAATTCTTCTGCATCTTAAAAAAAAACTTGTCATTATTTTGTAAACCATATATATGCATATGTGCATAAATAGATAGATAGATTCTTACCATGTGACATGAGAGTTACTCTTAGCAATTAGTACGTGAGAACCCATATTTATATTGGCTGAACAAGACAATATGAGAAATTATTGACATTAAAGTCACTAAATGTGAAATTCACATGTTGGAAAATGATACAGATATTCATCACTGTTTCGGAAATAGTTCTTCTGAAAAATTCTATGCTATGTTTCCTAATACAACTTTTCTTTGATTTTTGAAAGGCAGGCTTTCTCTCACAGTAAGACCCAATGTGGTTGCTTATAACCATGACACTATAGCTCTCTTAATAATCTATGTACATCAAGGTTTGATCATAGGGGCCCAGAGGCAGGAGTCTCTCTCTCCTATGAAAGTTAGCTTTTAATCAACTCCTTTCAATGAACTTGTGATCTTTCTTTACATTTACAATATTTTTCATTTATTTTTATATTATAATATATATTCTTTCTCTCTTACTTTCATCGCTCCAAAAGCTCCTAGATATCCCTCCCTGATCATGGCATCTTTTAATTTCATTAATTGATGTTACAAATATATATGTACACATACACACACACACACACACATATATATATATAACCCACTCCCTATGTATAATTTTACTCCCATGTATGTTTCAGGAGATGACTATTGGTACTAGATATAAGTAGGTGTCTTCTCTGGGGAAGACTGTGTCTTCTGTTCTAAGTCTTCTATATTTGCCTGTAGAGTTCTTTTTTTTGTTGTTGTTTTGTTTTGTAAATCAAGAAATGAAGAACAGTTAAGCCCAATGCTTTCCTTTTGTTTAAGAAGCTAAAATCATAAGAAACAAGGTAATATTCATTTATTTTAATTCTATTCAAAATAACATAGAAGATGCTTCTCACTGAACTGTGACAATATTTTTGATAGATTTTAGTAGTGTTAGTTTTTTAGATCTTTGTCTATCTTGATTAATCTTCACTATCAACTTAGTTAGATTTGGAAATGTTTAGAGCCACGTTCTTGACTTGTTTCTAAGGATGTTTTCAGAAATATTTAGCTGGGGAGAATGAAAGACCTCACCTGCGTGCGGTCAGTGCCTTCATTGAATTGGAATCCTAGATTGAAAAGAAATAAGAAAAATAGAAGAGAACAAGCTGAACACCCATATTCATCTCGTTCTTTGATTTCTGACATTAATAAGTTGTGACCATTCATCTCACACTCATGGGCATGCCTTCACACTGTGGTAGACTATGTTGCTTCAACCTAAAAACCAAAATAAACTTGTTTTACTAAAGTTGCTTTTGTCACATATTTTGTAATATCAACAATAAAAATGATTATCTGATGTTTCACAGTGAAGAACATATATTTTTAATTTGCTAAAACAAAGAAATGAAGGAAGAATGGAAGGAAGGAAATAAGAAAGAAAAAAGAAAGAAAGAAACAAAGAAAGAAACAAAGAAAGAAACAAAGAAAGAAAGAAACAAAGAAAGAAACAAAGAAAGAAAGAAACAAAGAAAGAAACAAAGGAACATCAAGGAAGAAAGTTCTTGAAGTCGGCACTGATGCTAACTAACGACTAAAGATTTTAAAGGTGAAATAAATTTTACTTCAGGATAAAAGTTTCTTATCCCCTGCTTATATTGTGAGTACCATATAACTTGCAATTATGCTACATTTTTCTATCTGCCTTGCACATGTGTGACCTCAAGTTAATGTACTGGAAATTGATTGATAAGGCTAGCTAAAAGTTGAATCTGAGTTTTTATTCACATAATGTTTGAACATCTTAGAAAAATCTAATATATCAAAATCAATGTCCTTCTAGTTGGGATAATGAAAGGTTAGGAAGTAGTTTACTTTCAAGACTCTAAAACTTTGTAGATTTTAAATCCTGTTTTAGAAGTACACCTAATGAGGCCAGCAACCATCAAATAGAGAACAGAATTGTCGGGATGGGCTAAATCTGTCAGTTTGCTCATTATTCACTGTCAAGACTAGCTTATGCTTATGAACTTTTTTTTTTTTTTTTTTGGGGGGGGGGGGTTTCGAGACAGGGTTTCTCTGTGTAGCCCTGGCTGTCCTGGAACTCACTCTGTAGACCAGGCTGACCTTGAACTCAGAAATCCGCCTGCTTCTGCCTCCCAAGTGCTGGGATTAAAGGCGTGCACCACCACTGCCCGGCTCTAACTCTGACCTTAAAGACCATTCTTTTGCTCAACTAAAACAATATCATATCTCTTCTACATTTTATAACTACTGGGCCCAAGAAATAGAATGGCTCTTGCCACAAGGCGACTCCAGATTGGGTGGTCAATGTGATGGCGTTCATGCAGCTGATATATCCACATTAGCTAAAAGGAGCACCTTGCCAGTGATGTGTATCAGTGTGTCTGTCCTCAACTGTCTCATAGAAGAAGTGACTTTTAATGGAGTCCAAATCATAAGCTTTCAGACGTAGGAGTCATGGAGTAAATCTCAAGAAAGACTATTTTTTTTTTTTTTGGTTTTTCGAGACAGGGTTTCTCTGTGTAGCCCGGGCTGTCCTAGAACTCATTTTGTAGACCAGGCTGGCCTCGAACTCAGAAATCCACCTGCCTCTGCCTCCCAAGTGCTGGGATTAAAGGTGTGCACCACCAGTGCCAGGCATGCTTATGAACTTTTAATGATAATTCCTAATGAGAAATACTAAAAATGCAAATGAAATAAATAGAAGAGATGAGACTGGTGTGTGTGCCAGAATGATATAGTCTATCTCCACGAGTTTATGGTTTTATGAGATAAGATGCATACATTTTAAAGTAATTTGTTCATACAAATATCTATGACCTTTGGTGTTTCTGTCTTTCATAAGATACTTAAGTCAATGATTTTGAAATCAGTCAATCAGACTTTTTTCTGTTTATAACTAGAGTTACATTGTTAAGACTCAATATTGGAACGCTTACTGAAGACAGGTGTTATTTACTAAATATGCTTATTTTTCAAATTTCCTGCTACTCTTAAACTCTGCATAACCCTGTGCTTACCCCTGCTGATTTTCTAATGTTCCAAGGTCACACCTGTTCTTAGGGAAGCGTGGGAGGGAGTGGGATGGGATTTGTGGAAAACATCTGGGTGAACTTTGCTGTAAATGATTTTCAGATGTCTCTCCATCTTTTCCCCTTCTGCCTGAGTTCCTTCCTTGCTGACAACAGCAGCACAAGTCTTGCTGTTCTTTGTAGTTAGATACTTTCCGATGGCCAAGCTGGTGATAACTAGTTCTACTTGAAGGAGAATGTTGAGCAATGCTCACTTTCATCAGAATCTTTGAAGGTAGAAATACAAATAAGGACAGAAAATGTTACAGAAACCTTAGTTAAAATTGAAATATATGCTTATGTTATTAGAGAAAGGAACATGTAGAATTTGTTCATAGAGTCTGAATTCATGTGAACTGCAGCAGGTTTTTAAAATCTAGGGATTACATTGATAAAAGAGACTCTGTTTTTTGCACTGTCACAGTCTATACATATATGTATATGTATAGATAATGTTTCAGAAATTAATGTCTTAGGATAAGAATGGTAAATTGGTTAAGTTCTGGTAAACATATGCTTGAGGAGGCAAAATAGTTTAACAGTTTTTATGTAGGCCATTTGTGAGGTATCTACTTGATGGCCTGAAATGATTTATTCTCCTCTAGTAATCTTTTAGATTTATTCTTATGTTACCTAAACTTCTAAAGAAAGAGTATACCAACTGGGTTATTAGGGAGAAAGAACTTCAAAGGGGAGGAAGAAGGGTCCCAAACGTAATAGAAAATGAACATAGAATGTGTGTGTGTGTGTGTGTGTGTGTGTGTGTGTGTGTGTGTGTGTGTGTATTTGGATAGTCATGGTCACTCAGTGTATTTTAGGATATCTTCCTAAGATAGTAGAAAATTATAAATATATATATATATATGAAAATATTCTAGTTGGAGGAGTTATTAATGTAACTGTTTTCTGAGCCTTGAAATGAATCTTGCCAATTGTTTTCTGATTTCCATATGCACATGATAGAATACAACTTCCGCAATTTTTATTGAAATAAATAAAAATTCTTAGGCCTTTGAAATCGATGTTACAAAGTAGAATATTGTGGGTAACTTTTCTCCTAGGCATAAGTCCAGGAATTATATTTCATTATGCACTGGGCTCTATATAACTCACTCAAAACACACAAAAATTACACATGATAGAAATAGTTGTCTTCATTTTAACACTAGTTAAATCGAAGACTACCATATCCATTTAGTGGTCATTCCAAGAAATAAACAATAGGCATGAGTAAATAAAATATTAATGTCAAAGGTTTGAAGGTCTTGCTCCTAATATATGAACTTGCACAATCTAATTTTAAACTCTTAAACTTTACTCATGTCCTTGAATATAGGTTTTGGAAGTATGTTTGACATCATATATCAAATATTCTTCATATTTATGAATTCTGTGAGGCAACATTATTGATTCTTTCACTCGTTTTCTATTCCTATTGTTAGCACACTGATGACAGTGGAGTGCTTCCGTGGAAGCTAAAGCTTTATGTTTGAGAGTAAAGAGTTCAAGACTTTATTCAAAGGTAATGTGAAAGTGATAGTGGGGTTATGTTTCTATTATCTACAATCTGACGTTGTCTACATTCCTTACCTAATTGTTTCTTCTTCTGCCATAAATCTGATTACGTCCTTCTCATGTCACCTCTTACCTGTACTTCATTATTAATTCTCTGCCTGTGTGAGATGATCTAGGATACATTTGTGTGTGTGTGTGTGTGTGTGGGTGTGTGTGTGTGCATGCTTGCACTTGTGTGTGTTTGGACAGTGATGGTTACTCTCTCAGTGTATTTCACTACTAGTAAGATGGTTATTTTAGGATATCTATCTAAGATAGTAGAAAATTATAAATACATAAGTATGTATACATTTTTTCTTATATGTTAATGACTGCAATATAATAATGTTACTTGCGGTGAATATTTTTCAAACCTAAATATATCTATAAGCAAATTTACATTGCTGTTACCCATTAAAAGCTTAATCCTTAGTAAAATATTCCTATTTATAATTTTATCCACTGTAAGATATAAGGGGTTATTTTTTCTGTCATCTATAATTTTTTGATAGCATATGATATTGTAATTATATGTTAACATATTTTCTTTTCTTTAGTAAGCTTAACACACACACACACACACACATACACACACACACACACACACACACACACACAAACACACGGGGAAATCATCATGTTTAGTGAAAAGCACTTTCCCCACTGAAACTACTACTACTACTACTACTACTACTACTACTACTACTATTATTATTGCTGTTATTGTTATTATTTTATTATTGACAGCAATATATAATTTCGTAAATCCTGTGAACATCATAATTCTTGCACAGCTAGGTTAATAAAAGAAATATTACATATGTAACTAGAACTATGGGCATTCATATACAAAATGCATTTGCAGACTATTGCAATGATTACACTCTAATTACACTAATAATAAAAAGCCAAGAATTTTATAGGCTCAATATACAGAATTTCAGTAGAAATTGGAAAACAATCTTCTACTGCAGAGCTAGGAAGAAAATGGAGACTGCAGTCCTACAAACACTGGGGACAGGATTTGGCCGCAAACTAGATGAGTTTAGAAGTAGATTCTTCTCTGTATCCCCCAAAGGACAAAAACATCTGTCAAAGTTTGCTTTCAGCCTTCTGAGAACCTAAGCAGATGATCCAGATAAGCCCACTGAAACTACTGACATATGTAACTTAGATATTTTTATGTGTGCTTATTAGCTACCAAGTATGTGGTGATTCAAATGATGGCAGTAGAAAGCTTACATACATTGTTTGGTAAATTGTCAATTTACAGTAAGTGAATAAGCACTGAAATTACCAAAGCTGCATTTGCATCATTTAAGTTGGCAATGATTAATAATAATTCCATCCTGGCTTAACCAAAATCCTTTTAGAAACAACTGGTGAGAGTATTAATTTGTCATGGCTCTCTGTAGACGAATTTAATATGTAAAGATTAAAATTCATATGCCATTTGATTCGATGCAGAGACACTGAGAGCAGAAGGCATGTACAGAGTATGTTAATTTTTATGGCACACTTTTCTGCTGTATGAACAGAATAGCAGACATTGTAGGGAAGTCCCTTAATTCATAGTAGAGCAACAGGTCACTAATCAGTCAGCCGGATATTTTCAGTCTGCTTGTTGTTATGGGTTAATATCCCAAGTGTTTTTATGAATGAAGATAATGAAGGAGCTAAGAAAGAATGTTCTGCTGTGACATGCTGTATATTAGCATGTATCTACCACATATCAGAAAACATTCAAATTTTCATAGAGGATATTTAACGATGCACCTGTTTTGGATTCTCTCTGGAATGAAGGCTTTGTAATTGAATTGGGTTGGTGAGGAAACAACTTACTATTACTTTGTACTGCTTAAATTTTATCATAAGTATATATCACCTTTTAAGGTAAAAATAATTCATGCAAACCTTTCGAGTGTTTGGAAGGGTTTGATTATTGCTGTTGGATGGGTTGGGTTAAAGTGTCTAATGAACACTAGGCATTTCGACTTATACGGCTCATCTTGCTACATTGGTTCCTTCACTTTTGTTTTAGGATTATCTATAGCACTTGTGCTTAATATCTCCCACTTCTGGTTATATTAGCTTCTTTATTGAATTTAGGTTACTGTTTTCTTCATCGCCATGAATAAAACTTCCTACATATGCACCCTACATCTGATGAATGGAGATGAATATGCATTAGTCTTATGTATACATTATAGATTTTCAGGCTATTTATTGAAAATAAACATTATTTATTTTTGGATTTTTGATAGAGTGTATGTTTCCTTGTTTGCTACTTTCAACCTCCCATCTTAGAATAAATCTGTTACTAAAGCTTCTTAGCTGTGGTTCTCATACATTTCTGTATCCTATATTGATACTATGTTTTTAGCTTTTACACTTTGAAGTGTAACATAGTATCCATGTGATATTGACTCTCCTTGTCATCTATTCATTTTGAGTTTTGGTTTTTTCACAGAATAACTGATTTGTTTTCTTTGGATCCATTTTCTGTCCATTAATATTGGTAATTTTAAACTTTCTTTGATACCTATATCTTAGCATAAAGTATATGTAGATCATTCATAGGTTAGATCTTTTGATGTATGTCAATCACATTTTTTCTAATTTAGTTTTATAAAAGACCACAATACATTATTTTATATGAGTATTACCAATTTGTGTGGTGTGATATGTGTGTGTGTGTGCTTGCACGTGTGTTGAGTGTGTACATATGTGTGTGTGTGTTATAGATACTTTCATCTGCACATAGAGACCAGATGTAGACATCAATAACGTATTCTATTGCTCTCCACCAAACTTTTTAAATGAATATCTCTCACTTAAGCTGTAACTCACTGTTTTGTCTTCACCAGCTGGAAAATAACCCACTGTCATCTGTCTCCACATTTCTTCTCTGGTTTACATGTGCTGTCTCCATGTCCTGTTTTGACATAGATGCTCTTCATTATATACTATGTCACATATATTTGAAAATACTAGTTTGTATGTTTCTGCTTCTAAAAATTGATTTATTTTTATTTCATACATATAAGTGTTTTCAAGTACATATGTTCATTGAGCATATGCTTTGTGACTATGGAGGCCAGAAGAGGCTGAAGAATCCCCTATAACTGGATTTGGGGACTATTAAAAGCTGCAATTATCAGTTGGTAACTGTCCCTGAGTCCTATGAAAGAACTGTAAGTTCTCTTAACTACCTAGCCATCCCTCCAGCCCCCATGTAACATTTTATGGTTACTCATATTCCTCTATATACGTGTGTTATTTTCTACAAGAATTCTACTATTAATTGCCTAGCAGTTTTCCACTTTTTAAACAATAAAATAAAGTAATTCTACATGCTGTTTGTTTCCTAAAAGTAAACTCATGAGTTTAAAAAAAAAAAAGATTTTGTTCAAAAGTTGTTTCCATTTTTTTGTTTTTGTTTGTTTGTTTGTTTGTTTGTTATTTGGGTTTTTTTTTTTGTTTGTTTTGAGACAGGGTTTCTCTGTGTATCCCTGGCTGTCCTGGAACTCACTCTGTAGACCAGGCTAGCCTCGAACTCAGAAATCAGCTTGCCTCTGCCTCCCAAGTGCTGGGATTAAAGGCGTGCGCCACCACTGCCTGGCATTGTTTTCATTTTATAATTGAACAATCTTGTAAAAAATTTATGACAACATATAACCTAATGAGAATTGTGGCTGTTTTTCTTCCATAAGACTTTTAGAATGTATATTTTAGATTTATGTAATCTCATAACCTTTTCTCTGCTTTATTTAAGAAATATGCTTCAGAACCCATAATCATAAACACTTTTGAGTACATATATGGGCTAGTTTCACATCATAAATATGTGTTTCTATTATATTTTAAAGTTTAAAATGACCACAGTACTGAGATATAATAATGTATGTTGTAGATGAGTGAAGTTCATATTTGTATGATATATTTCACATAGAAGATTACAAAGGAGAGGAGACAGGACATGCAATTACGTCAATTGCTAGGAAAAAGTTTGCATGACAATGGGTACACTGTATTTTCGTGAAATGGTGACTCATTTGTGGTAGTAAGGTTTTCAGTTAGTTTACTCATGGATGTTTTCTGCTATTTTGTATTTTCTATAATAAAATTGAATCAAAACAATGTAAAATGTTTTACAAGACATAAACATGGTACGTGGGATATATAATTACCTTTCTGTGTCACTGTAAAACTTGGTCATAGAAAATAGGGTCTACACTAGGATCTCATTATTTAGTGAAAAATAAATAAAATTGTTGCCACTGATAGTGTTTCCTGTATTTCCTCATTGGAAATATCTTTATTATTGATAGTATTTTGTGTATAAGTGTGTTTTACATTTATGTCGTATGTCTGTTTGACCCCTAATGTCCTTGGAGACCAGAAGAAAGTATTGTGTTCTCTGAAACTAGAATTTCAGATGATTGTGACTTGTCCTGTGGTCTCTTAGCTACTGAACAATTTCTCTAGACTAGGAGTAGTATTTTTAATGTCATCACCATATTATTCATTGTCCATTAGATTTCCAGAGCCTTCAAATTAGACATTGATAGATGCTCATCAGTTGTTAAGAATTCCCAACCTCTCATGTGTGTTAGTACAGAAAATGGAAACTGATTTGTGTTTTTGTTATATGCAACGTTCAGAACAACACACAGAATATCACTCTTCTTACCTGTATTACCAATTCTTGATTCCAGAATTGAGAACATTCTGTTTATTTTCAGTGGAATCCATCCAGGCATTTATTTCTCTTTTGATAACCAGTATTTTGTGTATTTTTTACCTGTATTTTGTGAATAATGTATATTTTATTGTTCTTTCCTTCTGAGTGGAGGAAGGAGGCTCAAGAGGCATAGAGAACTTGAAAAAAAGAACAAACCTTAGAAGAGCCATGGAGCCACTCCTTAGAGTCTACACAATCAGTAAGTAATTGTTTGGAAAAAGAGACTTCCTAAAGTTGGCTTAAGTGTAGAAAGATATCAAGGATACAGTTTCATCTGACCTCTCTCATAGCCTGTGTAGAATTGTTTCTTATATTTTTGTTGTTTATTTTTTAATGTATCTACTTTTCATCTCATGCTTTTTAAGTAACCTCTAACTATTGGCCATGTAAGAAACCCCAAGGAACTCACAGATTCACTATGGTAGACTTGACAAAATGGTTTCTGTGGTCAACCATTGCCTTTTCTCCATGGTGAGTAGATGTAGATCCTTAAAATAAAAAAAAAGAAAAAGAAAAACTCTTCTGTAAATGAAATATCTTAGCTTTAAACACATAGTCTCTATGAAAGAATGGAGAACACCAACATGTTTATATTAGATGATAAATGGGCATTAAATAAAAGAAACTTGGTGAAGACGACATTAGCTTTCAGTAGGAGTTCACTGACACTCAAGAAAACTAAGAAATGTCTTCCAGCTGGTCCACCCAAATATTGTGTTTTGCTTTGTTTCTGCTCTCTTTAATTGCGCTCTTGTACAAAACTGATGCTATCAGTTATAGCATATCCTTGTATGAGCATTCTCATTATTCTTTTATTAAAATTCTAGATTTCTCATCTACACGGCTTAAAATTCCCTTCAAGTTTAGCATCTTCAGAAATATTCTGCTAGCAAGGTGAACTCTCTCCTGATATGTTTTTCAAAACCTTTGACATCAGTTCTGCATTTCTACAAAAAGATTTTTTCTTTGCTTAATCCTGAAGCTGTTATCTCTGGCTATGCTGTGCCCACTGATTACATGTTCTCCAAGTATTTTGGTGCATGAATGGATTTGTAAACGCTTTTATCCTTTAGAAGTAATAGTAACATCTGGTATCTTATCCTGTGCTTTGGTTGAAATGTGGTCATCTTGCTTATTCTCAGAGAATAATGAACGATCTTGATCAAACGCTAAAGCTTAGTGTGTTTCTTTTTCTCAACAAGGTAAAACTGGTCCACTGCACCATTATGAAATATGAATCATGAACTAGATTGAGCTGTTTGCAGCAAAATTAGCATTGACTTTAGTATTTGTGGGAGCAGTTTTTTTCCAGTTGACAAGTATTTTTATAGCAACATAATTAATGTATATCTTAAATGTTTTGATATATGGATGTGTCTCTGGCAAGAGACCATTTTGAAAATTTGAATGAAGCCGTCATTAGTCCTCTGTTTTGTATCAGGGGATCTAGATGTTACATGAAGGCATTTATTTGAAAAAGACCCCAAACAAAATAAACATGTAAGTTTCAGGCAGACCCTGTTAAAATGTGACACATTCTACATATTTCTATATGATCTTCCCTAAGATAATTGAACTCAGAGATATACTTATTTTATCTTCTGGGGCAAAGGCAACACTTAAAATGTCTTCATTGTTTCCTAGAAATATGAGCAGACACTTGTAGAGAAAAGAAGAAAATATTCCAAAGCAATGACTAAACGATGTCAGACTAAAACAGTAACTAGGGATTGTAGAAAATTTCTACTTTGAACTTTCAGGATCTATCTCATAATCATAAATCATTCAAATGACTATGAGTTTTAAAATAGTTTAATATGGGGCTGTGGATAAAATAGGTAGCAGAGAAGCTGAGCGTAGGAAACATTTTAGCAGTAATTCTGAGATATAAGTCTGCAACTATTTTAAACACTTTCCAGATGATCAGAAACACTGGATGACCACAATGATGGACCAGGGTAGAAGTGTGATCACCAAGGCCTAGAGTATGCTTCAAATGCTTCCTACAGTGAGATATTGTCACTATTCATAGCTTCATCTTTAGGCAGAAAAGGATGCATTCAAATCAGAGTACAAATGAGCATCTCTGGAAAAGTCCCACATAATAAAATCTGTGTCCAGATGAGTGTCCACTTACTAAACCTTTAAGGCCTGGTCATACAAGAAGCACATTTTCTTTTTTGCTAAAATAAGGGTCCATTTTGAATATATTTCCATCTCTAGCCCAGACGGATTTTTTTTTAAATCACATCTGTTATGTTACTCCCTAAAGAAAAATAACAAGGCATTGAGGCATCAAATAAGAATTTCCCCCAGGTAGAATCCTTTTTGGAGTGATGTTATGAAAAGAGCAGTGATTTTTTTTTTTTTTTGGTACTCAGTTTAAATGAATAAATACATCTGGAAAGCAACATTTTAATCCCCAGATGCCCAAACAGTTCTTGAGGCAGAATAGCATATTGAGAGCAGATGTACAAATTTAGAAAGAGGAGTTGGACAAAATGTAAATAGAATATAGCTGTTGTGCATTAAAAAAAATTGTTTGTTGCTTTAAGTTGTTATTGTTTGTGCTGTATGCCTTTCTGTTCTGCTTTTGATAGCTCTTTCCATGAACTCTTAGTGAGGCAACATCACCCAGGGAAAAGAGTTGAGGTACAGCCCGCTGGGAATATGAGGAACCGTTATAATTCAGTTCGTGTTGAATGATGAATTTTTCCGAAGTAGGCACTGAGCTGACTTTTGAGGATAAAATATTTATTAAAGAATATAACCTGTGGGAAAAAATGGAAGAAGATATATTAAGCAGAGTATAAATATGGATTCAGTTATGACAAAGCATAACTTGATAAGTAGATAATCCCCAAATCTATTGCACAACATAGTTGTACACCCTGGGCTGAAAAGGCTGGGCAGTTCTCACCCACCTTAATTTTACAGAGAGAACCTCCAGTCGTCACAGCCTCTTATACCCAAGGACTCACAAAATCTGTGGGTTATATCAAATCAGGTCTCATGACCATGAAAACTGGAACTATTGACAGCCGTTCTGCATCTGGTACTGTTATATCCATCATGCTGATCCAGGTTACATGCTCATTTCTAGCACTGCAACGTGAGAATTCTACAATAGGTTTAAAGATTAGAATTTAGTCTAATCCTGAATATATAATGCCTTAAAACTCTTTAATTGTGCCTCAACTCCTCAGTCTATGGAAATGTTAATTGCTATTTCAGTCAACAGACCAAAGATATCTAATGATATATATTATTCTGCTTTCTGAATACCCAGTCTAGACATGACTCTTGTTTCAACCCAATATTTAAACATATGCCTAAAACAGAATTTTTCTTTACATTTCTAAATATGTCCATCTTTATTATTCTTACAGTTTGTCATTTATTTTCTTATTTTAGAGCTGTTTAAAAGATGGTAAAGGTAATACACTTTTTCAAATATAATAGGAATAATAACAACATCATATTAAACAGGAAAATATTGTGATAGAAATATGATAAAATATTTCTGTGGAGAAAAATAAGCAGTATATGTGAAATTTGAGACTACCAAAAACTATAAAAATTGCATATAGTTCATTTCATATCTATTTCTCAATTATTTTCTGTTTGAAGAACAAAAGTCATGTTTACTTTTAAAAACAAGATCTTATTTCTCTAGGGACCAAAGGGTCTCTGTTTCCATTGCATAAACAAAGGTGGACACTTAACATGCTTATAACTCATATACTGAACCTTGCATATAGAGCTCATTCATTAAAAATAAAAAAATCCAAACAAACAAAATCATGAATGAAAAAAATCATTGACAGCTATGATGTTTATATATTTTCCATGCCTTTCTTCAATCAGGGTTTTGACTTTTCTTGGACCAGCCAGAGCCTTGATGAACCCTTCTGTTAGGAGTTTTTACAGAAGTAGGGAAGCATGAAATTAATTTCCCCAAGTGCAGTAGCTTACAGATGCCAGCAGATCTCATAACTCAGTAATACTGGTAAATCCCTAAATTTGTTCTTTAGCTTCTGAAATTACCGTTGGTGCCATTGCTCTCATGGTTTTACTGAGTGGATTCCTTAAGGCATTTTTTTTAGCTTCTAATATAAAAGAATGGATCACACAGTTTTAGAAGGAAAAAAGACAGTTCTTTTCCTCATCCTCAGTGAGTATATTTATATTTATTCCACTATTATTATTTTGATTTTAATTGCCTGATTGCAATATTTTCTTAGAAAGAAATACTAGAAACCAAGCAAATACCCAATTCTCCAAGTTACCAAATGATATTACCCTTTCATACTGCATTGAAAATTGACTTACATCTTGAGAGTGGTCACAGAGACAAGAAAATATAGATGTGACTTTTTTTTTACCTCTGTTTAAAATCTTCAAGGATTTTTACATAAGGGATTTCAAACAAGTTTTAAGTTTCTCCTTTTTATATGTATATAAGCTATCACAGGACACTATCTTACACAATATATAATTTTTAGTATGTAAACATTTAATCTTTAAGATATTTATATTGGCCTATAAGTAATTTTTAATATCAATACATTTTGTAAACTCATTGATTTTGACTGCCAATGAATTTTACATATTAGTTATCAAAGGGAGAGCAAAATACTGTAAAAAGAATTGTCCAATTGTATTCTTTATAATAGATAATCTGCACATTGTGTGTAAAACTCCCAGCGAAGCATTTCCTAATCCAATTTGCTTGCATGCCCTTTGCCGTGACACTGACAGGCGTATTATATCATCTCGTCATTTTTCCTGGCCTTGAAAGCCATGCTTAAACCACACTGGGAACATGAGATCCACTAAATGGAAAATCTGCAATGAATTAAACTATATCGGTTCCCAGTGCATGACAAAGTACATGGACTGAAAAGATATTTAAATGTCAACTCATTCTAAGTACATCCCACAACGGAAACCTTCAGCTATTAACCAGTTCTATTTTCATCTTACATTCACCTCCTTATACATTAGGCTGTAAGTCAGAGGTGTATGTGTAGAATTAGATGAATCTCTACATTTATTCCAAGGCTTGTGAAATAAGAACAATGTAGACCATCTAAATGAAAGTCTTAATTATATGTTCCTCCATAGAGTATAGGTAATAACTCACAAGTATTCTTGCATCTAGGTAAGTGATAGTAAAAATTAATATAATCATTATAGATATATACAATGTCGTGTGAATAATTCCATTTTATCTTGGTGTCTATGAAAGTACCGTACCTTTCATTTGTTGGAGAAAAGATATAATGCAGTACTTCATAAATTTCTTTGGATTCTGGAGAGTGTTTATACTTCTTATGGAGATTGACTCAAGTCTATCTATGAGTTCATTTATCACTTGTCTGTTCTCAGTTAGTTCAAAGCAAAAGACATCTACTGAAGATTTAAGCAATGATATTTTCAGCTTTACCATTAAACGATATAATCAAAGAGGTGTCGTTTGTTAGAGGTATGCCTTTGAGATAAGGTGTACTTGTGTCCACATTGTAAGAATGGATACTTGAGAAAAACATGCATGATAGTTATTATAAATTTGATCTACCTTTGTGAAGGAAATCCATGTCATCATCAACAAGAAAAACTTTTACATTGTATAGTATTCAAACGGATCTTGGTCAGAAACAAAGGCTCAATTGTAAGACATTAAATAGCTGCTATTAGTTCTACCCAGTCTCATCTTGTTACTTAGGCATAGCAGATCTGTCATGTCATAAGACTTGCTTGAAAATCATTAATTCACTGTCTAATCAAATCAGTACACCCTAATCTAACCAGGGATTGATCTGCTTCTGCACATTAGTGATGCACATAGAAGGGTCTGCTCACCTGTCATTACCTTTTCTTTTACAGCTCACATTCTAGAGTACTGGATCATTGTGATATTTCATGAATAGCCAAGTAATACAAAAGAGAAGTCAACTGACCAGGTAAGCAAACGGGCTAACTGCATATCTTCACCTCCCCACCTGCTTCTCCAAATCCAAGTCCTATGTCTTGTCTCTCATTCTGTAGCAGATCACCTGCAGCATCATCCCCTCTCACTGTGACCTCTCTCTAGCAGATTATGCATCCTCTATTCTAACTGTCCTGCCTAGCCATAAGTTTTTCTCATCAGGCAACTGTAGCAGGTTTGTTTTTTTTCTGAGAAGCTGTTATCCAAGCATGCCATAGAAGCAAATAAACCAGCAAACTAGATAGGCGAGCTTCAGATATCCACACACAACAATTCCTCTAAATCCAATACCCTGTCTCATTCCTATATCTATAACAGACTACCTACTGTGACCCCTGCTCACTTTCTGCACCATTTCCCAGGGAACTAAGCTTTTCCTGGTAGAACATCATTCTTCCCTTCCTTCTGTGAACCCCTTCAAACCTTGCCAACCTGTCTGTCTTTTTATGTGTCAGCTCCCAATGCATAGAAGCATATTTTACCCCAAACCACCAATGACCACACAGCAGATTTCTAAAACATATCCTAGCAGGCAGCATTCAGCAGCCAGATTCTAAGAATCAGAAAGTGAAAAAGAAACCAATGGCTGAAACATCTATCCATTAAGATAAGATGAGATATCAGCACTTACCATTACAATTATACCAAACCCTGATGGCTAGATACCAGTCAAAAAAAGCCATAATCAGTAACAGTCAAGAGAATATGTCCCTACTAGAGCCTAGCAACTCTGATACAACAGGCCTTGACAAAGGCAACATAGCTAAAGCATACAACAAAGATCTTAACATAGTCTATGAAAGCTGGGCAGTGGTGGCACACGCCTTTAATCCCAGCACTTGGGAGGCAGAGGCAGGTGGATTTATGAGTTTGAGGCCAGCCTGGTCTACAGAGTGAGTTCCAGGACCCTGTCCAGAGAAACCCTGTCTCGAAAAACAAAACAAAACAAAACAAAACA
This sequence comes from Uromys caudimaculatus, assembly GCA_028551405.1. Taxonomy (NCBI): domain Eukaryota; kingdom Metazoa; phylum Chordata; class Mammalia; order Rodentia; family Muridae; genus Uromys; species Uromys caudimaculatus. The sequence goes on along the minus strand of CM052708.1, from coordinate 14,612,417 downwards.
AAACAAAAACATAGTCTATGAACATGAAATGAATAAATACATCAAAGAAATCTACAGAAACACACACAGTAAGAAGAAATGAAGAAAATAGTTCAAAACTCCAAAGTGGAAATAGAACAAATAGAGAAAACAGAAACTATGGAAATCTGGAGATGAAAGACTTAGGAACTCATACATGAAACTCCAACAACCCTCACAAACAGTATACAAGTAATGAAAACTGTCTTGTATAGGACGAAATAGGAGCTTAAGCATTGACGACAAAAAGAACTAGAAACCTTGGCCAAAGAAAATGTTAAATCCAAAATCTCTTGTCACTGCATATTTAGGAAATCTGGAACAATATGAAAAGAGCAAATCTATAGCAATGAGAACAGAGGAAAAAGAAGAGACCCATATCAAAGACACCGACAAGATTTTCAACAAAATAATGCAAGAAGCTTTCCCTAACAGAAAAAGAAATGTGTCTGTCAAGATTCAAGAAGTGTACAGAACACAAAACAGAATAGACAAAATCAAATTCCCCTTGGCACATAAGAATCAAACATTAAATATAAAGAACAAAGAAAGAGTATTAAAAGGTCAAGGAAAAAGACCAAATAAGGTATAAAAGCATACTTAATAGTACAAAACTAAACTTCTCAACAGAGACATTAAAAGTCAGATACTATAGAAACTCCAAGGGACCACAAATGCAATCCATGACAAAAACAAAAGTATATAAAATATAAGCAGTATTCATCTACAACATTTCCCTATAGAAAGTGATAGAAAGAAAACTCCAATCTAGAAAGGTTAATGATACCCAAGAAAACACAATTAATAAATAATTCAAGACAAGTAAATCAAAATAGGGGAAACACAGAGAGAGAGAGAGAGAGAGAGAGAGCAAGAGAGAGAAGGGGGAGGGGGGAGGGGAAGAAGAGAGATATATAAATATGGAGAGAGAAACATCACATGAGTAAAATAGTAGGAATCACCCATCTTTACTCATTGACAGCTCTCAATTTCAATGGTAACAATTCCACAATAAAAAAATAGACACTAACAGATTGGATGAGAAAAATATTCACTTTTCTGCCATATGCAAGAAACAAATTTTAACATAAAGAATAGATATTACCTCAGAGTAAAAGAATGTTATATTCCAAGAAAATAGACCTAAAAGTCAAGCTATTGTGACCACTTTAATATTTGATAAAATAGGCTTCAAACCTAATTTAATCAAAATAGTTGGGGGGGCATTGTAAACTCATAAAAGTAAAACAATCCACCATCAAGACATTGCAATACTTGATATCCATGTATCAAACACAAGAATATCCAAATTCATTAAAAAGAAAAACACTACTGCAGCTTAAAATTACCTATTGGCTCACACATTGATAGTGGGTAACTGCAGTATCCCACTCTCACTAATAGACAGACCACCCAGACAAATACTAAACAGAAATAACACGCTAACTGGCATCACCAACCAAATGGAACTAACAAATATTTAAAGAACATTTCATGGAAACAAAAGGAATAGTCTATCATCTCAACAGTTCATGAAACGTTCTCTAAAGTTGCCTAAATATTTGACATAAAACAAGTCTCAACAAATACAAGAAGATTGAAATAACAGCCTACATTTTATCTGACCATCAAATATTATAGTTAGATATTGGCAACACCAGAAACAAGAGAAATGTTATAAAGTCATAGAACCTAAGCAACTCAGTGATGAATGAAAAATTAATCAAGACAGAAATTAAGAAAGAATAGAAATATTTTCTAGAATGAATGAAATAAATGATCATATATAGAAAAGTATGACATCCAATGAAAGCAATTCTATGTAGCAAGATAATAATACTGAGATCCTTCTTTAATTAATGAGAATTAAAGAATTCTCATACAGGGAACATAGCAGTACACCTGAATGCTCTACAACAAAAGGAATAAATCTCACCTAAAATATGTACAAAGCAAGAAATAAGCAAACTCATTCCAAAAATCAATAAAATAAATTATGAAAAATAAATAAAATAAACCATAAAACAAAGTTAGTTGTTTGAGAAATGCAAAAAATTTGGCAAACCTTCACCCAATTTAACTAAAATATAGAAATAGAAGATATAAATAAACAAATTAAGAGATGAATAATGGTGAAAAAAGACAACAAGGAAATTCAGAGAATCATATGGACAAATTTTAAACAGTTGTACTGCACCATATTAAAAAATTTAAAAGATAATTTGATACACACTACATACCTAAGTTCAATCAAAGTCAAATAAAAAATTTAAAGAGGAGATGTGTAATTCCTATTAAAATAGAAGGAATGAATAAGTATATAAACAAAAGTATATACCAGAGAGGTTTTAGCACAGAGTTTAAACAAACTTTCAATGTAGTTATTTCCAATATTCATCAAATTATTCCACAAAAAGAAACATAAGGCATATTTCTCAGTTCATTTATGAGTCCACAGTTAACATAATACCTAAGCTGCTTAAAGACCAAAGAAAATTTCTGAAAATTTTCATTATGAACAGAGATGCAAAAATTCTCACTAGAATACATTCAAACAAATTCAAGAAAACATCAATATGCTCATCCACCATAATTAAACTGTCTTCATCACAGAGATATAGAGATGCTACTGTACACAAAAATTAGTAAATTTAATATAACATAAAAAAACTGAAAAGACAAAAATGAAAAACAAAGTATATGATCAACTCATGAGATTCAGAAAACATCTTTGACAATATCCAATACCCCTTCCTGTTAAAACTCCTAAACAGATTAGGGATAAAAGGGACATACAAAAGCATAATAAAGATAGCAAGGCCACAGCCAACATCAACTTAGAAAGAGTGAAACTAACACCAAAAAACAAGGCAAGGTCTTTCACTATCTCCATACATATTCAATGTAATTTTTGAAGTCTTAGATTGAGCAATAAGAAAACTGAAGGAGATTAAAGGGATAAAAGTTGGAAAGGGATAAGTTGAACTCTCTTTAATTATTAACTATATGTCAATATGCATAAACAACCCTAAAATGTCTGCAAGGAAACTGCTACAGTTGATAAATCCTTCTACAATCCAGCTAGCTATAAAATTGACTCACAAAATCATAGCCTTCATATATACAACTGTCAAAAGGATTGAGAAAGAAACCAGAGAAATTAAACTTTCTACAATAGCTTCAAATAATATAAAGTACTTTTGTATATCATTAACCACACAAATAAAAGACTTGATGAATAAAAAGATTAAGACATTAAAGGAAAAAAAAACTAAAGAAGACATCATAAGATAGAAAATCTTAAAGGCTCATGGATCAGTAGCATTAATATAGTAGAAATGGTCATACTTCCAAAGAGGATCTACAGATTCAATACAATCCTCATCAAAAATCCAACATAATTCTTCACAGATATTGAAATGAAAATTCTGATCTTCATATGGAAACATAAAAAAAACCTAGGATAGCTAAGACAATCCTGAATACTAAAAGAACTGCTGAGGGAACAACATCTTCATTTTAAAGTTGTACTACAGAGCTATAGTATTCCACAGTTCATGGAACTGGCACAAAAACATTGTAAATGGAATCAAATTGAATACACATACATATAACCACTTGATTTGTGACAAAGAGGCCAGAAAAACGCACTGGAAATAAGAGAGCATCTTCAACAGATGATGTTGTACAAATTGTATGGCTACACATTGAAGAGTCCAAATATATTCATATATTTCATCCTGTACAAAACTCAACCTCAAATGGATCAAAGACCTTGACATAAAACCACATACATTAAACTTGATTTTAAAATGAACATGGGAAATAACCATTAACTCACTGGTACAGAAACTTTTCCTTCACAGAACGCTGTTACTATTTGACTAAGATCAACAAATAATAGTTGGACATCATGAAACTAATAATCTTCTGTATAGCATTGGGTAACATATTTGTTCAAAGTTGTAGCCTATTGGATAGGAAAAGATTCTTACCAACCATACATCTGAGACAGCACTGATATCCAAAATAAAAGGAGCTCAAAACACTTATTGTCAGGAAAATAAGGAATGATTAAAATTGAGCTACAGTTCTAAAGATAGAATTCTAGATAGAGAACACTGTAATGACCCAGAAGCATGTAAAGATATGTTCAATATCCTTGGTCATAAAAATGCAAATAAAAATGATGTTGAGATTTCATTTTATACCAGAGAGAATGGCCAAGATCAATAAAACAGGTAATATCTCATGCTGGCAAGAATGTGGTGAATTCATCCATTGCATGTGGAATTAGAAATTTGTACATCCACTATGGAAATCAGTGTGGTACTTCCTAGGAAAGATAATTGATCTTCCCCAATATCCAGTTCTACCACTCTTGGGCATATAACAAAAAGATTGTTCATCCTACTACAGATATCATTGCTCAACCATGGGTTTTGTTCCTTTATTTATAATTGCTAGAAACTGGAAGCTGCCTAGATGTCTCAGTGGATAGAAGGATAAAGAAAATGTGGTATATTTACACAATGAAATACTATACTGTTGTATAAAAAATGAAATAATTAAAGTTGCACGTAAATGGATGAACCTAGAAAGAGAATTTTCTCAGTAAAGTAACCCAGACCCAGAAAGGCAAATGTGGTATATATTTGCTTTTAAAACAAAGATAAGCATCCTAAAATCCATGAAGTCACAGAAGTTAACTGTATAATAAGAACCTAACTTGGAGGTACAGATCTCCCTAGACATGGAAAATATAATAAATAATTATATATGAATGAATGATTATGTCATGAGGATCAAGAGAAAGTGGGAGGTAGGAGATGAGCTGAAGGAATACGGGGAAAGACAGCTAAGTTTAACAGCCATAAAGTGTACTATGGAACCCAATTCAGTAGACGCTTCCTAAATCATATACATAAAATGGTACTATAAATTAAATTGCCAAATAACAGGGGAGCCAGAGGCCCTAATTGACATCTCCCATCACTAAATGAATTCTCGATACTGGAAATGACTTACATGTACTTCGATTATTGGCCAAAGGGTAGACCTTTGGGACTGTCAAACAACCCAGACTTTTGCAAAGGCCGTAGATCAATCTCCACAAGATGATGGCAGAGCCCTTTTGCTGATAATTACACCTACACAACTTAGTGAACGTGGAGAAGCCGAGATGTTGCCTACTTTGAGCTTTCACCCTTACGCCATAGCATTCCTGATATGGGAAGGTACTCTACATACTACCAATGGTGAAACGTAAACACCAACCAAAATACAACTGTTAGGTCAAAAATAGTGTCTTGTCAGCAAGATACACTTGTGCAATGGTAGTACAAAGCTTGTGGTAATAACAACCAATATCTGATTTGATTTAATTCTTAGTCCTTGAGATGGAACCCAAAATAATGATGCTTGGTTGAGAACCTGAAATTATACAGTTCAGACACCTAGGGAAAAGCCAAGTACAATCACAAGAACCAAATTGATTTCTAATGACATTCTGCTCTATTCATATATAAGTGCACTGCTCGGCATTTATCAGACAAACTTCCTTCCAAAGCAGATGGTAATGAACACAGAAATCTACAGCTGGAAAACATGCAGAGAGACTTTGGAATGTTCATTCCTACAAGGGATATCAATCGAAGGTCTCCCTAAATGGCTGAGGTTAGAAAACAAGTATGAGCCAGTGAGATAGAGAACACCAAGAAAGTAAGGCCTTCTTACAAGGACACATGCTCCACTATGTTCATAGCAGCATGATTTATAATAGCCAGAAGCTGGAACTAGGCCAGATGTCCTTCAACAGAGGAATGAATACAGAAAATGTGGTACATTTACACAATAAAGTACTACTCAGCTATTAAAAACAATGACTTCATGAAATTTTTAGGCAAATGGATGAAAATAGAAAATATCATCCTGAGTGAGGTAACATAGTCACAAAAGAACATACGTGATATTCACTTACAGATAAGTGGATATTAACCCAAAAACTTGGAACACCCAAGATACAATTCACATGACGCTCAAGAAGAAGTAAGACCAAAGTGTGGATCCTTCAGTCCTTCTTAGAAGGGGGACAAAATACTCAATACGGAGACAAAGTGTGCAGCAGAGACTGAATGAAAGGCCATCCAGAGACTGCCCCACCTGGGTGTCCATCTCACACACAGACACCAAACCCAGGCACTATTGCACATGCCAAGATGTGCTTGTTGACAGGAGCTTGATATAGCTGTCTCCTGAGAGGCTATGCCAGAGACTGACAAATACAGAGGCGGATACTCACAGTCAACCATTGGAATTAGCACAGGGTTCCCAAAGGAAGAGTTAGAGAAAGGACTGAAGAAGCTGAAGGGGTTTGCAACCCCACAGGAAGAACAACAATATCAACCAACCAGATCCCCCCAGAGCTCCCAGGAGCTCCTGGTTGGTCCTGTGAAGGCTCGATGCCCTAGTGGAGAAGAATGCCAGGGCAGGGAGGCAGGAGTGGCTAGGTGGGTGGGGGAGCACCCTCATCGAAGCAGAGGGAAGGGATGGGATAGGGGGTGTCTGGAGGGGAAACTAGGAAAGGGGATAACATGTGAAATGTAAATAAATAAAATATCTAAATTCAGCAGGACTGAGGTATATATGAAATTACAAAGACTGAGACAGCATGCATAGGCCTGAATGGTTCTGCTCCAGATTGGGTCCTAGAGCCAAAAGGAGAAATGGACATATTTCCCTTTCCCTAACCCAGAAGGTATCTTCAAATGATAACTCCACAAAAGACAGATTGGGTTTCTCCAAGGGAATTTCACTGCAAAATTATATTACTCTGCGTGCCTAACTGTGGAGAGGCAACAGACATTGTATTTAATGCATCTTTGCTGGTTCATTGTCTCAGCATGTCATATCATGGATATTTTATAAATTTTATTTTTGTTCATATTTTTATGACTACTATATTATCATTATCATCATAGTCATCGTCATCATCATCATCATATTACCTACAGATTATTTATATATCTTTTGACTTCCAATTTGTATTATTATAGGATTCCTAAGAGTGAGAATGAATTAGATTCTATGTCTATATTTGTATATTGTGCCATTTCTTGGGCTCTTTTCCTTCTGTTTGTTTGTTTTGTCTTATTCCTATTGATCTCTTTGTTTTATTTTATTTTAAAACTATATCTTACATTCTGGCTTGTTTTCTAATTGAGACACATAATGGGGTGAATCTAGATGGTAGGGAGAAACCAAGAGTAGAGGGAGGAGAATATATTTTATCAAAAGTATATTTTCAATAAAATATAAAACAAGGAAGATATAAGAATACTGGTTCATATATACATGAAGCCAGGTATGTGTTATGGTATAAAATGATGAAGTCTTACTGAAGGCAATGATCAGAAATGACTGTACAAGACAGTTATAGGCAAACCAGATTTTTATCACATGAAAATTGAACTGCTAGGATTCATAGCTTTATTTCATGATCCCTCCATTCTGGTTAATCATGATAGCATCTGTTACCATTTTACATGGACAGACATAAAGACATATAGTTAATATATGTATTATCATATGTTCATGGAAAACTGTATTACACCATTTCATACTTAAATATACATCATATATAGTAAAAGCAAATACATTTAAAGTTATGCATAATTAGTATGTTTAAAATATTTTCTTTTATCAAAATATAGTACATTTAACATCTATTAATTATAAAAGAAATATTGCTGTTAATTATTTATAGGTAAGAAAGATTATACAACTAGGAATATTAAATGAAAATATTTAATACTTTAAATATTTTTAACTCTATGAAAACTAAAGCTTTTGTCATTTCCTTAAGAATATTGCTGATGCAATAGGTGCTTGCTGACAGGAGCCTGATATGGCTGTCTCCTGAGAGGCTCTGCTAGAGCCTGACAAATACAGAGGCAGATGCTTGCAGCCAAACATTGGACTGAGGAGGAGTTAGGGTAAGAACTGAGGGAACTGAAGGGGTTTGCAACCCCATAGGAAGAACAGAAATATCAACCAACCAGAGCTACCAGTGACTAAACCACCAACCAAATAGTACACATGGAGGGACCCATGGCTCCAACTACATATGTAGCACAGGCTGGCCTTCTCTGGCATCAGTGGAAGGAAAGGCTCTTGGTCCAGTGGAGGCTCAATGCCCAAGTGTAAGAGAATGCCAAGGCAGTGAGGCAGGAGTGGGTGGGTGAGGGAGCACCCTCATGGAAGCAGGGGAGGGGAAGAGGGCAGCAGATAGGGGGTTTGTGGAGGGGAAACTGGGAAGAGGGATAACACTTGAAATGTCAATAAGTAAAATAACCAATAAAAAGCAAGTATATCTGAACATATGTTTATATGTATATATATTTATGTGTATGTATATATATTCTTTAATTCATACTTAATAAGACAGAATGCTTGTTTTGTTGTGCAACCAATGATGTTTCAAACTACAGCTAAACTAGTTATTGACTTGGGAAACACTTAATAAGCTTTAATTAATAGGCAAGTTCTCGTCTCAATATGTTTTTATATGTGTATTACTTTAGGTCTTTAGACATTACCAAATCATGTGTCCATTGTTCTTGAGATAATAAAGACTGACACAGCTTTATGTTTGAATAGTTTAGTAGAATCAGGATGCATGATGTAGGATTTCAAAAATGGGAAAAGAAACCAGACAACCATGAAATTCTTTCAATACATATAAGAGAAAGACACAGATACACAAAGGGATCACTTATAATGATATTTCTATAAAAATTTGTTTTCCAGTGTTACAAGAAGCAGAAATATGCCAATGCTACTTTACATCTTATTAAACATGAATTTGCTGGCTAGCCATCACTAGTTTAATCATTATGGATTTCATACCACCGTTTTACTTGAAATATTGAAAACTGATTTCTATATTTTGTTAGCATTGTTCTATTTCTTAACTAAAACAAAAATAAAACTTAATAAATTGTTTATAAATATATCTTATAAGATAATTATATATATATGGAGAGAGAGACAGAGATTAATTATTACTAAACTTTATGTAGTAGGGGAATTCTTATATCTGAAGGGGTAATGAATGCTAATAGGCCTATTATGCTTAGTTCCTCCCACAGCTACTGTGCACGTTCTCCTCGTAGACAGTAATAACACAGGCTCTCACAAGGAAAGACAGAACCCCTCATGTCTTCTCTTCTCCTGGAAATACTATTTTTTGTTGATAATTGAATATTTTCATATAATATATTCTGATTAGTTTCCCCTCCTCCAATTCCTACCTGATGTTTCCAACTTGCCACCCACTCAGATCAACATATTTTCTTCCTATCTGACAAATTATATTAAGTAGAACATAGACTTTTTTCTCTGAAGTGATTATGTCAAACTCTCTAATGGTTAGCTGCTATCACATATTTTGGTTAGTGTGGACCTCATTGAGTCTTCCATCATTCAATTCAAAATGATATGGCTTTTAAAACTAGGATGCTAATTAGTTTAGTGCAATACTTATCTGTAGGGTGCTATGAATTATCTCTTTTGAGAGCAAAGCTTGGTTTTCCCAATCATTCATCTCTTTACTGCATAGCAAATATAAATTAAGAGCGCTGGTCAGACTTTCAGGACCTGTAGATGATAGGTCAAATGAAGTAATTACTTTCCTGATTTTTAATTTGTGGGGGGGAAAGTCTGTTAAAAAAGAAGAAATGAAGATTCACAATTTGGTTTCCTTGGAAATGTGCAACCTTTTGTATTTGAACCTAATGTATTTTGAATAGATGGTTCTGGATCAAGCAAAAGGAAACACAACTTTTTGTGTAATAGTCAAGTTGATCCTCAACAAAAGCTTCTAGATTTTTTTGGAGAACCCTAATTTGCTACATATTATTATTGTATACAGAAATCCCCAAACTGCACTGAGAATCATAGTCCAGCACTCATCATTCAACACATTTAACTCTTGAACAGGCATAGACATTTGGAGACTTTGTTTCAAAAAAACCAACAAAACAACAAAACACAACAGACTAGGTGTATAAAAAGCTATTTACCTTTCTAGTGAATTCGATTATCTAGCTTGTTATTGCAGGTTGCAAGCTGTACTCTTTTTTAGTGAGATGTGTAATTGAAGCAGAGGCATTGAATCAGAATCTGAACTAAAGAGATTTTCTTGATTTTTTTTTTTGTCTCTTGGTAATAATTGAAATGGCTTATGATATTTCCTGCTCCCAGAACAATGCTTAAAATGTAGTGGGTGCCCATCCTTATAAGATGCCTGGTGTTGACCACATGTCAGTCAAGTATATCCACCGAATATTCTGCCAATGTAAGTCAATGTCCCATCTTAAGTGTGTTATGTGATTAGACTCTGCACTATGACTTGGCCTAAGCAAAAAAAAAAAAAAAAAAAAAAAAAAAAAAAAAAAAAAAAAAAAAAAAAAAAAAAAAAAAAAAAAAAAAAAAAAAAAAAAAAAAAAAAAAAAAAGAAAAGAAAAAAAAAGAAAAGAAAATCTAATGATAATTACTATAGCTTAAAATCTATTGACAGTTTTGAATATGTGTGCTTGGTGGAAGACAGACACTGTTTTGGCCCACCATTTTATTTTCCCTTTTAATTATTGTCTCTTCCAAAAGAGGAAGTTGATGATGGTTTCAATAAAGTAACCTAATATGAGAGACTTTAAACAATTGGCCAAGGTCTCAGGACTGAGAACTGAAGCCAGAATGGTTTTCTTTCCTATCAATTAGGTGATCATTTTCTCTAAGGAGTAAGGCATGTGAGGCTGTTAGTGACATTAACCTTTAGAAAAGAGAAAAATATCTGATTGCTAGAACCTCAGGGAGAAAATCTTGCAGCAGGTGGAGCAACTGAATTCACGAAAAAGAAGAAAAAGGAAATGATGCCATAGGTATCTTAAGAGAAGCAGAGTAGAAATGTACAAAACCATGGCAGTCAGGTAGAATGCCGTAGAGGGAGGCATATATAGCTCACATTTGTACCACATCTAGCATCTCCTTTCATAAGAAAATGTATGCTATTACCTTTCAATTTGTAATTACAACAAATAGTATGATATTTAACATGTATATGAATGAAATATTCTACATGATATAATTGTCTCAGTTTGTCTTTCCTATAAACATATAGATCTTGGTAAATTTGTTTAAAACATTCAAGACAGAGGAAGTAACAAGGGTTTGTTAATTCACCCCAGCCCTCTAGAAGCTGTGCACAAGGTAAGCAAATTAGGAAGAGACAAAAGCAGGTAGACAAACAGAGCAACTGGAGGGAAGAAAAGAGGTGAGGCAGTCGGATTGGGAAAATGGAGTAGGTATGCAGAATGAATTAAAATTTCTTCATTTAATATTAAAGAAATATATTCTCTAAGGACAAAGATATTCTGATAAGACAGGTTTCAGCAATGATCCATTGCCATGAAGCTAAGATTCAAACTGTTTTAGCATCATAGAGTATTGGCACATAGAAATCTTCCTTCCCTTCTCTCTCTCTCTCTCTCTCTCTCTCTCTCTCTCTCTCTCTCTCTCCCCCTCCCTCCCTCCCTCCCTCTCTCTCCTATATCTTTGTCTGCCTCTCCCCATGTGTATGCTTGTGCGTCTTGTGCATGTGTGTATGTGTGAGCATGTACATACATTTGTGTGCATGTGAGCATGTACACATGCACCTCAATATTTGAATTTCCCTCTTGCTGCCATGCCCCCAAATTTTTCTCCTGGTCTTCCAGGGAAGTCTTGTGTCTTGTTTCCCTGTTGCCTATCTTTCTTTTTCCTTCTCTCCCTCTCTAGTTTTTTTTACTATGCTGTCAAATATCCTAAACAGCAAGAACATTATGCCCAATTTATTTCAGGTTGTGGAGATTTTTAATTGACAAGGTAAATGCCAAAGAGGTAGACCTGTACTGGCAGGGTATTTCCAGATTTTAGGTTTTAAATGCTTTAGCCTTTTCTTGCAAGTGGCTTCTTATCACTGATTGGCATGTGTCCTTTAGTCTCATTATTTTCTTAAGTATTTTATAAAGAATTTACATGTATATGCTTCAAAATGCTATTGGGTATTCTCTTCTTTTGATGCCAACTATTTTTCAAGGCAGAGTAAGGAAGAAAGTATGAAGAAAAGCACTATTCACCATAGGTAATTACATTAATTTCCTATTCCTTAATGACTCTCATCATATTTATTTGCTCTAATTACTATTTCCTACAATTTATGATATGAGAAACAAAATTTAATTTCTTCTGTTTTCAACAAAACTAAAAATATTAAACAAAACTTTGGTTATTATTTCATATTGAGAAATTCCATTTTGCAAGTGATGGTTTGCATAGTGGCTTTGTGCAATCAAATAAGACAAAGCAGTCTTTTTGTATGCTCTGACAGCAAAATGTGTCATCTACACCCATCAATTTAGAAGTCAGCTGTTGTAGCGCTCTCTGTGGTATAGAACTTCCAAATTTTGCATCAATGAGGTAAAAAAAAAAAAAAAGTAAAAGGAGACTCATATAGGAAGTCAGTCACATATTTTATGGAGAATTTTTCCTATAAGACCTGTGGATACTCATTTTCATTTCCAATACATAGGCAAGGTGGCCTGCAAGAGAAACATGAAACCTGTCATTGTTTTAATGGGCACATTGCCATCCAGAATAAAATCAAGTCTTTCAAAAGGAGATGAAGGAAAAAGAACTGGTGTGACTATCTGATAAACTGCTGGGAACACATATTCTTTCTCCTGAACTTGAAATCATAATTGCCAAAGTAAAAGGAACACATCGATAGCGTTCAATTCCCTAATACTGAGCTGGCTGTGGGATCACTCACTGGATAAAAGTGCTTGCTTTGTAAGTAAGATGACCTGAGTTTAAATTCCTGATACCCACGTGAAAACAAGGCCTAATGAATTTGAAATATAGCAAGATGAATTATAGGAAAGGGTTTGATGGGACGAAAGTGAAGGCAGGTATAATACAATCTTGTAGTAATCGCTAAATAAAAGAAATAATTTTAAAATCAGGCCTGGCTACGTGGGCAAATAACACCAGCACTGTGGGGGTCAGAGAAGGCTAGAACCTAGATCCCATAGCCTGCCAACAAACTATATCAGTAAAACTGCTTAAAACCCTAGAGATGGTAAATCCAATATTTGTTAGCTTTAAAGTTGTCCATAAATAAGAGTTGTATGGTTAATATACTTCTGGCCAAAAATATTGTTAAACTTTTGCCCAATTTATGTATGTGGAAGTATGACACAGAGGGAGGGATGGGGTCGGATGGCCTGTAGCTGGAGTTACAGGGGTACATTAGTGACCTGATGTGGGCTCTGGTGCTAGAAATCAGGTCTCTGGAAGAGCAGAAAGTGTGCTGAGCTTCTGAACCAGGCTCAAATTCCAAAGGATTTGTTGTTTTTGTTTAAGATGTTTTGGCTTGCTTTTAGTACTGTCGTTATTTCACATTTTCCCCACAGTAGTCTTTTCACGAGTTTACTTGAAAACCTGGAAGATTTGCTGAAAAGGATCCAGCTCAAAGAAGGTGAAGCAAAAGGCACACACGTTGTAAGGATCATTACTTTCTTATGGAATCTAAAGATACCAATATGCTTTGGCCATAGAGACAATTATCAACAGTTCTTCCAGGAGAGGCAGCAAATTCTAATCCTACATCTGTTAATCTCTGTGCACTTATGTATCACTCCATCACCTTGCATTTGGCCAGTTCCACGGTACAGGTAAACACATAAGTATATATTACATGTTTCTAAAGTTTGTATGCAATAATTTTGACAATTAGAAGAAATGGAGCCTGACACATTTCCACAACTCTGAGAAAAAATCTAAATGGATGAAATAGACAGGAATACCTGGATCAGGATGTGTAAATTGAGATGAAGGTACAGGAGTTTGATAGTAAGTTTTAGGTGCAAATATGGCAAGATTATAAATTCCATTTATTGAGTGTGACATTAAGTTAAGGATAGCTAGGGATGTACTTTGTATGTATAATTCAAGTGTATATTATTCATCTTTATGTAAAAGAAGTATTCAAAGATAGTCTAAGACACTAAGATTAATGACTGGCTAGCCATTATTATCCCTCTGAGAAAACTCTGACCACCACATTTGCTAACATATATATCAACAGATTAAATTCAAGGTCTACCAGAACTTAAGTGGTGAGATAAAATATAACATGGATTTTGTCCACTTTTTGCCAGAATAATTACATATCTTTTCTAGTTTATAGAAACATATATTCAGAGAGAAAAATAATATTAGTTACATCAGGCTGAACATATCAATATCTGCAAACAGGTGTTACAGATCCAGGGTTCCACCTAGAGAAAATAGAAATGACCTATCAGTTTTCTGAATGTAAGAAAATAATTCTGAAACTATTCTATGCCAGAACCACCGTACCATATAGTACACAGCATCGTGTCCAAAGCTTAGTACAACTGGGGTATTAAAATGATTCTGACTAAGTGAAACCAAATAAGCAAATGAACGCTCCAAAGAACCTATAACAAACAATACCTGAAACAATACAAAGACAATACCTAAATTCTCACACACACTCTCCTCTCACAACTGTAGGCAAATTTCTTTGTTGATATTGGGGACACAACCCAATGGAGATAAGGTAGCTCCATATTGGAAAAGGCCAGATAGTATTATTTTATCATCAATAGCAAGGAAGCTGAGTCCACCATCAGGGACAATATCTCACAACTGTTATTTCAGTTCATAGATAACTACACTGATATTAAAAAATAAATGTCAGGAAAGATTACTAAGCCTCAGTTGATGTGTTAGTGTGGAAATATTTTAGGCAAGCGACAGGAAGGAAGGAAGTTTGCTTTGAATCACTGAAACAAAAGGCCTAGGTTTCTCTTTGACAATGATATTGGTGTCAGTTTTCACAGAACCAGGATTACTCGGCCCAAAGAACTCAATCTACTGTTAACAAAACTTGTATTTAATAATTATTCCAAAGGCCGTTGGACTGCTCAGTAATAGGATTGTCTGTGAAAATGGAACTACAGGTCACTGCTTTTGTGAAAAAATGAATGTCTGGGGGAAAAAAAGCTACATTATTCAGTGTAAGGGTTTGCAGAGCTGAGCTGAGCAGAGACACACTGGCTTTTTATGTCAAATGACACAAGCTAGAATCATTTTTTGCCCTTATTTATTCATTTTTTTTCAGCTTGGCAAGGGCCCACATTTTTATTGGAAGAAATCTATCATTGCTATATCTTGTTACAGCAATTAAAACCTGATATATATCTCCAAGTTGCTTCATTTACTTTAAATGATTGGAGCAATGTCTTGTGTAATGTCTGTAGAGCATGAGGTGAGCTGTGAGTTCAGGTAATAAGGTCCTATGTACTGCTTACGAAGCTAGCAGATTGAGATTTTCTGTACTCAAGGTAAAGGTGTTTTCTGTCCCAATACATGGAGACTTATTCTCCAAACAATTTGATTTTCACAAATGATGAAATAACCTTACAAATAACTAAAGTTGTAGATGATTAATTTAAACAAATACACAACCATTTTGAAATATAACTCATCCCTTAAACTGGAGCATTGAAGTGTGTACCAGATTTAAAATCAATATTCTTGACATTACAGTTCTTCAATATGGAATTAGTTTAATACTTTAAGTTATGGGTTTGGGAATAATATTTATTATTATGTTAATAGGAAATGAGGAGTCCAAATTTTCGATGTATTTTTTTTTTTTACAAGACCAGTGCTCTAAGCCCTGAGCTATGGAGCCCTCACCCTCTATGTATTTTTTTAAACTACCATTGTCTGTATTGTAGTTACAATATACTGATGTGTCAGTGTTCTTATACTTGTTTAATTATATTTATGATAATAAAACAAAAGCTAAGAGAAAACAAGTATGGCATTAAAGATTGGCATGACTAAACCTAATATGATAAACTCAAGCCTATTCACTTTTATAGTTTCTTTTCTTTCTCTTATTCAGCTCATACAATACATTCCTACTACAGTTTCCCATCTGACCCCTTCTCTCAGCTAACTCACATCTGCTCTACCTGAGTTCACGGCTCCTCCATTTCCCTTTAGAAAAGAACAGGCCTCCCAGTGAGGTCAAGGGAACATGTCACGACAAGATGTAAACAAGACTAGGCACAAAACTCCATTCAAAGCTAGAAGAGGCAATCTAATAGAAAAAAAGGGGGCATCCTGCGCTCAGGCAAAAGAGTCAGTGAGTGGAGTTGGCTGATTCTTTTGCCTGCTAGAGTCATTTTTCATTGGTTATTTTATTTATTTACATTTCAAATGTTGTTCATCCCTTTGCAGTTTCTCCTCCACAAACCCCCATCCTATGCCCCCTCCCCCTGCTTCTATGATGGGGCTCCTCCACCCACCCACCCACTCCTACCTCACCACTCTAGCATCCTTCTTCTCTGGAGCATTAAGCCTCCACAGGACCAAGGGCCTCCCCTTCCACTGATGCCAGCTAAAGCAATTCTCTGATACATATGTAGTTGGAGCCATGAATCCCTCCATGTGTACTCTTTGGTTGGTGGTTTAGTCCCAGGGAGCTCTGGGTGGTCCAGTTAATTGATATTGTTGTTCTTTCTATGGGAGTGCAGTCCCCTTCAGCTCCTTCAGTTCTTCCCCTAACTCTCCCATTGGGGTGCCCGGGTTCAGTCGATGGTTGGCTGTATTTGCATCTATATTGGTATATTGGTCAGGTGCTGACAGAGTCTCTCAGGGGACAGCTATAGCAGGCTCCTGTCAGCATGCACATCAGCAATAGTGTTGGAGTTTTGTGTCTGCAGATGGCTTTAAGAGGAAATTGAATTGAGAAAATGTCTCAACCAGATTGACCTGTTGGCAAGCCTAAGGTGCAAGTTCTTGATTGGCGGTTGATGTAGGAAGGACCAGCTGACTATATATAGTACCACCCTGCACTGAATGTCCTGAGCACTATAAAAGTAATAGGCTAAGTAACCCAGTCAGCTGCATCCCTCTATGTCATCTGCTTCAGTTCCGTCTTCAGGTTTCACCCTGACTTCCTGCCCTGATTTACTATTATTAAGAACTGTGATATGGAGCTGTAACTGGAAATAAATCATTTTCTCTTCCAAGTTTCTTTTGGTCATGGTGTTTTATCACATACATGACAACTGTGACAAAATAGGACTGTCTGCTCAAGTCTTTTCACAACTGATACACTAAATCCTCATAGACATTAAACATTGCCTCTTTAACTTACACTGTAATGGCGAATTTTAGTGAAAACAAAACAACATCAAAACCCAAAACGAAACAAAACCAACCAAAACAAACAAACAGAAAACAGTAGGCATGACTAGAACTGCCCACATCAGGGAAGCTAAAAAATGTCAAAGCATATACACTTTTCCTTGAAGAACAGTTAGCATCATTTATCCTATAAAGTATCTGAAATACTGTAGGGTGAGTCTCATCACAACCATACTTAGACGACTTTCCCCATGCTGAAGAGAGTTATGATTAGGAGAATAATGTGCACTAAGCTAATATCATAAGTTTAATTAATATCTCCAAACATAGGGACTTTCAGATATGGTTTACTTTTTGATTAAACAGATGCCTTTAATATTGGTGTTCTGCTATCTATCTTGTCAATGTACTTCTGTGTTACCTAGTAGCAGAGGCCATCAGATGAACTGTTTTCAACTAAAAGAGCCAAGCCTTACAACCTTCCTTTCTACATTGGATTTAAAACAAAACAACAACAACAAAAAAAAACCTATCTATCTATCTATCTATCTATCTATCTATCTATTTATTTATTTATTTATTTATTTATTTTACACTCCAGATTTTATTTCCATCCCGGCCCACTCTCCTGCTGTTCCACATCCCATACCTCCTCCCCGCCCTCCCCTATCTCCTCAAGGATGTCCCTACTCCACCAGACTTTTAAACTCCCTGGGGCCTCCAGTCTCTTGAGGATTAGGTGCATCTTCTCTGACTGAACCCAGACCCGGCAGTCCTCTGCTGTATATGTGTTGGGGGCCTCATATCAGCTGGTGTGTGCTGCCTGGTTGGTGATCCAGTGATAGAAAGATATCGGGGGTCCAGGTTAATTGAGTCCTCCTACAGGGTCGCCCTCCTCCTCAGCTTCTTCCAGCTTTTCCTAAATTCAACCACAGGGGTCAGCAGCTACTGTCCATTGGTTGGATGTAAATATCTTCATCTGACTCTTTCAGCTGCTTGTTGGGTCTTCCAGAGGGCAGTCATGTTAGGTCCCTTTTTGTGAGAGATCCATAGCCTCAGTAATAGTGTCAGGCCTAGGGACCTCCCATTAAGCTGGATACTACTTTGGGCCTGTCGCTGGACCTTCTTTTTCTCAGGCTCCTCTCTATTTCCATCCCTGCAGTTCTTTCAGACAGGAACAATTATGGGTCAGAGTTTTGACTGTGGGATGGCAGCTCCATCCCTTACTGGATGCTCTGTCTTTCTGCTGGAGGTAGGCACTACAAGTTCCCTCTCCCTACTGTCAGGCATTTCATATAAGGTCCCTCCCTTTGAGTCCTGAGAGTCACTCCACTCCCAGATCTCTGGACATTCTGGAGGGTCCCCCCAACCTCCCACCTCCCAAGCTTGCCTGTTTCTATTCTTTCTTCTGGCTCTCAGGACTTTAGTTCTTTTCCCCCACCCAATACCAGATCATGCTCCCCTCTCCCCCCCATCCCCTTTACCTCCCAGGTCCCTTCTTCCTTTCCCCCTTGTAATTGCTTTATTCTCCCTCCTAAGTGGGAGTGAGGCATCCTTATTTGGACCCTTCAGCTTGTTGACCATTTTGAGTTCTGTGAACTGTATTTTGGATACTCTGTACTTTTTTGGGGGGAGGGCTAATATCCACTTATTAGTGAGTACATCCCATGCATGTCTTTTTGTGTCTGAGTTACTTCACTCAGGACAATATTTTCTAGTTCCATCCATTTGCCTGCAAAACTCAGAATGTCCTCGTTCTTAATAGCTGAATAGTATTCCATTTTGTAAATGCCCCACATTTTCTGTATCCATTCTTCTGTCGTTGGACATCTGGGTTGTTTACAGCTTTTGGTTATCACAAACAAGGCCACTATAAACTTGTATCAAGTCAGCAGCTCTAAACTGGGACTCATTCCTAAGAAGCATGTTTGACTTTCCATCTACTAGATAGCCTGTTAGTCTAGTACATATGTATGTATTCATCAGTCCTAGGAACTTGTGAATAACCATCCTCTTTAATGTATCAAAGAGATTGTCTCAGAATATAAAAATTGAGTCCTTTGAATTCAAGAACATGACACTATGGTTACACTGTCAAATATTTATGAGATGTGATGCAGCCTCTGTTGTAAGATATAAACTTGACTGCATGTATCTGACTTCATCTACAATTGAAATTAATTTTGTCATATATTTGATCATACTATGAAAACCATGATTGTGTTATTTCCTGGAAAAATCTGTTTGCAGTTGTGGTGTGCCTCAGCCTTAGAATGTACCATTAATCTAAGAGCTTTCTCATTGAATAATGTAAACAGGATTAAATAGTCAACTGTAGGTCAAGAGGTGGGATTAAATAAAGTCATCCATAAGTCAAGAGACAGGGCAAGAAAATATCTGACAGGAAGTGAAAACAGGATTATTAAGAAAAAAATAGAGAGAGAATGAAGGAGTCAAGATGGAGAGATTTACAAGAAGTAGAAGGGAGGAACATTAGAGTGAAGGGTTTTTTTTGAAACAGCAAGAGAACAGAGCATTTGTGGTGAAACATCGGTTGCCAATCAGGTCAGATGAAGGCTTTTCTGTCTCTCTGACCTAACAGGCTTTTACCCCAGCATCTGGCTTCGGAATCTCAAGCAATTGAGATTTTGTTATACAACAACAAATTACCATATAAGCATCATCATAATATGAAAGCAATATCTCCGTTGTCTTCATTAGATATACTACTAGAACTGCCCCATCATATATACATATATATGGTATGTTTGGCTTTCCCTCCATATGCCACAACACATATATGTGGGGTGTGTGTGTGTGTGTGTGTGTGTGTGTGTGTGTGTGTGTGTGTGCGTGCTGCCACCTGTGTGTGGATCTCAGAATGAAATTCTACACTCTTACAGTTGTGACAAGTTATGCATCTGCTTCACTATTTGAAACTTACAAACCAATGAAAGCAGTGATGTTGGAATGTCAGTTCCTTTGTCTGGCCTCTATCAATAAGCCATAATATTATGTGTCAGTTGGAGAATAAAGTCCTTTTATCTGCTATAATAAAATTGTTTTCAGTTTTAGCAACAGTACCTGATTTATTCTTACTCATTGATAGACTGATTGCTTCTTAATGAATGAGAAAGGTACCAGAAGCCCTAAATTTCCTCATCTACACTAACAAAATTATAATTCCCCCATGCCCTACCAAGAATATGATTAACACCAAGGATACGATTCTCCATTGTTTTGACCCGACTTGTTCTCTTTCCATAGCTACTCTTCTTGTAAGCTCATGAAGATCATAGCCATGATACAGGATTGAGAGATTTCATAGACTAAGTAATTATATGCAATATTGTCTGGTCCTTGAAAAACACATGTAAATATGCAAGGCAGTACTCAGATATTGAATGAAAGTCATGTATAAAAAATAGGCTCCTATTCTTCCATAAGAAGCCTCAAGCTCCATCTATTGTTTTTGGGTTTCTGTATCTGTCTGAGTCAGCTGCTGGCTGGAGCCTCTCAAAGGACAACATACTCCTGTCTGCTAGTATAACAGAGCATTATTAATAGTGTTAGAGATTGGTGATTTCTCATGAGATTTGTCTCAAGTTGGGCCTGTTATTGGTTGGCCATTCCCTCAGTCCCTGCTCTATCCTCTGTCCCTGCATTAGTTGTAGACAGGATAAATTTTGACAGTTTTGTGGGTGTGTTGGTGTCCCTATTGCTCCACTGGGATTTCTGCCTGGCTGTGGGAAGTGGTTTCTTCAGGTTGCATATCCCCAATGTAGTGAGACACAGCTAAGGTCACCTCCATTGATTCTTGGGCTCCTCCCTTATCACCGGGGCTCTGTCTGGTCCTGGAGATGCCACCAGCTACTCACTCCTATCAGTTGCAGATTTCTACTCATTTTCATGGCCATTTATCTATCTCCCCTGTCCTTCCCCATACCTGATCCTGAATTATCCATTCCCCACCCCATCCCCGCTTTCTCCCAGTTCCCTCCCTCCCTCTGCCTCTTATGACCATTTTTATTCCCCCTTCTGAGTGAGTTTCAAGCTGCATTGACTCAGTCTTCTTCTTTAGCTTCTTAGGGTCTGTGGAGTGTAACATGATACCTGTATTGTTGGTTCCGAAGACCAACAGAGTCAATTAACCTGGACCTTTGGGGCTTTCTGAGTCTGAACTACCAACTAAAGAACATACATGGGCTGGATCTTGCCCTCCAGGCTCATATGTAGCAGGTGTGCAGCTTGACCTTCATGTGGTTCCTGAAAAACTGGAGAGGGAGTATCCCAAAAGCTGTTGCCTGTCCATGGGATGTGCTTTACTAGCTGGGCTGCCAGGTCTGTCCTTAGTGTGGGAGGAAGCACCCAGCCTCTCAGTGAATTGAAATGTCATGGTGGGGTGCATAGCCAAGGGGGCCCTGACC
Organism: Uromys caudimaculatus; assembly: GCA_028551405.1. Classification (NCBI taxonomy): domain Eukaryota; kingdom Metazoa; phylum Chordata; class Mammalia; order Rodentia; family Muridae; genus Uromys; species Uromys caudimaculatus. The sequence goes on along the minus strand of CM052708.1, from coordinate 14,590,683 downwards.
CAACAAGAGGAACAGGGGAGGGAGAGAGGGGGAAAGGCTTGTGAGAAGGGGACACCGGAAAGTGGCAGTGAACAGGATGTAAGGCGAATAAGTAATAAAATAAAATACAGGTAAATTGAAAAACAAATAGGCTCCAGAAAGCTGCGATGACAAGTCACATTAATGCGAATGTGGCATAAATACTCACATTTCCTGCTAGAGCCTCTCATGCTTCATTGTTTGAAGTCTAATGTGATGAGTTCATTGGGTGTCTACCTTTCAGACTTAATAGAAAACAAGGCAATTGGACCTGTTTTATACATGATTTCGTCTGATGATCTAAATAACATGTAAAAGTGACCCACTTTAGTATCTTCACTGCATTAATGGGTAGTATGGGCAGAACATTTCTCAGTTTTCATAAGCCCAAGTATTTTTCTTACATGAACCTTAAATTTCCCTTGTCATTGCTTAATTTAATTCCTTGAGAATATTAAATCTATACAATTATTGATTTTACTTGTTACTGATTCTCATATCCTCAAACCACAGAAATTCATTGAAGTACCTGTTAAAATCCAATTACAGTCTCTATAAAGGCCTGGGAAGGGACTCTAGAATATTGTTATTTATAAGCATATGTAAGTCAGACTATACGCTTGTCTACTTCCACAGTATCTATTTTTTTACTTGGGTAAGGTCTTCAAACATTCTGTAACCATTCACCTTTGTTTTCTGAGCCCTTTACTTTTCCTGTATTCCTTTATTGCCTACTTTTGCTAAAGCAAATTGCTATTGAATTGTTCATTAACTTTTCTTAGAATTGTACATTCTTAAAGAAAGAAAAAGAAACAAATTCATACTAGCTCAAGGCAAAGCAAGCAGATATTGCCAATTGTTTTTAGAAGCTCTATTACATACCAAACAGTGAAAGCAAATTGGGCTTAAGGAAAATTAAACTGCTAGAAATACAAGGTCTTTGGCAAGAATATCTTGCTGAAAGTTAATGTTATTCTGAAATAGAAGATGTGTCAGTTGTACTGAATAAGCTCTTTCTTGTAATTAAACATCAACAGAACAATTATAATATGTTAACCTTGTTTTAAGAATGTAACTTTAGAATGATAACCAGAGAAAATGGATGAGTTAATGGAGAGAAATGATACTAAAAGGAAGAATGAGATAGCAGAAGCACAAAAGTGATGCTAAAACCTTCCAACATATTAGCTCGTATTTGTAAAACACACCAAAGGAAAATGGAAGAAAAGTCAACTCCAGAAAACCCTCCTATGGCTCTCCACATGTTGCTCACATGTATAGATAAAAATAAACACGCACACATACACACACACATACACACACACACACACACACACACACACACACACACACACACACGAAAATACACTCAGTGCAAATTTAAAAGTTTTGAGACAGAAGAAAGTTTTACATGAAACTATTGCCATGTGCATGTTGCTTTTGATAAAATTCACATGTATTTGTTTCTTTGAACTCCTCTGTGTTTATGTTCTTCTTGTTTTTTACCTTTATTATTTTTAAAGAAGAACATTTTGTCTATCTTGGTTGAAAAACTCCTGATTATATATCTTACATTTTGGGGCAAATATTCCTACATCACAGAAAGCTGATTCTTTTCTCTTTGTCTGAAAGAAGTTCTTTCAGTATGGACAGAACATCCATACTGCCCCCCTGTAGCTGCCAACACAGTCTTGATGCTAACAGGAAGACTGGCAGTTTCGCTCCCTCCTCCAGGCTAGCTGCCTCTGTTGTTAAATGTCATGAAATGGAAATTTAGAGGGTCACTTGAGGATGATTCCTCAGCTCACCCCCCAAAGCATCTGGGGATATACAACAACGCTGAAATCGCTGATATGGTACATGCTTGCTGCCAAAGGAGTTGGTGCAGGAAGTTGCTGGGTGAAATGTTTGTTCCAAATGATGTTGTTATGGATTACCTTTCTGAAAAGGTGAGGCTAATTCTGGTAAAAATACAGGGACCTTAAGCACATTTTCAAATTTAGACGAATATGTCCTATAAAGTGATAGAGCTTTATGTATAGGTGCTATAAGGAGTGGCCAAAGTTTTTCCTTCTTACACATGTCCTTGAGCTGGTACTATTATCCTGGGTTTGGATTCATTTTGCCCTCCATATACAAAATGTATTTACATATAATAGTATAAGATAAACTAATTTCATACTAGTACTTCTTGTTAATTTTATCTTTAAGTCAGAAAGAAATTAAAATAGATTTTTGAGCATTTATGACTAAGTGAAACATTTAAAGATATCTTAAAAATTTGATAAACCATGTTATTTCTATTTGAGTCATACAAAGATGATATTGTCTGCATGAGTTAAAATGGTAAAGAGAAAATGATATATTTTTAAAAATTTGCTAATAAATTGGACTGTTTTAGTAAAATGTACACTACCCCTTAATTTGCACCAAGAAAAATGCACGATGAAATTGTCAGTCATTGCCTTGGTACTCCTCACTTTTGATTTTTTTTCATCTGTACTATTTTATTTTTAATTTTTCTCCATGATTATATATAGTGTGGAAATTAACATTTTTTTCTGAGAAAATGAAAATGAATAACTCCATTTTTTTTCTAAAGCCATTCATTTCTCCCTCCAGGAGTTTGTAATAAAGCAGTGGTTGGAGGAGGAGATGAAGAAAGTGAACAATGTTCCAAAATATTCATTAAAGCTGGAGATTTGTTAAAATAAAAGTCGGTTGTATATAAAATAGAGACAAATTAAAAAAATAAATTGCAGTGGTCACATTTTTAAATAATAAGCACATAGAAAAGAGAGCATATATATATAAAATTCTCATCAGGTATTAGAATTTACGGCTGTAAATTTTACCAACATTATCTTTAATGTTGACTAGAAACATCCATTGTAATGTATTTCTTTGTAAAGATTACAAAAATGTTGCTTTTAAATTTGTTCATTATCAAGTGGATATTAGCCAAAAATTACAGATTACCCAGGATATAATCCATAGAATTCAAGAAGGTTAACAGGTTGAAGGGCCCAAATGAGGATGATTCAATCCCAAGTGAGAGGGAGAAGAAAGCAATCGAGGGGAGGTGGTAGAGGGGAGCAGAGAAAGGTAGGGACCTGGGTAGGAGAGGGCCAGGGAGGGGAAAAGGGAAACATGGTCAGGTATTGGGTGGGGGGGACAAGACTGAAACCCTGAGGGCCAGCAGAATGAACGGAAATATGCAACCTCAGGAAGTGGGAGGTGGGGGAACTCTAGAATGTACCAGAGACCTGGGAGGTGAGAGAGTCTCAGGACTCAAAGGGAGGGACCTTAGATGAAATGCCCTACAGTGGGGAGTGGGAACTTGTAGAGTCCACCCAGTAGAAAGACAGGGCATCAAGTAAGGATTGAGGTTGCCATCCCACAGTCAAAACTCTGACCCACAATTGTTCTTATCTAAAAGAACTGCAGGGACAAAAATAGAGAAGAGACTAAAGGAAAGGTGGTCTAGTGACCATCCCAAATTGGGATCCAGCCCAAGGGGATTCTCCAAAGCCTGACACTATTACTGATGCTACAGTGTGCTTACAGAGAGGAGCCTCGCATGGCTGCCCTCCTAGAGGCCCAACAAGCAGCTGAAAGAGTCAGATGCAGACTTTTACACCCAACCAATGGACAGAAGCCAGACTCCTGTGATTGAATAAAGAAAAAGCTGGATGAAGCTGAGGAGGACGGTGACCCCATAGGAAGACCAATAGTCTCAACTAACCTGCCTCCCAGCCCCCAGATCTCTCAAATACTGATCCACCAACCAGGCAGCATACCCCAGCTGATATGAGGTCCCTGACACATATCACAGGCTTCAGTGAGAGAGGATACATCTACCCTCGAGGAACATGAGGCCCTGCTAAGTGGGGAGGTCTGGGGAGGGAGGTCTGTGTGAGGACATCCTCTTGGAAACTGGGTTTGAGGAATGGGATGAGGAACTGTTGGAGGGCAGACTGGGATGGGGATAACAACTGGACTGTAAAAATTGATTAAAGAATTAAAAAAATACAAAATAAAAAAGCATTTAGTGTCTAACTGAATAACTTTTAAGCTATAGTATAAAATCCACGAAATCCTTAAAAAGTCTAATAAAATAATGTCAACTGTTTCCATGGAAGTTCTGGTGATTATGTTTCTTCTTTTAGTTTGTTTTGTTTTGTTTTATTGGATATTTTCTTTATTTACATTTCAAATGTTATCCCCTTTCCCACACCCCCCAAAACCGTCTATCCCATCCCCCAGCTCCCTACTTCTATGAGGTTGCTCCCCCACCCACCAACCCACCCACTCTCGCCTCCCTGCCCTGACATTTCCCTGCACTGGGGCATCAAGCCTTCACAACAGCAAGGGCCTCTCCTCCCATTGATGCCAGATAAGGCCATCCTCTGCTACATATGCAACCAGAGCCATGGGTCCCTCCCTTTGGTTGGTGGTTTAGCCACTGGAAGCTGGGGAGTCTGGTTGGTTAATATTGTTGTTCTTCCTATGGGGTTGCAAACCCTTCAGTTCCTTCAGTCCTTTCTCTAACTCCTCCATTGGGGACCCCATGCTCAGTTCAATGTTTGGCTGTGAGTATCTGCCTCTGTATTTGTAAGGCTCTGGCAGAGCCTCTCAGGAGATTATACATTTCTTATATTATTCTTATGTTATTCTGTGTGAGGCAAGCTTGCAGATGTGCGTATATGTCCAGGACCCCGTCTCTGTGTGTACTATGTAACATAAGTACTAATTAAAAGACATTTTAATTTATATACACATAGTCATAGGTTTTAACAGAGAAGGCAGCTTTAATTTTTATACAGTGAGTTTGATAAATGTAATAATCACTTAGAAATAAGTACTATTTGAAATTACTTTTATCCTATTTTCAAGAATATTACTTTAAATTAATTTTTGTCCTGTATTTCCATAACTTTAGCTACAAGAAATAAATCATTTATTAGACTTTCATAAGTATCACATTTCCCTACTTTTAGGTGAAAAATATGACACATTGGCCTCTCAGTGACTCACTGATGTTCACTGATTTGATCAGAATTGCTTGTTAGTATCTCAATCTGTCAAAATCAAATCAATCCCTATGTCACTTTCATTCATATGCCCAAAATAGGTATACATGTCACCTTTTCGGAAGTTATGTGTTCATAGAGCATTACCAAGAAGAAACTACATTCAATGTCATGTAGTTATGCCTTTTGGTCAGAATGGAGCAATTCCCAGGAGACCGCTGTGTGGATTCTGTCTTTAATAAATGCCCTACTTATAACTTTACAATGTAAATGAAATACTATAGAAATTACATCTTATAAGAAATCTTCTATAATCTCCACCCAGTAATACTAGAAAGGTCAGAATCATATTTACTGGTTTACAATTTATATAAAAAATAGATTGAATCCCAGCTTCCCATTTGACTTTGACAGGTAATATGATTGTAACAAAGGAATCCAGAATCTTTCTTTATAAGTCACGCAAGAATCTGACATCAATGTCACTTTCTCATTTGCCTCTTATTTGCTAACACTTTCAAAACTACTGGTACATAAAGGTCTATTCATACCCTGCTTCAATTATTACCGCAAGGAATCTGTATCTTTGTGTACTCACAAAAGAAAGCCTGTCCTTTATACAATAGCAGCGCAGTTAATGAAATAATTGGTCTAAAATTTGCACTTGAGTGTTGTACATTGTAAAGATTTTTTGCAGATATTGTAGCTTTTAGGATGTCATGCAGGTTGTCACCTTAGAATGTGCTGTTATTTAGAAGAAATGGCATGATGGATTTAATGCTTTTAGTGTTTCCTTTGGTTAGGGAAGTACACATTTCTTTACACTTTTTCCTACTGAAAATACTTTCCCCTTAGAGTGGCAGCATAATATTGTGTAAAGAGGCTGGCTACTGGAATGAAGCAACTACAACCAGTAATGCAAAATTCAATCATGGAGCCCGTCTCTCTGTCCATGATCTGTAGACTCCCACTTTCATGTAACTTTTATGACACTCAAGTGTACTGTTACACATTAGCTTTTCTCACAGCAGCTTGATCCGTGAAGCATGTTTTACTTGGTTTTCCTACATTTGTGACTTCTCTTTCCTTTCGTATTAAAAAAAGGAGTGAGACACCTTTTTCATTATACATATTTGTTACATTTGCAGCCTGAAAAAATGATTAGGAAAATATTGAAATAAACTTTTAAGAAAAAATGATGCAAGAGAAAAAAACAGACTTCAGATATGTTTTCGTCTTGCTGAACAGTGACCTCCTAGAAGGTCAGTTACTGTTCTGAACGTAAGTTTACTAAGTGCATAAAACAGTCATTGTTAGAATACTTCATTAACTGGGTGGAGTGAAAACTGAACGGTCGCAGTAGGTATTATCTTGGAAGCTAATCAAATGTAGCATATATATATGGGATTGATTACTCTTAATTATAAAAAATTCGTTTCACAAATATACAGAATATTTTTTCATCAGTATATATTTGCACGCCGGGCAGTGGTAGCGTACGCCTTTAATCCCAGCACTTGGGAGGCAGAGGCAGGTGGATTTCTGAGTTCGAGGCCAGCCTGGTCTACAGAGTGAGTTCCAGGACAGCCAGGGCTACACAGAGAAACCCTGTCTCGAAAAAACCAAAAAATAATAAAAATAAAAAAGTATATATATGCATACTTCTAGTCTTTATACTTCAGAATTAAATACAGTCAGAGAAATGTAAGACACTTAGAGGTTTCAAGTGCCTGTGCTACTAAAGCTTATTAGGAAGAATACAGATGGGCAGTTTTAAATGGTAAATTGAGAGCAGTCCAGGAAAAGATAGGATATGAGTCTTATCAGAGCTATAATTAGAACGCATTGTTGATGCCCAGGGACCCATTCATGTCATCACTCACTTATTATCAGTGCTGTGTATTTGCAGCCTCATTGCTAGGTCTCTGTGTATCAGTAGCTATTTCTCAAAGCCAACGCCAATGCTGTTGAAGAATGAAATGTTGGAAATATCATTTATATTTCACAGTGGGTCATACAAAATTTGGGTTTCAAAAAGAGTATCTGCTTGGTGTGGTGGTACATGGCTTCAATTAACCCCAGCAATTCGGTGGCAGAAGCAGGCAAATCTCTATGAATTTGAGGCCCCTAAAGTCCTGTCATGTTACTTGATAGGCAGAGCTGTCACACAGAAAAATCCTGTCTCAAAAAAACAAAACAAACAAACAAAAAACAGGAAAATGATTATCATACTAAGAGATCCATTTTCTTCCTCAAAAATAAATAATAATAATTCCAAATATTCTATGGTGTTAAAACTACTCTCAATTGATATGTAGAATATAAAGCATTGTTATTCATTTAAACCATGAATAAGAATCACAGGAGTAAAAGAGTGTTATCAAAGACCACTTTTTATAACACATAGAGTAATCCTTACTGTGATTCAACTTACAGCAATACGCGGACTTAAATATACTTGAAAGAAGATCTTTAGGCAGAAGATAAAAATGGCTTTGATACTCCAGCCCAAACCTCTCATTCTTTAACCGCTTCAAAGTTACTCTCTTCCATTTTATCTTCAGGAATCTCAAAAAATAGCTTTTACTCTCCCTGTCCTCATTTGATTCTCTCATTCAGTATTCAACCCCCTGCTACCAGGCTTCTGCTCTCAATATTCAGCTTAAAAAAAAGAATGCTCTCATGATGAAGGTCGTCACGACGCTTCTAATCCTCAAGTTGAATATGTCCTATTACTTCATTTGATGTCATTAAACCCTATTCTATTTCTTTTTTTCTCATTTTTAATTTTACTGGTGTGTGTGTGTGTGTGCGTGTGTGTGTGTGTGTGTGTGTGTGTGTGTGTGTGTGTGTGAACATGTATAGTTTTTCAAATTTTACATTTTGGCATGTTATGAATTTCTTACACTGATTAGCTTTCTCATGTCACAATTTACCTGCTCCCTGTTTATCAATGAATTTTCAAGAATTTGAACCTCATTTGAAGTTCAGAAGTACCTGATCAGGATCAAGACATAACTGTACGGGATAATATACATAGCAGATGAAGAAGTCCCCTCAGCGAGTCTAGTGTTTTTCAGCCACATTTTACTAGATCTTTTCTACAAACATTAAAATTAAATTATGAAACATGATGTTATTGTTTACTGAGATGTAATTCTGAAAATGCAGAGTATATTTAAAATTATAAAATCATATCCCCCTATATTATTGGATTTGTGTTCATGTGTTTCCACTATTTAGGATAATTTTTGTAAGATATCTTATCCTCATATCAGCTGGTATATGCTGCCTGGTTGGTTGTGCAGTATCTGCAAGATCTCAGGGTCCAGGTTAATTGAGACTTCTGGTCCTTCTACAGGGTCACTCTCCTCCTCAGCTTCTTCTAGCCTTTTCCTAATTCAATCACAGGGGTCAGCAACTTCTATCCATTGGTTGGGTGAAAATATCTACATTTGACTCTTTCAGCTGCTTGTTGGGTCTTTTCAGGTCAGTCATCCTAGGTCCCTTTTTCTGAAAGCTCCATAGTCTCAGCAATAGTGTCAGGCCTTGGGGCCTCCCCTTGAGCTGGATCCCACTTTGAGTCTGTCACTGGATCTTCTTTTCCTTAGGCTCCTCTCCATTTCCATCTCTGCAGTTCTTTCAGATAGGAACGATTATGGGTCAGAGTTTTGACTGTGGGATGGCAACCCCATCCCTCACTTGATACCCTGTCTTTCTGCTGGAGGTGAGCCCTACAAGTTCCCTCTCCCTACTGTCAGGCATTTCATATAAGGTCCCTGTCTTTGAGTCCTGAGAGTCACTCACTTCCCAGGTCTCTGGTATATTCTGGAGGGTCCCCCAACACATATACAGCAGAGGACTGCCAAGTCTGGGTTTAGTCAGAGAGGATGCACCTAACCCTAAAGAGACTGGAGGAGCCAGGGAGTTTAGAGATCTGGTGGGGTGGGAATGGGGGGTAGAGATATTCTCCCTCGTGAATACAGAGGGGAGGGCAGGAGGTATGGGATGTGGAACAGTTGGAGGGTAGACCTGGAGGGGAATAAAATCTGGAGTTTAAAATTAATTAATTAATTAATTTTTAAAAAGATATCTTATCCTGTATATTAAATGAACATGATTCTGACTGAGTTCAATGAGGCAATGGCTTTATGAGAGTCAACTGATACATTTTTGAAATATTCTGAATTCCCATTAGTATTTAGCATTTTACAGTATTGTTATTAAAATCTGATTCTTTTGATATGGTATTCTCCCATACCTGATGGCCATCAGTGAGTATTTCTTCAGAGTTTCTGCTACAAAGTAATCTTCTTTCTCCAGTAGTTCTCTATTCTCTAGAATGTGCGATCATGACCACTGTCTCTTCTCAAGTAATTTGATTCTCCTGTTTAATATTGTAGATTCTTCATATTAATGAATATAATTGAAAATAAAATATAATTAATATGTATCCTATAAAATATATAATGTTGAGTTTCAGAAAATAAAGCCCATGAGTCAAGGTGCTTGCCTACCAAGCCTGATGATCCTGTTCAGCCCCCTTTAGTTCACATAGTGGCCTCATGAAACTGAAAAGCTTTTGTAAAGCAAAGGAAACCATTAATAGGACAAAATGGCAGCTTAAAGAATGGGAAAAAATCTTCCCTAATCCTATATCCAACACAGGGCTGATATTCAAAATATATAAAGAACTAACAAAATTAAATGACAAAAAATCCACATAACTCAATTTAAAAACGGGATACAGATTTAAACAGAGAATTCGCAACAAAGGAATATCTTAAGTCTGAGAAACATTTAAAGAGATTTTCAACACCCGTAGTCATCCAGGAAATGTGAATCATAACTACTCTGTGTTTCCATCTTACACTCAACAGAATGGATAGGATCAAATATTCAAGCTATAGCTCATACTGGCGAGATGTGGAGCAAAGAGAACACTCTTCCTTTGCTGGTAGGAGTGCAAACTTTTACAACCACTTTGAAAATCAATCTGGTGATTTCAGAAAACAGGGGAATAGTTCTACGCTCCTGGGCCTATATGTAAAAGATGCTCCACCATACCACAAAGGCACTTGTTCAACAATGTTCATAGCAGCTTTTACCATAATAGCCAGAAACTTGAAACGACCTAGATATCCCGCTGAAGAATGGCTAATGAAATTGTGGTACGTTTATCCAGTGGAATACTGCTTGACTATTAAAAACAAGGGCATCATGTAATTTGGAGGCAAATGGATGCAAGTCAAAAATATCATTCTGAGTGAAATAACCCAGACCCAGAAAGACACAGGTGATATGTACTCACTTATAACTGGACATTAGGTATAAAGTACAGTATAAACATGCTTCTACAATCCACAGACTCAAAGAAGCTTAGTAAAAAGGAAGACCCAAAGCAGGATGCTTGAATCTCACTGAGAAGGGGAAATAAAATAAGTGTCTAGGCAGCTGAACAGAGGAAACTGAGTGGTAAATGGGGTGGGGAGGGGAAAGTGAGGATCAGGTGTGGAGAAGGATGAAGGTGAGAGAACTCAGAGAGAGAGAGAGCTGGAATTGGTTTGTGTGGGGGGCATCTCTGGGATGAGTTAGAAACCTAGGAGCAAAGACAGTCCTAGGAATCTAGGAGGATGACACAAGCTAAGAGTCCTAGCAGCAAGGAATATGGAACTTGAAATGCTCACCTCCTGTAACCAGCAAGACTTCCAAGGGAAGTCTTGACCTACCCATAAAACTTTGACCCGCAATTTCTCCTATCTATGAGATGCTCAGGGATGAGATGGAGCAGAAATCAAAGGAATAACCAGCCAATGACAGGACCAACCTGAGACCCATGCCATGGGAAAAGCCCACCCTTGACACTATTAATGTTATTCTGCTATACTTGCATACCGGAGCCTAGCATCACTGTCATCTGAAGAGGCTTCACCTAGCAACTAATGGAAACAGTTGTAGAGAATCGCAGGTAAACATTAAGTGGAAACTGGGAAGATCGGGAGGAAGAAATGAAGGAGCAAGAGAGGTTAAGGATACCAAAGAAAACCTATAGCATCAACTAACCTGAGCTCATAGGGCCTTACAAATATTGAACCACCAACTAAAGAGCATACATGGGATAGATCTAGACCCCTACACATATGTAACAGATGTGCAGCTTGATCTTTATGTTGACCCATAACAACTGGAGCACGGGGTGCTCTGACTGTGTTGCATAGCTTTGGATTCCTTTGCCCTAACTGGGTTTCTTTGGTTAGACCCAATAGAAGAAATTGTACCTAGTGCTACTGCAACTTGATATGCCAAGGAGTGTTGATAATTGTGTCTTCTGTCATGTTAGTAATCTAACATGATAAAACTTAAGTCAAGTCTATTCATAATCTTTTAATTATGTAATTTAATTAATCATTTTTTGAGACCCATTACATAGCATAATGCAAGCAGAAGTAAAGGGGGAATTTCTGTCAGACTCTGAGAAATTATGTTCATGACATTTCCAGGTAGGTTTTCTCACTTTTACAGATTTGGAAAGATAAAATGAGCACATGATTTCTACAGGACTAGCCACAGGATTATAATGGAAAAGTGAGAAGAGATGTTCTCAGTATCAAAAAGGTACAACAAAAATCTGAACTCTCCTGTCTGGTTGAATGGTTTATTTTCTGTAAGTTTTAATTACAATGGTGAAGTAAAGCCATTTACATCTCAGGGTTTACACAGCTCACAAAACTCACTACTACAAAGCTTCCTGTCCTTTAAATCTTCAGTTTTTAGCTGAAAAGTGTGAAGTGTAGGGGTGTGCATGTTCTCCCGTGCTCCTGGGTTTAAACAATAGGGAAATAACTTTGTCTGACCTTTCTGATGAGGAAATTATTGAAGATTCCTGTCCTTGAATGTTGTTCATTTTTTCCCTGTCTACTTCCTACTGACCTTTATTGAACAATTCTGAATTAAATTTATATTTCCTTTGGTCTCTGTGATATTTACTATTGAAATATCATTTGCTTTGTGGACCATTTTAAGAAGTTCTTTATGCACATGGCATTACTATAAATGAGGCTACATACTTCATGAAGAATTTTTACTCTCATCACTTTTATTCCCTGATCCAATGAGTCATTTGCAATATGTGCATTCTAACTCAGAAAATATTACTTTTAGTGTAAACAATTTTTCATTCATTAATTAATTTTTAACTTATTCACATATATTATTAACTTAACCATTCTAGATATGTTATTATTCTTTTAGTATGCATTAGTCACCTAATAAATAAAAGTCATGATGATTTTTAAATTCTTGTCAATACCAATGGCTTGTCTTCCACATGGTATTTGAATTATATGAGATTTATAATAAAAATGAAGGGCAATCATTGTCTAGTTTTACAACACAACACAGTTGGTGAATAGTTTTGAAAGTATCTCACAAAACTAAGAACAAGTGAATCCACATTTAATTTCTATCTCTACATTCTTTCTGATTGATACAACTCTTATTCTCTCATTATCCACTTCTACAATTGTTACAAGAGTCTGGAAACATAATTCTGAAATAGCTTTGAGTTATGTGCCTCTTCTCTTGAGCTATGTACAAGCTGTATCTATATTTAGTATCTCTTCAAACACAATAATATATTTCAAAAGGTGACTTAAACCTTACAGCACTGTTGAATATGTGATTATTAACTTTGGTTATGAATTTAAACCACCAAACCTAGACACTATTGCTCATGCCAAGAAGTGTTTTCTGACAGGAGCCTGATATAGCTGTCTCCTGAGAGGCCCTGTCAGAGTCTGACCAATACAGACGCGGATGTACACAGCCAACCTGGAACTGAGCACAGGGAGCCCAATGGAGTAAAATAAAGTATCAATAAAACTAATGAAAAATAAAAATAAAAAACAAAATTATTTGGTAAAAGTAAGAAAAAATAATTTAAAATGTTGAGTTATCTAGGAGACAAACATCTAGGCACACTTGATAGAGATAGTCTTGATTAAGTCAGTCTCTGTCTGTGCCAATGATGAATAACAACATTTAGATTCATTACGTTGTGAAGTTACATCCTAATAGTTGGCGGCACGGTTGCATGTGCTAGGGTCCTACACTGCAGGGAAATGAGAAGGACAGATAAGCACCAGTAATCATCACTCTCTTCTTTTTCACAGTGCATGCCAAGTAGATAGCTGCTTCCAATTCTGGTGTCCTGAATACAATGTGGTGGATCGTCCACTGGAAGTATTACGCAAAATAAGGCAAAATAAGCCTTCCTTTCTAAAATTTTGTGTGTCAAAGTATTTTATCCCAGCATCAGGAAATGTAACTTGGTGCACAAGACATTTCACGGGATTTGTTGAAAGCATCTTATCTCTGTTCTACCTGTGTAAGATGCAGTAGTTCAGCCGTAATGATCGATCATGCAACCCATGGTAACCATGTTACTGGCTGCCATCAAGAAGCGTAATTGTTGTCTTTTTGTTCAAATCAGCCTCTATATTTGGCTGAGAATTTTCTTAGAACATTCTTTTATTTTTAATTTATGTCTTATTAGCCTATATTCACTATACAGAAGTGGTGAGTTAGTCATAGCATTCTCTTCCATGTTTAATGTATGTTTTAGTCATATTCATTTTCTCCTTCCTTCCCTTCTTCCCCCTCAGTTTTCCCACATTTTTCAAGTCAAATAGCTTCCCTGCTGCTTTATGGTCTGTATTTATTTTTTTAAATCTATATTTCATATATGAGACCAAACACATTATACTTATGTTTTGAGGAATGAATATTTTAAACTATGATCCATCAAATTTGCAGATAATAAAATAGTTCACTTTTAATGGCTGCTCGTCTGCAGTGGGTCAATCCCATATTTATTTATTTATCTTTTGATAGGAACAAATATTTTAAGAAACTGAGATTTTCAGAAACTTTGGCAGAGTATAATTGCTATTAAGCTCACATAATTTTAAGCAGTCTCAGAAAATTCCCATTACCCAGAGAGAAGATATCCAATGGATCAATGAGAAATGAATGGATCCCTAATAAAATACCGATCAAGAAAAAATAACAGGTTTATGGTGCTTTCTGGAACCGTGATGTAAGGAGTCTCACTCTGCCAAATTTTTAATAATTTATGTGATGTCATTGGAAACTGTTGGGAACAGATGGGGCAAAAAACTATTTGTAAGCTTGAACCTGCCGTAGCAAAACTCTGGTTCTCAAAACCAAACTGCCAACAGCAGGTAAACCCATGGCAACATTTAACCAGCCACATATTTTCCCCGTTAAGGAAATCATTTGATGTCTTCAATCATCAGTATCTGTGCTAACGCAAAATTTTATATCCAGTAGAAAGACAGGTAGAGATTATAGTACTTTAACATTTAGCATCTTCGTCGATAGAAGCGATCCTGAAATTGGGTCCTCGGTGATGCTGCTGAGGTGTTGCTGCAATAAAGGGTAATGTGAATGGTACCATGCCACGCGTGCACCTTAAACCATACGGGCCGTGCAGGTCGCATAAAGCCCTTCATTCAGAGATAGCTCTGGAAAACAAACATTGGCATAAACACGCGAACACTATCTTCAGCTGAAAAACATCTATAGATTTTAGAAAAATTTTGCAGGTTTTATTAATCTCTTTCAGGTGTTGGATAGAAAGCCCCAGGATCCAGGCCACCAGTCCTGAACAGTCAATAGAGTTGCACTGAAAAGTGGTGGTGGTGGTGGTGGGGGTCTTGTGTTCTTTCCCAGTTGTAGTTTTTAAAGGCAATTTTTCTTTCCATATATTGATAACGTTTTAAACGGCAGTTCAGTAGACTGGAAAAATAAAAATATTGTCAATATTGTTCCTTGTTTCATAAACAACAGTCTGTTCTAATGTTAAACAAGTATTCATTGATTTTAAAAAAAAAGTTGATTAAACTTTTAATTTAATATATTATGTATCATTGCATTTATACATCTCAAACACATAGGAGCATTTTAAAATAAGAATCTCTTAGGAAACATATTTTAAAATAAGTGTTTATTCCCTTATGTAACTTTGAGCAACAGAGTGTATCTTTATAAATTATATTTTATAAATATATTTCTAGTGTGATGATTTATTGTTATAAATATTTGTATAGTATCTATTTTACTAATTTGGTTTCAGAACAACTCATTATATATTTTTCACTGAAGACTCATGTGGTATTTTGGACTACCATGTCTGGGTTTAAAAGAAGAATACATTACCATGCTATGATATATATTTTTTATCATCCACCTGTCTTCACCAAGTGTTCTGCTGGTGTTCCTGTGATTTAAATGATCTTTCTGAAGTGTGAAACTTCTTTATAGGATACTATCTATAGACCATGACAATGTAAAACTCCTAGCAATTATTTCATTTTGAAATAGAAAATGAAAGACTAAAAATCATAAAAGACCTAATGGTTAATCCACATTTTCCATATTATAGAGTATTTTATCATTTGAATCATGCATATTTTCTATGAATTAATAATAATATCAAAATATTGTGTTCTTTATTTCAATAACATTTGATGAATACTTACCACTCCACCTTAAAAGTTACATATAAACAAACAAGATGTTGTTACAAAGCACTAAAAATCAATGTTACTTTTACTGTATTGCAGAGGACCTGTGTTCCGTTCCTAGTACCCACAACAGCAGCTCACAACTCCCTTAATGCCAGTTTCAGGGGATCAAATATCTCCTTTGAGCCTGTATAGACACTAGACATGCACATGATGCACAAACATACATGCAGGTACTCACACATATATAAAATAATAGCAAATAAATATTTAAATAAATATCACATTCTATAACGACTTAAAATATAATACTATGTAAGTGTCAGGTTGCCACTTACCATAACATAAAATCTTCACTAATTGGGTTCAAATGGTGACTTTTGTGAAATGCTCAAAATGTCTTCTAATTAAGAGGCCTTAGTAAACACAGAGACTGATTAAATAATGTCAAATGAATAAAAGTTACATAATTCTTATAAATGGTAATAAATAAGCTTTTTGAATTTGAAAGTGGCAATAAACTTATATAGAGTCATGCCCTTGGAAAAATAAATGACAGAGAGAGGCTTTTTAATTATATGTATTACTATAGATTCAACTCATATTGCAATTAGAATGAAAATCTCATGTCATAGTAATATGTAGAATGTTATTTTTATAACAGTTTCCCATTGCAGAACATTTGTGCATTGTTTTAAATGAATGTATATTCAATTATTTCTAAAACTAGTTCCCTTTCCTTTTTAGTAGTCCAGAGATTAGTCAAGGTTCTATACATGAATCAATTTTGCTACCTGCTAGGTATATCTTTCTGGTGGCAAGAGAATAAATAACGTATACATAAATAGATTACTCTGCTCCTAACTGGATGATAAGTGCTAGGTCCTTAACACAGAAACATACACTAGACAGGGTATGTTGAGAGGAAGGAATATGGCTTTATATCCATGAGTATGTGGACAGTTAGAACACTGTCCTTAGCATATTTGCTCTGTCTGTCTGTCTTCATATATTTTTGTTTCATCGTTTTTCTTTATTTCTTCGTTTCTTTTCTTTGTGTCTTTCTTCCTTCCTTTCTCTCCCTCTTCTCTTTTTTTTTTTTTTTTTAATAGGATTCAAAGTTATTGGGTATAGAAATATGAGTGGCTCTGTGAAAAATTGAGAGAGAGTAAAGGATATAATCAAAATATATTGTATAAAATACTCCAAAAATAATAATATAAGGGGGAATAAGAGAAGAGTCTCAATTTGTCTGGATTCCTGAGATCTCCCGAACACTGGACCACCAACCAGGCACATACACCAGCTGATACGAGGCTCCCAACACATATACAGCAGAGGACTGCCTGGTCTGGATTTAGTCAGAGAAGATGCACCTAACCCTCAAGAGACTGGAGGCCCCACGGAGTTTAGACGTCTGGTGGGGTTGGGGGTAGGGTTTGGGGACATTCACGTGGAGACAGGGGGTTGAGAAGGAGAGATGGGATGTGGAAGAGCAGGAGGGTGGACGTGGGAGTAGGGGAATAAAATCTGGAGTATAAAGAAAAAAAATAATCAATTAAAAAAGATGTTTATCTCTCAATTCTTTTTTTTTTTTTTTTTTTCAAATTCTGCCTCTTGCCTTTGCTTTGCTTCTCTGTGGTGAGGAGAGAATATTTTTCTTTGTTACCTAGGTTGTTCTTTCCGGTGCCTACACATGTCTGGATGATTTAGGTTTTCACAATAGATCAAAATATCACTGATCCCAGCATGCAGACCCAGGCATGTCCCCTCTTATTTTGTATTTGGGTCTTCATAAGTGGATTCTCAAAGTATACTTACCATGGAAATATTTTATGAAGAAAATTGAAGTATATGTTGTTATCAACAAGGAAGAAAACTTAAATCAATTGTATGATTTATTTTCTTTGATTTAGCAATTCTGTATTGAACCAAGGTTCTAACTGCTGTGAAAACAGCTCACCAGAGAACTTTCCTAATGCAAGACCTTGATTTCAGGCAAATACCCAGACTTAGGCTGTTAATTCAAGGGCTCTGCCAAACAGCAAACACTTATTATTATCTTTGATCTTACCTGTTTACCTGTTTATCCAAACTGAGTTTTCACATTCCACTAAGGGTGATCCATCAAATCAAACAACAGCTAAGAGAATCTAAATATTCATGCAAAAACAATGAAAGAAGAAGCCTGGAATTTGAAATATAGCATAAAGTGTTTTATGTGAGGTCATAGATAGACAGACAGACAGACAGATAGATGATAGATAGATAGATAGATAGATAGATAGATAGATAGATAGATAGATAGATAATGAGAGAGAGATCATAAATTTGTAGAAAAGTTAAACCTTTATTATCCAAGGAGCTTCATTTTCTCGGGGCAGCCTTCAAACTCCTATGTTGCTAGTCCCTGATAGAAAGACAGGGTTGGAGGAAAGTGCGTGTGAGCAATCCCAGCTATTCTGTCTGATGAATGGGTTTCATCAGTCATGCCAAGAGGCTATCCTGGCCTTTCCTAAAAGAAACAAAGGACAGTTCTGGGAAATTTTAAGCTAGAGTGGAACAATCTCACCATCTTTTTTAAGTCATTTTCCGTTTTGAGATTATAACATAATTATTCCTTTCCCTCTTTCATTTCTTCCCTCCTAACTCTCTCATATGACCTTGATAGAAGTAAGTTACAGTAGCAGCAGCAACAAAGAGAATGTAGTTAAAATATTTTACATGTTTTTAAATTTTAACTATATATTTTGAATTAAAGGAATAATAATGGATATAATAAAAAGATATAGGATTGATGTTATTTTTAAGTGTAAAGAAAATAAAATTAGTCTATAAATATGACAGATATCAGAGAAAATAAAACATGATAAAAAGTTCTCTACCAATTTAGAAATGACAAAATAAAGAGATGGAGTTTCTAATAAATAATATAGTAGCCAAAGATAATTAGCTTCAGTGTGGAGCACATAAATATCTCAGTGTTTATTGCTTTATTCTAGACATATCTACTAGTCATTCAACGAGAAGCATAAAATAGATATTGAAGATAGTTTTCAAGTTTAAGGAGGCAATTATAAGGGCAGTTTTTAACTTGTAATTTTCAGACTGAGTATAACTCAGAAGTAGAACAGTTACATGCAGCACTAGGTGTGATCTCATGTATCAAAATACAGTAAATACATTATAACAAAAATTAGGAACAATGTAGTATTTTTGTAAATTAGGAATGATAAATAAGTTAAAAGACCATGTCAAAATTAATATAACAAAAATAGACCATACATTTTTTTTCAAAAGTAAACATGTAAAATCCGTGTGAATTGTCGTCAGGTCAGTAAAGTCGTTGCATGGCATTCACAGCATTGTGGTTGGTTTAACAAGGTAGATACTAGTCATGATAAACATGACATGCAGATCAGTATGGACACGTGATGGCGTGTCTGAAATTTTACATAAAAGAAAGTTTAGTTTTTAATATACAAAACGAAATCTGGGAAAATTTTAAATCATGGGAATATAGAAGAGGAATATAATGGCTTAAGGTAACAGTGTCACTGAAGGGTCCTGTTCACTTTCGCACATGCGCATGAGGATCATCCGACTTACCCTTGGACTTCATCATCTCCGCACACCGGCCACACCTCTTTTCCAGCTTCTTAGTCTCCTGGGTTAGATGCACGCATCCATGATGTCTCTATCTTCTGTGGCTTGTCGTCATTGTTGGAATTGCACAGTTGTAGACACTGGGAGACTAATATGCCTCCTGTTTATATTCACAGTTTTCAAAAGCCAGGCTCCATGTGTAAATATTTGTAGAATTAAGAGTTCTGTTACAGAAGAAGTTCTATTATACAAAATTGTATGTAAGCTATAAGGATTTGTTTAGGGAGTTGGGGTTCAACAGTTCACCTGTAATGTGGATTTCATTACTAGGTATAGTCTGAACTGAAAAAAAAGTCACAGTTATTGTAAAAGGAAAACCAGCGAAAAATGCAAGTGCTCTCTTACGTTTTTCATCAGCCTCTATCCAGATTAACTGTCACAGATTACTTTATCATGTTTATGTCAGTATCTCTTAAAGTATTCTCTTAGAATCTCAGTAGATAATTTTATCTCCTAATATTTTATGCTCAGTATATATATATATATATATATCTCAATGTTGCAGACAATGAAAATTTGTAATAGTTGTTATTTTCAGCAAATATTGGTATACCCAGTATGTATCTGCAATTGTTTTCAAAATCTCCGTTTGCTGTTCTGTTTCTGTGTCTTGCGAAGTTTATTTCTTGAAAACATGTTATTTTATACTCTGTTTAATTTTAGATAGGTAAGATTTTTTGTTAGATAAGAAACTGTTTCATAGTGTAACTATTTTTTAAAAAATTTCCTTCATATTCAAAACCACCTGGATTTATTGCCCTTGTCAAGAATGAACAGAGCAATTAATCATTTTCTCATTTTAATTTGAAACATTCATTAAATTTAAAATCATCATAAAATATTTTGGCAATTCAACATAATTTTACATATATTCTTAGCAGTCAAACATATTATTGACAGTAAAAGTATTTTTAACAAATATAACATTGATATTTTATGAGTTATTTATTTTTCAAATGAAATCATTAAAGAATACTTTTAATGTTATTTTCCAAATAAAATATCACTCAAAGATATCAAGGTTTTAAGCAGTGGTATAATTTTTAATTATTTTATTAGAGTGCATCTTCCCTATGCAGATTTGATTACATGTATTTCTCTATAGTGTATTAGGGGTAGATTAGTTTGGGTACAGAAAACAGTAAGATTTGTCTCATAGTGTCACTTATTTAGATGATAAGTAAAAAAGTCAATTACTCTAAATGAATAACCAGAGTACAATTAGAAAATGGAAGAGAAAGATTTGCTTCTATTTTTTTTCAGTTAGATTGCAGCAGAAATTATGTCAGCTCTTGGACTCTTACCATAAAAATAGTTATGAGCAATAACTAGAATCTTCTAGGAGAGAAATTTCCATAATAACAGTAGAATAAGAATGCTTGTCCTCAACAATATTGCAAGACTGGTGCACACAGAGTACAAAAGGATTGATTAAGGTCAGTGAAACAGTTTTATTTTGTCCTATATTGTATCTTCCCAATTACTTAGTCATGGGTTAAAGTTGCTTATACATGTGATTTTCTATTAAATTCAGGTGTCTCTGTATTCTATCAAGCACTTTATTGATGAAAACTTAAAATAATGCATAAATTCTATCTTAAATGAGATTACAATTACGATTAAATAATGTGAAAGTTTAATCTAGCAGCAGCATAAAAAGCACTTTTTCCCCTTTGAAATCTGAACGCATTTCACCTTTCAACAGACAATTTTCAATTATGTCCATGCAATGGCCATCCACGCAGCTAACAATCATCCAAAACCCAGCACAAAGTTGGCTTCATATATCTATTTGTAAAGAGTTTAACAAGATCTATCATTTGTACCATTTTCTAGGAAAAGCTATCTCATTTCTCTGAGTTTTTACATTTCATCTACTTTTACGAATTAAACACAAATTAACTCCTTGACTGTTTGGGTCAACATTAATTTCTCTTTCCACTAATGTTCATATATGATTAGCAAATCTGATACATTTTTTAGAAACTTTATGACACGTTTATTTCATTTGGTAATCAGTTTTCTCAAATAGCCAATGTTGTCTCAATTGTTTACTTAATTCCTTTTTTAATAAAATAAAACCTATTCTACAGATATTAGTAGTTTATAAAGTTAGTGATCATCTAAATTGTATAGCCAATCTGCTCTTTCTTTAAGAAGCAAGAAGATGGCATTGAGGAAAAATATTCAAATAATTTTAATATGTAATTTGGATTATAACACCTCTTCTTTTTGTGTTTAAACTTTTTCATTGTGAACTGGATTCTTAATTGCATACATTTCACAGTATCTATTGAAAATAGAAAAAGATAGCCGGGCAGTGGTGGCACACGCCTTTAATCCCAGCACTTGGGAGGCAGAGGCAGGTGGATTTCTGAGTTTGAGGCCAGCCTGGTCTACAGAGTGAATTCCAGGACAGCCAGGGCTACACAGAGAAACCCTGTCTCAAAAAAAAAAAAAAAAAAAAAAAAAAAAAAAAAAGAAAATAGAAAAAGATAAAGCAAAATTATGTATTGCCTTCACAAAATTTACTTGACCTCTGAAATGGCTGTATCCTTTTGTCAGTCATGGCTTATGTTGGCTCTACTGTTTAATATCTTCATCTATAAAACTATATGAGATGTGTAACCATCCAAGATTTCATGGTTGTGAACAGAGATAATTACTCTCTCTTTCTCTCTCCCTCTTTCTTTCTCTGTCCCCCTCTTTTCTCTCCCTCTTTTTCTCTCTTTTTCTATCCTTTCTCTCTTTCTCCCTCCCTCCCCCTCCACTCTCTCTCTCATACATATACTTTCATCCTTTTTCCATAGGCATCATAGCAATTGCTACAATGAAGGTGACTTCATTTACAACTGTTGACACATACTCATTTATTTCTCATTACTTATATGACATTATGATATCCATACCTTTACTTTAAGAGATTCTGGAAAATTGAAACATATTTGAGAATCTTGTAAAGAAGGCCAAGAAGACTTCTTTCTGACATGGAAGATTGTTTTTATGTTTGATGTAAGCTAATATTTATTCTCAAAATCAAGAGAATTCATCTTTTCACTTACCTTTAACTCTATCTGAACAAACTGATTACTTAGTAACCTCTATGGAGAATAATGTGTCATTAAAGTGTGTTTGACATTTAGCAAAACAGTCCTGTAATCTTTCCAAGACAACATAATGATGAGGAATGAGGATGATTTGGCCATATTGGATATATTCAAAATGGTAAGGGAGTATCAGGCTTGATTTTGAGACATTAGCACTGTGTGCAGCTTTAAACTATGATCTACCAGAGCCCCAGGAAATACAAGAGTGGGATGCCCAGCTTCTCAGTAGTGTTGGTAGCTCCTGACACCATGATGTAAGGAAACAGAGAAAATACAAAGACGGCTAATAATACGTAATTCAATATCATTTGATTTTGTTAAAGGATGGAAAGTATGGTGAAGTAACAAAGCACGGGTTTATCTTGTGATCTCTTGCTCTTTTTAAAAGGGTTGGCTAATGTCTTTATGTAGAATTTCATGCTTCATGTATGATAAAGATATTGGAAGATATTTACAAAATACGGAACCCACAGTTATAAAAAAAAAAATGTAGTTTAAAAATCTTCTTGCTCAACTGGAAATACATTTAGTTTTAGAAACCACTGACTTAAATTACATTCCTTCTTCTAAAATAATCTGTGGTTCATATAGTTTTCAAAGCAGATTGCCCATGTAAGCAATGGTCCATAGCCATGTAAGTACCCACAGAATCTGAAACTCTTAAGTACTTCATAGTTCTGTCATACATACAATAGAATATATTTAGCAGTTGAACTTTGAAAAATATTAATAATGTGATATAATCCATGATAGATATTAAATAATAAAAGGTTTTATTACATCAATAATAATGGACTACTGAAGTTACTTAGCATATTATAAATATTACATTTGATAACTGTTAAACAGTACACTAAACACCATTATGCATGGTAAATTTATAGAATTGATAATTTTCTTACAATATTTATAGAAATTGTATGCCATTATAAACTATAAGGAATTATAGATATTTAGGTTTTAATTATTCAAAATTTTTCTGCATATTGAAAATTTAGTTACATTAAGCAGTGTATTATATCAAATAACAAAAAAATTAGTGTTTATTATTTTACTCATAAGTCTTATGGAAATCATATAAAATTGGAAATTATAGTTTGCTATGTGCTTTAGTGTTCTTACAAGTTTGCCATAGTACTAAATCCTCCTGTCCCCAATATGTAACATCAAGTAATGGCTCAGTTTATTCATCTATTTTTTTGTAGGTGCTCAAGTCAAGATACTGTAAAAACATATACGTGAAATATGTCACTTAGAGCATAGCAGTAGTTGTGTCTACTGTGGGTCATAACCGCCTCAAAACCAACCAACCAACCAACCAACCAACCAACCAACCAACCAACCAACAAACAAACAAGTAGGATAATAGCAAGATTGTTTAGTTTTGAGGGAACACCTTTCTGATGTTTGGTATTGAACATTTAGATAAGTAAATATATTGATACTTTTTTCTAAATATTTATGCTTATTTTCATAGACTAATTGCACTGTCAGCCGGTGGAAGAGATACTCTTTTTTTTTCAGAGGGTGATGATTAATGGAAAGACTCATTTGTGGTGAAACTGTTGAGATCAAGTGAAAGCTATGTACTTCTATTTGGTCAAAATATTGAGAATATTTAGAATAATTGAAGTTTTGCCCTCAATTCCATATCACCCTTTGCCCAAGGACAATGAAACATCACAGAAAATACCAAGAGCATGATATACATGGCAGAAGGAAGAAGTACCTTTAAACACTGTCATTTAGATATGACATTGGCAAGAAATCTCCTAGGAAAGCAACTCTCTGAATCTCTTCCAGATAATCATATTCCCATACATTGCCAATTCTTTAATCATTTATTTAACTGTATTAATAATAGTTGATCTTATTATCAACAACTTCATCTTATGGATGGGGAATATAAGAAACATGTTAGATAATTGCCCATTATAAACCGTATACATCCTATGTTCTTATCTTGAGCTACACAACTCCTGAATATGTCAATCATTGAAAAATATAGGTATTATATACATTTAGGTCATGTGTGATCTATACTTTTAATATTTTTCTTTTCACAAGTGGAGCATCTCTTGGATACATCCAGACATTCCTTCTAGCTGAGGATCTCAGTGAATTATTCAGTAAGTATAACAATATTACTTTTATATGACTATAGTTAAATTTAGATTCAGTGCCCCCAGATTCAAATTAATGAGTTATTAGAGCCACATATTTCACTGTTTTCTTTCATGTAATGTTAAAAATGAATCAAACTGAATCACAGGATCCCTACATAGACTCTAATTTAAAATGTTGACACCTTTGAGCTCCAAGGTATTTTTTATTTTAAGGAGATCAGTTTCTAAAAGATGGATATAAATTGGGTTATTGATAAAGCATTCGATTTACATAGAACACTGTGTGTGCTATGCATTTTCACTGCAATCATTAGGACTTTGCATGACATTAAGAACATTTAACATAAATTAGATACTAGAGAATAGACTTTGCTGAAGATATGCCCTCCTGAATCTGAAGATATATCTAGTTACTATATGGCTCTCATCTGGCTGTTTGATTTATCTTCCATCCAGTCTACCATTTATTTAAAACTGTGAGATTGATTTATGTATAAAGTTTCTGAAGGAGGTTAAAGTAACTCATCATTTTTCTTCCGCTTAAAAGTCTTAGATCTGCATTAAGATCACTTTCCATTTCTTCAGGCCCTTTAAATTGTGTTCTTAGGTATGAGCAATGAATTACCTGACAGAGAAAGGTTTCATCTGTACTGCAAACTTCCACTGCATGATAAAAGGATTTTATGCAGTTTTTGTGCAGTCTATAATGGTGGCTGGCAAGTGACTGTAACAGACAGCACTTTCATTTCACAGATCATACAAAATAGCTACTGAACCACAGAGAGGGATGACGGAAAGGATAAGAACTCCAACTCACTTCATTGATGGGGTACATGGCTTACATTTGCCTTTCCACCTTTGAGCAGATTTGCAGTATGTTAGAAAAAAACTAAACTTTCCATACTGAAAAAGTGGTGAATGATTCAAACCTAAGAAGAAAACATGTTCTACAACATAGGTTTTCCCTGTAAAAAAAGATTCAATATGAACTTCAAATATATGATAAGATATAAAAGAATACAGAGAGTACACATATGATACCATTAATATGAAATGTTCAAAATATGTAAATCAATGAAGAAAAATAGATCACTAAACAACAAGGATAAAAGAGAGAGAATGGGAGATAGGGAAGAAATCAAAGGGCTCTTATCTTTGAAAGACAAGTAAATTATTGTCTAATTAAGTAATGAAGGATTAAATAACTTTGTGAATGAAGAAATACCAAAGTAATTGGCTGTTTAAACAAACTAAATGTGATAGAGTATGTATAGCTATGAAAACTTATATCAGATACAACGTTTTACAGAAATTAAACTCATCAGACTCCTGAACCACACAAGCAAGCTTTTCTTCCTCCACCCAACTTCCCTGCTCTAGCCTCAGAAACCTCTGGACCAAGCTCAGTTGCCTTGAGCAGTCTGTTATTCCGGGGGGTTGGGGGGAGCTCCATTCTCCTGGTGCCTTTACCTCCTCCTACATCAGACTGGAGAGTCCTGAACCATGCAGATTAGCTTCCCTTCCTCTATCCAACTTCACTGCTTACTGAGTCCTCTAGATCAAATCAACTACCCTGAGCATCCTACTAGCCCAGGGGGATCTCCATTCTCTTGCTACCTTTCCTCCACCTTCATCAGACTCCCAAACCATACAACTAAGCTCCCTTCCCCCACCCATCTTTCCTGCTGGCTGAGCCCTCAGGACCAAGCCAAGATGCCCTGAGTAGCCTGATATTCTATACCAAGGGGACCTCCATTCTCAGACCAAACACCTGCTTTCTGCCTCCATCAGACTCCTGAACCATATAAGTAAGCTTTCCTTCCTCCACCCTTCTTTCCTACTCTCTTAGCCCTCTGGACCAAGCCAAGCTGTCCAGAGCAGATTGCTAGCCCAGAGGGACCTCTATCTCTCTGCCATCTCTCTGTCCTGCTTCTTCAGACCTGAGGATCCCGAACCATACAGATCTGCAGACCCAGAAACATTCAGCACAATGATACTTATCAGAAGCCTGCCACACCAAGATTATCAAGGGTCAACCCCCAATACCTACTACTACAAGAACATCCAGGGACTAAAACCATCAAAAAGGCTAAAAGCCCTGGAAAGAACATGCACACACACACACACACACACACACACACACACACACACACACACACAAAGACGGCAATCTGACCCTTCCAGTGCAGAGCTAACTCACTACAGAAAGCTCTGGATATCCTAACACAACTAAAATATTTTAAAAATGACCTTGTATCCGATTTTATAAGGTTGATAGAGGCTATTAAAGATGAAATGAATAAATCCCTTAAGCAAAACAGGAAAATACAATCAAGCAGAAAGAGGTCTTTAAAGAGGAAATAAATCTCTTAAAGACATACAAGAAAATACAATGAAACTGGTCAAGAAAGTAAATAATACTGTGCAAGACCTGAAATTGGAAATAGAAACAATAAAGAAAACACAAACTGAGGAAATTCTGGAGATAGAAAACCTAGGGAAGAGAACAGGAACAACAGATGCTATCATCACCAACAGAATATAGGAGATGAAAGAGAGAATCTCAGGGGTAAAGACTCAATAGAAAATATTAAATGAGAAAAATTCCTGACACAAAATATCTAAGAAATCTGGGATACCATGAAAAGATCTAACCTAAGAATAATAAGAATGAAAGGTGAAGAATCCCAGCTCCAAAGAACAACAAAAAAAAAAAAAAAAAAAAAAGAAAAGAAAAAAAAAATCCTCAACAAAATCACAGAAGAAAACTTCCCAACCTAAAGCAAGAGATGCCTATAAATATACAAGAAACTTATAGAACATCAACTAGACTGGACCAGAATTGAAAATCCTCCTGCCACACAATAATCAAAACACAAAATCATAAAAAGTGGCAAGGGAAAAAGGTCAGGAAACATACAAACACAGACCTATCAGAATTACACCTGACTTCTCAACAGAGATTCTAAAAGTTAAATATCTTGCAGCCTCTGAAAAACCACAGGTGCCAACATAAACTACTGTCCAACAAAATTCTCAATCACCATAGATTCAGAAAGCAAGATATTTAAAGACAAATCAAAATTCAAGCTATTCATATATACACACACACAAATCCACCCTAAAGACAATATTACAAGGAAAACACCAACCCAAGAAAAATAATTACATTTAAAAAAACACAGGGAATAAGTAATTCCATACCAGCAAAAACAAGAAAAGCACAAACACACACACACACACACACACACACACACACACACACACACACACACACACAAACACCACCACCACCACCACCACCATCACCACCACCACCACCACCACCACCACCAAAATAACAGGAAATAGCAATCACTGGTCATTAATATCTCTCAACATCAATGGACTCAGTTCTCCAAAAAAGCCACAGGCTAGCAGAATGGATGTGAAAACAATAGTCATCATTCTGCTGCATATAAAACAACCTAACTCAGCTATAAAGATAGACATTACTTCAGAGTAAAGGGCTGGAAAAAGATTTCCAATTAAGTGGACCCAAGAAGCAAGCTGGATTAGTGATTCTAATATCAAATAAAATAGACTCTCAACCAAAAATAATCAAAAGAGACAGGAAAGCACATTTTATACTCATCTAAGGATAAAACAACCAAGGTGATATTTCAATTCTGAATATCTCTGCCTGAAACAAAGGACACCCACATATGTTTAAAAAATGTTAATAAAGATTCAATCACACATCTAACCATATACATTAATAGTGGGAGACTTTTAATACCACACTCTTACTAGTAGACAGGACATCAAGACAAAAACTAAACAGAGAAATAATGAAACTAAAAGACATGAAATAAATGGTCCTAACAGACATAGAATATTTCACTCAAGAGCAAAAGAATGTACCTTTTTCTCATCATCTCATGGATACTTCTCCAAAATTGACCATATAAACAGACACAATAAAATTGAAATAATGCCTTGTGTCTTATCAGAGCACAATTAATTAAAGCTGTACCAAAAACACTGGAAAGCCTACACACCCATGGTAATTGAACAACTCTTTACTTAATGATCTCTAGGTTAGGGCAGAAACAAAGAAAATAAAAACTTTCTAGAATTCAATGAAAATGAAGACACAACATAGCCAAATTTAAGGGACACAGTAAAAGCAGTGCTAAGTGGAAATTTCATAGCACTAACTTTCTCTATAAAGAAATAAAAAAGTTCTTATATCAGCAATGTAGTAGTACCCTTCAAAGCTCTAGAAAAAAAAAAAAAAGAAGAAGAAGAAGAAGAAGAAGAAGAAGAAGAAGAAGAAGAAGAAGAAGAAGAAGAAGAAGCAAGCACATCAAAGAAGAGCAGACAGCAGGAAACAAAATCAGGACTCAAATCAATCAGTTAGAAGCAAAGAAAGCAATACAAATAATCAACGAAACCAAGAGTAGGTTCTTTAATGAAATCAACAAGATCGACAAACCCTTTGACAAAATAACCAAAAGACTGAGAGATATTATCCAAATAAACAAAATCAGTAATGAAAAGGGAGAGTTAACAACTGAACTGAGGAAATTCAAAGAATCTTTAGGTCTTACTCCAAATACCTGAAACATACAGAGGAGCCCCACTGACCTAAAGCTGTACTAAAGAGAAATAGTGATAAAATTTTCATTGTTTTGATACAGAAACAGACAGGTTAATCAATGGAATCAAATCAAAGACCCAGAAATAAACCCATATGCACTGGCTGATTTTGTGTGTCAACTTGACACAAGCCGGAATTATCACAGGAAAAGGAGCCTATCTGAGGAAATGCCTCTATGAGATCCAGGTCTAAGTAATTTTCTCAATTAGTGATCAAGAGTGGGAAGGCTCATTGTGGGTGGTGCCATCCCTGTGCTGGTAGTCTTGGGTTCTATAAGAAAGCAAGCTGAGCAAGCCAGGGGAAGAGTAAGCCAGTAAGTATTGTCCCTCCATGGCCTGCCTCTGCATCAGCTCCTACTTCCTGACCTGCTTGAGTTCCAGTCCTGACTTCCTTTGGTGATGAATAGCAAAGTGGAAGTGTAAGCTGAATAAACCTTTTCTTCCCCAACTTGCTTTTTGGTCATGAAGTTTTTTGCAGGAATAGAAATCCTGACTAAGATACTATATACCTATGAACACTTCATTTTTATATATAAAAAAAAAGCCAAAATGAAACAATAGAAAAATGAAAGTTTATTCAACAAATGGGGTTGGATATCTACATGTAGAAGGATGAAAATAGATCCATATTTATCACTCTGCACAAAACTCAAGTCCAAGTTGAACCTCAACATAAAACTAGGTACACTAAATCTCATAGAAAAGAAAGTAAAAAATACACTTTAACGGTACAGGAGGCACTTTCCTGAACAGAACACCAATAGCAGTTAAATTTTGAAGTCATAAAAATCTGTTTTGTGTATAATTTTGTCTTGTACAGCCATTTCTGATAATCGCATCCACCAACTCTATACCTGACAGAGGGCTAATATCCAAAATTTACAAAGAATTGAAGAAATTAGATACCAACAACCCAAATAGCCCAATTTTAAAAAGGGATACAGAACTACAAAAAGAATTATCAACAGAGGACTCTCAAATTGCTAAGAAGGACTTAAAGAAATGTTCAAAGTCCTTAGTCATCAGGGAAACACTAATTAAAAAATCTCTGAGCTTCCATCTTATACATCAGAATGGCTAAGAACAAAAAACTCAAGAGATGACACCTGCTGGTGGGGATGTGGACCAAGGGGAACACATCTTCATTGAGGGTGTGAGTGCAAACTTGTCCAACCACTGTGGAAATCAATTTTGTGGTTTCTCAGAAAACTGGGAATAGTTCTACCTAAAGACCCATCTATATCACTCCTGGGCATATAGTCAAAAGATGCTCTACCATCATACAGAGATTGATGTTCAATTATATTCATAGAAGTTTTATTCATAATGGCAAGAAAGCAGAAAAAATCCAGATGTCCCACAACTGAAAAATGGATAAAGAAAATGTGGTACATCTACACAATGGAATAGTATTCAGGCATGAAAAACAAAGACATCATGAATTTTGCAGACAAATGGATAGAACTTGAGAATATCATCTAGAATGCAGTAATACAGTACATGTATGGTATGAACTCACATATAAATGGATATTAGATGTAAAATACAGGTACCATGCTATACTCCACAGACCCAAAGAAGCTAAACAAGATAGCAGACCCAAGCAAGGAAGCTTGAATTCATGTAGAGGATGCAATAACATACTCATAAGAGGGAAATGGATGAGGGAGCTGTGAGGAAGGCTGCATAGGGAGGGGAATGGGGACAGTTCAGCTAAATGGCCATAAAAATGAATGAAAATCTACAACTGACAGGGGTGATGAGGCAGGGGGCATCTCCAGAATGAGACAGACACCTGGGATAAAGGAAGGAGACAAGAATCAATGTGGGTGACTTTAGATATAACTCACTACAATAAGGATATGGAACCTGAAGAGGTCACCTCTTGTAGCCAAGCAGGTACCACAGTGGAGGGATAGAGACAACAATCCATCCACAAGACTTCCAACCCCAAATTTATCCTGTCCATAGGAAATGCGGGCATAGGGGATGGAGCAGAGACTGAGGGAATTGCCATGTACTAACTGGCCCAACTTGAGACCCATCCCATGGGCAAGTCCCTAACACTATTAATGATCCTTTGTTATGCTTCCAAAAAGGAGCATGTTGTCCTCTGATAGGCTCCACTCAGCAGCTGACTCAGACAGATGCAGACACCCACAGCCAAACAGAGGATGGAGTTTCAGGACTCTTATGGAAGAACAGGAGGACGGACTGCAGGCCCTGAAGGGGATGGATCTCCACAGGAAGACCAACAAAGTCAACTAACCTAGACCAAACCATTGGGGCTCTCAGAGTCTGGATAACCAACCAGAGAACATACACGGGATGGACCTAGGCCTCCCTGCCAACATATAACAAATGTACAGCTTTACCTTCATATGGGTTCTGAACTAATGTAGTGGTGGATATCCCAAAAGCTATTGCCTGTATGTAAGATGAGTTCTACTAGCTGGGTTGCTTTGTCTGGCCTCAGTGGGAGAGGAAGTACCTAGCCTCCCAGAGATTTGAAGTGCAAGGGTGGGAGATATAAAAAAGTACATATATATATATATATATACATATATATATATATATATATATATACACACACACACACACACACACATATATATATATATATATATATAAATATTAATTATGATGAGTTATTGTCTTCAAAATGTTATAAACCAAGTGTTTTCTAGATTTCCAAAACATTAGTGCTCATGAATCCATACTGCTGAAGACAACACTTAACTTATGGAATATGGACAAATAGAGTTGGTACACAGCTAGAAAGAAGCCTTACCTCTAATCAGATCATGTATAGTGTCACATGAATTATTAAAAAGAAGGTATATAACATGTTCCTACGCTATGCCCTTGTTCCTTCAGCACTATTGGCCTGGACGGTCATGCACTGGCAGGCAATGGCCAACCTGCCTTTATCTCATGGAGTTCAGAAGTTCCAAGATCTGATCTCTCTTGCTAGGTTCCCACTGGCGGGTTGCTACTATGCCAGTCCCATGCTTCAGTACTCCCATAGCCTCATCAGGCAAACCCACACTTTGCTGCTGTACCTTTCTCTAGGCGAAACAACTAAAACCTAATCTTGTAATCCTTATCAAAATCTGATTCCTCTGGTGGCAAATCCTTGTAGATCCACCATGATGTCAGGAGACTCTAATAGCTATATCTTACCTATATGCTGCCCCTGTTCCAAAAAGGTCCTCTCTCTCTCTCCTCTCTTTTCTTTCCCTATCTGACCCGGAAGTCCCTCCTGCTTGCCAAGTGATTGGCTCCTTTATTCAATAGGGGATTGGCTCACAAGAAGTCATATAAGTATGTAACTCACTCCTTGTCAGAATCCCCTCCCAGGAGGGCAGAATTATCAACAAAGTACAAACAGCCCCAGGGCTATCCATCACATATAGTGCTAGGAGATACTTTGAATGCTGCTGGAGAAAGAATGAAGTTAGGTGGCTATGAAGTTTTAGGGAGGATTTGAGAAGAGCTGGGGAAAGGAAGACTATGATCAAAATATATAATACCAAAAAGCTCCATAAAAACATTACCAAAATATATTTCTTATAACTGGTAGAAGGACATTGCCTTCATTAAGTATGTAATATATTTTTCTATACTTATTTTTTAGCAATTCATTTCTATTTTCACCATAGTCAGTTTATTGAAACAACTATTAAAATATACTTTCTACTTATTAAGTAAAATTTCTTCCTGTGTATATAACCACTAAAACATATACTGTAAGATTACATTTTAATGTGTTTCATTTGAAAGATGTTCCCAGACAAAAGGATTCTAATGAATTTTGGATGCTAAGATAAAAATTAGACATAGGAAAATTTCTACTTATGAACACAATTTTAATAAAACTTAAATAACTGGGAATTCAAATATATATGAATCCTCTAAAATAAAAATTCTCTAAACATTCTGGTATGATTAAACATAATGTTTCAGAATGTCATCGTATTGCTGTAATATGATAATGGGGATATTGATTCACTCAGTGTAATGGGATGTTATGATTAAATGTTTGCCAACCAAAGCAGACTAGAACTATTATTTGCTAGACAACAATGACATTCAGATTCTCTACATATTATTAATTAGTATTCATAATATGAGTGCCATTGAAAGAGACAGGGGCAGATAAAGGGGATGAGGAGGAACAGGGAAAGGAAGAAGATTTGAGTTATAATGACTCCATTAATTCATAGAAGTCCAAGGGAACACACCAGGACATGGTGTATATCTTCTTCAATTTAACTTATACAAAGTAGAAGTAATATATTTCCTCATCAGAATAATTTTGAAAATTATTCTGTAAAATTAGAATAAAATTGTAAATAATTTGTCAGCCAAACTAACTCAAACTGACTATAGTAAAAACATACAGGTCATCTATATTCTGTTGATCTTTTTCATGTATAGTTCTTCTGAGCTGCTCACATCTGGTACGGATATTATATGTTTCTATAGGTGAAAGGTATCCTTCTTACTCTTCAAAGGAGACAACTGAGATAAGGACAGGAAAGCACTTCCAAGGCATTAGTCTAATCTACTTATACTTGAATGCTATTTATTTATTGTTTTTATAACTGAGATAAACACTTTATTTATTTATGCTTTTCCATTTTGTTTAGAACAACAACAACAACAACCTTAATATAACTCATAGCCCTTCCTCTGCACCCTTGCTTGGGTTGGGGGTTATTAGTGGGGAAACAGCCCCCCAGGGATGGAGCTGATCATAAGAGCCCCTCAGGGTAGTAATGGAGCCCAAGTCCTTGACCTGGGGCAAGGGCACCTGTAGTATAGTAGTTGGGGACTTAAAAGGGCTCTTGAACTTCTACTTGTACCAACATACACATCCTTGGCTGACAAGGGTCAGGAAGCATGTAGGAAGGGGACTCGCACTTTCCTCCGTGTTCCACCCAGCTCAGTCTCACAACTTAAGGCTAGGAGCAGGAAAATGGAGGGTGGGTAGGATGCTATGTTTGCTCTTTGTTGTGTGGCATTTATCTTACTAGGGACAGTTAATGTGTGAAAGAAAGCAAGTGATGGTGAAAGCCAATAGAGCTACCAATGGGCCTCGTTTTCCTGTCACATTAAAGTACAGGAATTATGGGTAAAATAATAAGAATTCCTACATTAAAAAACTACAAGCCTACATGGACACTGGGCTAAAGAATCAGATAGACATCTATTAAGAGAAGACATGCAAATGGTGATGGATGTAGAAATGGGATTTACCTTTTTTAAAAGTATCAATTAAAAGGCAATACATTTTAGATCTCATATTTATTACATCGTGATTTAAACAAAATAATACTATGTTTGCACTTTAACTTTTGTTAAGAACTAGATTTTTATTTTATGTAATTGTAATACCTACATTAATTTTGACAAAAAAAGAGAGAATATTTATTAATATCTCATGTTCCATGAGACAAAATAATTGATCAGGGCAACCAGTTTATACATATAAGCATGTTGTAATTATGCAGCTAAATGTAATTTAAAAAATATTAAACTACATATTGGGACATGCTTGTAAATATGTATCATCTATATGACAAAGTCATGTTTGAATTCAGTAAACATCTACATTTTATGAGATATCATTTATCTAAAATTTTATGATACACTTTGAATTGTTCAAAGAAATATTCAAATTAATCTGTAGTGAAGGTTAAATATTTACCAAATTTTATTAGTCATTTTATTAAGTTTTCATGCTAGATTATGTAGATTGAAAAGTACTGATTTTCTACTTTCCAAATATATCATTTAAATTACATATAAATTCTGTTGTAAGCATAATAATGTTATTCATTATTCTCAATGTATGATAAAATCATGATTATCTTGATTGGAGTTGTATTTCGAGTGATGGAAAAATGCAGTCAAATCTGAAAAATGAAAACTAGGAAGATAGCAGTTGCCCTGCTACAAAAAGTCATAGCCCCGCTGTCTGAGTACACAGTTGTTGACTGTGTTAACTACGTTTGCATAACAATGTTGTATTCCTGTGTTTGTGACATCATGTACACACACACACACACACACACAATATATATATATATATACACACACACACACACACACACACACACACACATCAGGTAATTGAGCAGATGATTCTTTTCAAGAACAACAAATTGTGCTGGTTCAACTGGCGGTCTACATGCAGAAGAATGCAAATTGACCCATTCCTATTTCCCCGTACAAAGCTCAATCCAAGTGGATCAAGGACCTCCACATAAAACCAGATACACTGAATGTAATAGAAGAGAAAGTGGGGAAAAGCCTTGAACACATGGGTACAGGGGAAAAGTTCCTGAACAGAACACCAATGGCTTATGCTCTAAGATTAAGAATTGACAAATGAGACCTAATGAAATTGCAAAGCTTCTGTAAGGTAAAGGACACTGTCAATAGGACAAAACGGCAACCAACAGAATGGGAAAAGATCTTAACCAATCCTACGTCCAATAGAGGGCTAATATCCAACATATACAAAGAACTCAAGAAGTTAGACTCCAGAAAACCAAATAACCCCATCAAAAAATGGGGAACAGAGCTAAACAGAGAATTCTCAACTGAGGAAATTTGCAGGGCTAAGAAGCACCT
This sequence comes from Uromys caudimaculatus, assembly GCA_028551405.1. Taxonomy (NCBI): domain Eukaryota; kingdom Metazoa; phylum Chordata; class Mammalia; order Rodentia; family Muridae; genus Uromys; species Uromys caudimaculatus. Next base: position 14,554,903 of record CM052708.1, on the reverse strand, counting down.
AAAGAAACACTCAACATCCTTAGTCATCAGGGAAATGCAAATCAAAACAAGTCTGAGATTCCACCTCACACCAGTCAGAATGGCTAAGATCAAAAACTCAGGTGACAGCAGATGCTGGCAAGGATGAGGAGAAAGAGGAACACACTCCTCCATTGTTGGTGGAATTGCAAGCTGGTACAATCACTCTGGAAATCAGTTTGGCAGACCCTCAGAAAAATGGACATAATACTACCTGAGGACCCAGCTATAACACTCCTGGGCATACCCAGAAGATGCTCCAACATGTAATAAAGACACATGCTCCACTATGTTCATAGCAGCCATATTTATAATAGCCAGAAGCTGGAAACAACTCAGATGTCCCTCATCTGAGGAATGGATACAGAAAATGTGGTACATTTACACAATGGAATACTACTCAGCTTTTAAAAACAATGACTTAATGAAATTTGCAGGCAAATGGATGGAACTTGAAAATATCATCCTGAGCGAGGTAACTCAGTCACAAAAGAACGAACATGGTATGTACTCACTGATAAGTGGATATTAGCCGAAACGTTTGGAATATCCAAGTTTCACTTTACAGTAACTGCTGAACTGTGAGTGAGGTCCCTGATAGAGGAGTTGGAGAAGGGACTGAAGGAGCTGGGGGAGTCTGCAGCCCCATGGAGGGAGCAACAGTGTCAACTGGCCTGACCCCCCCCCCCCCTGTCCTCATAGAGGCTGGACCACCAACCAAAGAATACACATGGAGGGACCCATGGTTCAGACCACATATGTGGCAGAGGAGGGCCTTGTTGGCCATCAGGGGGAGGAGAGGCCCCAGTAAAGGGGAATGTCAAAGTGGGAATATGGGAGTGGGCGGGCGGGTGGGTGGGAGGTGGAATTCCCTCATAGAGGTGGGGGAGGGGGAAGGGATAGGTGGTTTCCAAAGAGGAGACCTAGAAAGGGGGAAACATTGGAAATGTAAATAAGGTATCAAAAAAAAAAAAAAAAAAAAGAAAGAAAGAAAGAAAAGAAAAGAAACGTCCCGTGTATAGGCACATAAATATTATTTTATTTTATTTAATAATATCAGCACAAGTAAGATATATAGTCTGTTCTTGGCCCAATATGTCATGTAGAATTCTGAAAAAATACATCTTAGAGAGATGAACTCTTTTAAGCATTTTGTACTACCAAATACCTAAGGGAGGAAACTTGGGATTTGTGTCTCTCATATTAGAACTGGTACTTGGTTCATTTTGTACCTGCTAGACATATGTGTAGTATAGAATGCATTTATCTAGAATTCATATAGAATAGTATAGTTAGTAATTTAGAATGCTCTATTTTAAAGATTTGAGAAACTTTATTCATTCTATGTTCTGTTCATATAAAACAATATTTTCTAATAACTAGAAAAAATTCCCACTTTTGAAATCAATATTTTTATATGAACCACTGTAAAGAGCTAAAATTGATATTTTGATATAGATATTATTTTTTGTTTCAAATAAGAAGGAAAATAATTACTTTAGGCAAAATGTGTACACATTCTACCAAAAGAAACTGGGTCTTCAAACTGTAAATACAACACACCAAAATGAGTCTGTCCCTTGAGTGAATTTAGGTATACCTTAAATGGCTGAAAGGAGAAAGCCTGCTAGTAGTGAGTAGAAAGGACACAGGGACTCTGGAATGCTGAGGTTTCCTGTTCCTTTGGAGCTTCCTAGTTACATAGGTGTATGAATCATCAATGGTGCATTGTGTAGTAATGATCACTAAACAGTTGTTGATGAAAATAGCTATAAGCTATTGTCTAAATCGAATAGATCCACAAGTAGATTTGAAGAAAACAATTGTCATTAAAACTATATTTTGCCACATGGAATGGTAGATACAATCGGAAGATTAGAAGTGCTAGCTCAAAGTACTTTTATAGAAATATTTATAAAGAACTAAAAGACTATTTGAGCTAAATTTAAATAAAGCATATAATATAACCCTTAATACTATCATAAAATAAATAAAGAAATAAAATTTAAAATGCAGATAATAGGAAAAACTTCAATTTTCTTTTTTCTAGCTTATAATCTATATTTTTAAATGTTCTGATATTAATAAGAAATATTATAACTCAAAACCATTTTATAGTTATGATCATTCCAATTTACATAGCTATTATAAAGGAGGGTTTCATTTTACATGTATTTGAAAACAGGAAAAGAGTTTAATATTATAGCAGTTTGAGGAATGACTAATGAAGATTAAGCAAGATTCTAAAGATTGTTTTACTAATATATTAAATGACTATCTTATAATTTCATTGAGAAGAATTATGAAATACTAATTAAAGTAGATAAGCCGATACTCTGTCGTATTTTATGTTTAGTAAGGTATCCTTATTCCATGAGAAAGTTATGTAGTGAGAGTGCTTGTGCTTAATATAGATATATAAGTAAAGCAAAGACACACTAGAGTTTCAACACTACAAATTATGATGTTTAGTGGCAATACATGTACTAATAAGGCTATTGTCTTCAAGTCTTAATTTTTAGCTGCTTTTTTAAAGTTATCAATATCATGTATTTCATTATAAAAATTATAAACCTTGAAAGGTTACCAATACTTTGTAGCTAACTTTGTCTTCCACCTCATTATTGCTTGACTTACAAGAAATCGGTTGTAATTCTGTTTTCCATTTCATCTTAAAGAAAGGCCATCCAGAGACTGCCCCACCTGGGGATCCATTCCACATATAGTCACTACAAACCCAGACACTATTGTGGATGCTGAGAAGTGCTTGCTGAAAGGAGCCTGATATAGCTGTCTCCTGAGCATTTGTGCCAGAGCCTGACACATACAGAGGCAGATGTTTACAGCCATCCATTGGACTGACCACAGAGTCCCCAATGGAGAAGTTAGAGAAAGGGCTGAAGGAGCTGAAGGGGTTTGCAGCCTCATAGAAAGAACAATATCAACTAACCAGACCTCCCAGAGCTCCCAGAGACTAAATCACTAACCAAAGAATACACATGGAGGGACCTATTACTCCAGTTGCATAGACAGCAGAGGTTGATTTTGTCATGCATCAATGTGAGAAGAGGCACTTGTTTCTGTGAAGGCTTGATGGATGCCCCAGTGTAAGGGAATGCTGGGGCAGGGAGGTGGGAATGGGTGGGTGGGTGGGGTAACACACTCATAGAAGCAGGGAGGGGAGGATGGGATAGGGAGTTTCTGGGGAGCGAGAACCAGAAAAGGGGATAACATTTGAAATGTAAATAAAGAAAATATCCAATAAAAAAATATAAGTGCAGTCATATTTATAATAGCCAGAAGCTGGAAACAACCCAGATGTCCCTCATCAGAGGAATGGATATAGAAAATGTGGTACATCTACACAATGGAGTACTACTCAGCTATTAAAAACAATGACTTAATGAAATTTGCAGGCAAATGGATGGAACTTGAAAATATCATCCTGAGCGAGGTAACTCAGTCACAAAAGAACGAACAGGGTATGTTATGTACTCACTGATAAGTGGATATTAGCCCAAAAGTTCAGAATGCCCAAGTTTCACTTTACAGTAACCGCTGGACTGAGAGTGAGGTCCCAGATGGAGGAGTTGGACAAAGGTCTGAAGGAGCTGAGGGAGTTTGCAGCCCCATGGAGGGGGCAACAGCGTCAACGGGCCTGACTCCCCCCCCCCCCCGGCCATCTTGGAGTTTGGACCACCAATCAAAGAATACAGATCTATGGACCCATGGCTCAGACCACATATGTGACAGAGGATGGCCTCGTTGGCCATCAGGGAGAGAGGCCATTGGGCCTGAGGGCGTTAGAGGCCCCAGTAAATGGGATTTCAAGGTGGGAATATGGAACTGGGTGGGTGGGTGGGTGGGAGGTGGAATTCCCCCATAGAGGCGGGGAGGGGTAGGGGATAGGGGGTTTCCAAAGAGGAGACCTAGAAAAGGGGAAACATTGGAAATGTAAATAAAGTATCAAAAATAATTAAAAAAAAAAAAAGAAAAAAAAAAAACAATTCTAATAGTAGTCAGTTTATCACACACTCAAGAAGCACGGAAGAGGAGAAAAACTTCTTGAGAAGGATTTGTGGGAAGAGAAAGGATGTTGAAAGCAGCTAGAGATAAAAAAAAAAAAAAAAAAAGAATAAATTTCACTATATGTTTGGAACTTTCTAAGAAAATGCATTATATAACACCAATTCCCTTGTTTTTTAATTCTGATACCACTGAGCATAAATTTGGGGTGAGTTACTTGGAACGACTATTTCAAAAATGATAGATGGCAGCTCGTGCTGCCTTTTAGAGCTATTGTATAGAGTTTTACATAGGGGCAAGCCATGCAACTACTATGTGTGTTCAAGTTAGAGAAGTCTAGTTAGAATGATTGTTTTCAAATGTCCTCATCCAAAAGAAGAGCCAATCAGGAGCTGTGTAGATAGGACTTGGTTATCTGTTTCAGTAAGATCTGCAGGTGGCTGTGATCAATAACAAAGTTTAAAAAGTACAAATATAAATGAGAAGACTCAATATATTGATGAAACTATTGGTTGTAACTATAAATGCAAGTGAGATATTCAGTGAAAATTGCTAAGTTCACCCCAACATCCTTAATAGAAGTATTAGATCTAAATATACATAATCAGAAAAAAGATTTTACAAAAGCCCATTTTGAGAGCACTAATGTATAACATAAATAGGATTCTAAGTTGAATAACTAAATTAAATTTATAATACTCTTCCCTTTATGAAGGATTTTCTACCATCAACATTCAATTTAGTTTTATCCTCAAGCTCACTAAGAACAGATGAAGGCAATATACTCTATAGCTTTTAGAGACCAAGAAGAATAATGAAGCTTAGAATGATATTACTATGGAGAGCTTTTGGGGCCACTTGGCAGGAATCTGACATTGGGCCATGACAAGGAAGTAGTTCAGGCAGTAATCTAATTTTAGGCTAGAACAGGGATGTAAGGTCAGGCAGGAATCTGATTTTAGGCTAGAACAAAGAAGTAGGCTTCAGGCATTACTAAGACTTTGGTCTAGGACAGGGAAGTAGGCTCAGATACCTTGGTCATTCTGATAAGCCCTTAGGAACAGTGACCATGGGAGTGATCACTGGACATTGTTTATTGTCTTGTTGCTCCTTGACTATTTGTGTTTATTGTACTGCTTGACCTTATTACTTACATGTAATTAAAATGTTGAAAATGTGGATTGGGAAAAAAATAAACCCACCTCAGCCTCAGAACTGACTGGGATCATGCTGCAATATTATCTAATTGTCTTTTTTTCTTTTTAATCCTCACTCCTGTGCAGGAGAACCCGTTGACTGAGTGAGCTTGCTTAGTCAAATTACTTTCTGAAAATCCATGGAAGAGAATAAATAGAGAGGAACGTTTTAACTTTGAATTTATATTGTGTGCATATTTCAAAAAACCATAAGTTGAAAGAAAGTGCAATTTTGTTGAGGGGCATGGTTATGTAGGAGTTGATTCTCTGAGTATGAGTGTGTAAGTGCAGGGGCCAGAGGCATAATGGGAGGCAGAAGGAGAGAGAGTTCAGAGGAGCTATTAGATTCTCCATTATAGAAAAGGAAGTGGAGCTGTTACATGAAGCACAGAGTTATAATTAAAACAATCAAATCTGAGATGTCTACAATGATTCTGAATAGATTGCAGATTGCTTAAGAGTGAGTATAATCAAGTCAATCCAGAAAGAATTTAACAGACAGAAATTTCTTGTGCCTTAATTATATATAGTCATACAACTGAGCTTTCAATAAACGAGGACTGTTTCATTTGGTTTGTTACAGACTGAATGTCACTGTCTTGTCATTTGTCATAACAAATACTCATCTTTGAATTTGTATGTGTCCAACCTTACGACTTCACTCTTGATGTAAATTATTCTCTACAATTCCCTTTGAAATAAATCCAGTGGAATACATTGCAGCTTGCACACACTCAGAATTTCATACAATAGTATGCTATACACACAATTCGTTAGTTTCTATGACCATACTATTCTTTTAGTTTCTATTCTCCAAATAAATCCAGTTTGTTTTCATTAATTACAAATACATGAATACAGTTGTAGTGCAAATTGACTGCATGAAAAAATCCTTTATTCTATCTATATACTATCTGGTGTATTTTAGTTAGAAGGTTGATTTTACTTTTTATCTTAATTTCAATGCTCACAGTAACATTCAGTGGTAACTTAAGAATTCACATTAAATTAAACTCTTTGTTACATGGAAGAATAGCAAATATATTGCTTTATATTTTTGGTTAGATCAAGGCATTAAATGAACAAACAATTCCCAGAAAATTCAATGTTAAATGTTGAGCATAAGTGTAGAAATTTAAATAAATATGAATCTAACAGATGCAATTAAAACAGAAAGACTTCCAGAGCAGATTTTCTAAATAACCATGTTGTCAAACTGCTTCCTAATGTTTATCGCCCTAGACTAGGTCTGCCCTCAGTTTTGCTGGAAGAAGCTTCTTTTTGTAATGAAAGATGGTAATGCAGAGACACCTGTTTTGTCAACATGCAGAGAAAGCATAAATATTGAGTGTTTAAATTTAAATGCGACATCATGTCACCCTGTTCAATTTCACAGAACTTAAACAAGGGAGAGAGAAAGAGAGAGAGAGAGAGAGAGAGAGAGAGAGAGAGAGCGAGAGAGCAGGATGAGTATGAGAGTCTGCCAATAGGGCAATGAAACATTTTCTTATGAGCCTTTTCTTATGAGCCTGACACAGCCCTGTCATTTATGATCTCAGCAGATGTAATTGGCTGAAAGGGTTTGTGCAGGTCTGAGAGGGTAAGCAGTCCTAGCAGTCATAGTTGGTGGAAGGGTTTATGGGGCATTACTTCTGAGAGGGGCTATTAAAGTCCAGTGGGAAAGGAAATCATTGAAAGCTCATGTTCTACTTTACAAGTGAACACCCATACTCATGCGGGGTGCCCTTCATAAACATGGTAATCTACAAAGCAAAACAAACAAAGGAAAGATGAAAGGGTACTGGAAAGGAAAGGAAGGGGTGTAGGAGGGGAGACAGAAGGTAAGAAAGAATAGGACGGATGAATATAAACAGAATATATCAGGTACATATATGAAGGTGCCATGGAATACAGTTATTTTTTTAAAATATTGAGCAACTTACTAAACATCATAATTTTTGGTAACTATATGTGTGATAAAGAAAATACCTGTTTTAGAAAGAACAAACAAAATGTTAAACATAAAATTAAAAAGGCTAAATTTCATCATTTATTTTATTTTGAGTTAGCTTACATTATGTGGTTGGTATGAGTTATCTAATCCCATTTGTAGAGAAAATCAGCATGCATTGAGGAAAAAAACACTAGTAGAATTTTCAGAAAAGTCACCATATATAAGGTGAGCCATAACAGCTGGGCATTTTACGAAAGTCAGTAATATGATTAATAATGTTAAGAACTTGTAATATATCTTAAGATAAAGTAAGGAACTCATAATAAAAGAGACACTTGCATGATACTTTAGTCTATGACACGAAATGGACTACATTTATAATTTATTCATACTATCTTACCTAAATTCAAATCTAACTTTATCATTGCAATACCCAGTGAAGGAACTGAAACTCTGAGGCAATGATATTACCAATGCACACTTGGAATTAAATTTATATAAGAATTTTTTTAGAAGGTGGTCAAAGTACATGATCTATGTGTCAGCATATCAATTATCACAAATGAAAGTTCCAAAGTCTTTATGCTCTACAAGCAATTCAAATATGACCATTCCCTACTGGAAACTGGAGAGAAACCTTTACAGGAAATTTAAAACAAAACAAATCCTAAGGCATGCCAAAACCTTTTACCTACAGTCAGACACTGGAGTATGGTGTTCACTACTCAGTGCTCTTTTCATTGAATACTTATATGCTAGGGAAAAAGGAACTCAGTATGAACACCTTGTACTCCACAAATTGCATTTTCATAGAGCTGTGTATTGTCTGTTTTCTTTCTACATATTTCTTCTTATGGAAATATGGACTTAGATTTCTATCTGTTACTATTTAATTCATTGAACAGCCAATACGATACAAATAAATGTTTTTCTGAAACTGATTCAACATAGTATCGGAAGATTCAAGACATTTTTAATCCCATTTGTCTGACAGAAGACCTTTAATAAACCAGTAATTAAAGACGTGAGGGCTGCAAGTCATCTCTCCAGTGTCTCAAAAGTTGCAAATAATTTTATATATTGACTTTATGTAGAATACTCTACATATATGTGACAGTCAGAGGAGTATGTTCTAATACATACTCATTCCTACAGACTTCCCAAATAAGGAAACCTGCTATTTCTATCTATTTACAGCTTGACATATTTAGTCTCCTCTGATTTCAGACACAAAATTAGCAAAACCAGAGCAGAGAAAAAAGTACATGGAGAACAAAGAATCTTTCCTATTCATTGAGGAATATTTTGGTACACATCAATAATGCATGGTTGTATCAGATGTTTTCAAGACATAAATTCATGTACACAGAGAAATTCACAAAATTATATAGGTCATAAATAATCAAGCAGGTTACGTCTGTGATGCGGTACACAGAACAGTAGCTGTTTGAAGCTTAAGTTCTTTGGGACTGTAGAATTCCATCCACATGTTCAATTTATAGATGAACTTATACTTTGGGAATTGGGGGTGCTAACTGCAGCCATGATTTTGGGAAGACATCCCTTTAATTTCGCATATGCTCAAATGAAAATCCTTATATTACACTGACATAGAATGTTAAATTCTTTAGTTCTTTTGCATTTACTTCCCACTAGGGCACTATTTTCCTCTCTTTATTTAATAATATACTACATGATTAATTTATTTATTCATATTTACACTTGAAACAAAGCTTTCATTTAAGAGGTAACACTTGTTTTGAAGATAAGTGACTTATTTAGGTAATTTTTTTCAAACTAAGATTCAGTTATAAAAGAAGATTTTAGGGTCACCACGTAATTGGGTATTATAGAATATCAGTTAGTGAACTGATCAATATTTGTATGCATATGCTTATAAGGAAATACACATAAAACAAACTTATAGCTATAGTTTTCCTGGTATATTGATATTTTTGATCTTCCTATATTCTATATTATAAACTTGTTATCATAAATATATTTTAAGAAATAAAATTATAATAATGACACTACATAAAAAATTTTGTCAATTATTACTTTAAAATATTTAACCTTAATAGACAATTTTTTTGCATTAGCACAACATCTTTGAAAATGAATATTCATACTTAGTCATGAAGCTAGATATGATGGTATATACTGTTAAATCCAGAATATGGCACACAGAGTTAGCAACATGTACCATTCAAAGCCAGAGAGAGCTACATAGTGAGTTCAAGATTAATCATGATTATATATTCAATTCTGTCTCAAGAAAAACAAAATAAATAAACAATTGACAAACACATCATTTTGAATGACAAAAATAACAAACAAAGTAAGTTACATTCTGTAGGCTTGTATGTATTCTTTATGAAGCTCCATTACTCAAAATATTCACTATTCATTTTAAGCAGATATAGATACTGGAGAATGTGTTTACTGTAGAAATGTATATTCTGTACACATTTGCATTTGTATCTGAAGATACAGAAACAGATAGATTTTTCACAATATATCTCATTATCTACCAAATAAAGACATATAACACTTCTGTTTGAGTTAAATATCCATTAGGATAATTTTTTCCATGACTACATAATATTTTATAGATCAATAACATGAAGATATTTTATTTACATTTCTTAATGGAATTTACTCTCATCTAATATTACTCTCTAATAAAATTTTCATTTATTGTTTTTAATATATAGTTAGTGGCATACATTGTTCAAACCAAGGGTTTATTGTCAACTGTTGAAATAGGAAGTTCAACTGTGTCATGTAACAAATAGGTTTAATTTCACTCAGAACAAAACATTTATCTTTTTGCTTATTTCTATTATCATCTCCGGTAAAGTTAGGGCTATTATCCATCTCTATGTGCAATGTACTGTTCTTTATTATAAATATGAAAATTGAACATTAGTTTCAGAAGAACTCTCTCCTTCACTTTAACTTACAGAGAGAAGAATTTTCAAATTATACGTTAATTATCCGACGGGAAGGTTCGTGTCGTTCACGTTTGGCTTCATTAACTTCACGTGCAGGTGGAGATGGAAGGATGCAGCAACTTGTCCTATAGATGGAACCTTTTCATGTCCTCTGAATTTTCTTTTGCGTCTGTGTTTTCTTTTAACTTTTGCAGAAACTTGTATTGGATATTTGCTTTCCCATTAATATGTATTAAGATGGATTCTTATAGATAACAAATCAAGACTGATGAAAATCAAAAATGAATTTTAGTAGAATTTCTGAAATCCAGCAACATCACTATTGTGATCATATTCCCACAAAATATTATGTATTTACTTTTCACTTTTCGAATTTAAACAGCTAATTCTATAGAAATAAGCTTACAAAATTAAAAAATATATAAAATTAGAACAGAAATACATCACTTTCCTCAGTTCTGTGCTGCCCAAATATCACTCTAATATCTTTTTTGTTTATATGTGATATAGTTTTTATTCTGATGATATAGTCTGATTTATTCAAGATCCCTATCTCTTTGCAGATTTTATAACACTAGACAAACTCATGAAAAATCAGAAATACCTAAATTGGAAAAGTTAACATTCATGTGATTTTTTTATTCTGAACATAATTTATGGTCAGTCAATTTCATAGATAAGGAAAATTCAATTGCAGACAGATTTTGTTTGTTGAAAATATTTTCAAAAGCAATAATTTAGATAATAATTCATCCATATATAAACATATACATATGTGTGTGTATATTGTTATTCTTGGATAATTATATTTTTAAACTTTTGTTCAGTTTCCTTGATGATAAAATCATGCCCACAAAAAGTCAATCAGAAGGCATAATTCTCAATCCCTTACTTAGGATTTTTTAAAAAGCAATTACCTATGTCTGTTTTGAGAGTTTAAAAGTGTAATATGTTTTACATCAAGAGATAATGAAGACATTATGTGTATATGTACAATATATATATAATATATATATATTATTCATATACATACACATATGCATATTCACATATTTCATACACACATACACACACAAACATATATATATATATGTATGTATATATGCATATTCTCAAAACAGACATAGATAATTTTTTAAATACTAATTAAGGGACTGATAATTATGTCTTCTTATTGACTTTTTGTGGCCATAATTTCATCAACAATGAAACTGAACAAACATTTAAAAATATATATATCAAAGAATAGCAATATAAAATTTACCAGGAAACCACTGGTAACCATTCATATAAGTTTTGCACTTTTATTTTAACAAAAGCATAAAGACTAAGAATGAGAGAGAACTTTTCCTGGCCTTTCAAGTCTTATTTTCTCTTTTCACAGAAAATGCTCATGGCATTTGCTATTGAGCTTAACTATTAACTGGTATCAGTACAAATAGAAGCCTTATTGTAATTTGCCCTGAAATCTATGTGTCTACTAACACTAAAGTTATTCCATTTCTTATTTAAAAATCATAAATTGATCCATTTTCATCAGCAGCATATTGCTCCGAGGCATTTTTCACAGCAGTCTCTTTTACCACCTATCAATCAATATGATTAGCCCTGTCAAATCCTCAAAAGAAAGAAATAAAAGAACAGAAATAACATAGCTTGCCAGGTATAACTTACAGATCAAGTGATTTGAAATCTCTTTATTAGCAACCATTGGAGCCTACAGAATATTTAGAGAAAAGTAATCCTGCAGCTAAATTTATCAAAAGTATTTTTTTTAAAAAGATCTATTTCTTCTACTTTGGCAGAGTGGATGGCAGCTCCCATACATTGATAGCCAGACTTCATTGACAAAGCTTCAAGGTCATATCTATCTCAATTTCTCTAAGTGCTAAGTCTGAATTGTGTGCTGGTGTGCTATCTCCAACAGTGGAGCCCTACCTTAAATTTCTTGGAAGCAATCAAGGACAGAAGAACTAGTTTATACTGTTCATGGACAGAGCACCAGCTTAAATGCTCAGAGAGCATTATGGGAAAAGGAGAATGCGGGGAAGCCGCACCCATAAAATCTCAACGTTGTAGTTGTCTTTAAAGTACTTGAGCAACAACAGCGTCAGTTGACGTACAAATGTGAATGAGAGGCTCTCGCAGACCCTCAGCACTACAGAAAGAGCTACGAGCAGTTAGTGGCTGCTCAAAGGAAATGCTGGTCATCTCGAAGGACAAGTCTCATTAGTTGTGTAAGATAAAGTGATCAGCACTAAATACCTATGTACAAGTGTAACACTAAATGAACTCAGCATGGTGCATTTGCATATAGTTATAATGAGCATTTATATATACTTAGATGTGTATTTGTAATAATAATAATTTTGAAATAAGGTTATGGATTTGAGACAGAATTGAGAGAGATATGGGAGCAGACAGAGTTGGTGATATTCTATAAGTGCATCACTCATATATGAATTCAAATAAAGGATTTTTAATAAAGGAGAAAGGGAACGTCTTTCATTTCCTCTAATACCTTCATTGTTTTCTGTTGAAAGCCAAGTGTCTGGTGATGAGCTAATAGACTTCAGTGTCTAGTAATGCAGCACACATAAAAGATTCAATGGCTAAGCAGCCTGTTTATAAAGTTCTTCCTGGAGCTGGAGTATGTGACTCTTGCGATCCTGAGTAGACTAATCTGGATATAAGATTTAATAAATATGTTGGCCCTCCCAATTAAAACTTAGATTTTAAAAAAAATTTCTACTGAGAAATATTATAATTTTATACAACTTATAAACAATTATGGACGAAAAATTTCTCAAACTTGCACTATTCTCTATATTTCATCCGATTAACCACTATTTAATCTACATGTGAAATTCAATATTTGTCTACCTTCTTATTTAATCTATTTGTTCATTATGGATTTATCTCTCTACACTATGGAAAAGCACATGAACCATATGAAATAAACTATTAATATTTTAATAAAATTCTGATTATGGAGCCAAATAACAAAAAAATGATTATGAAATAAGTATTCATGCAATTTAAATAAAATATGGAAAATACATTGACTTTGGGTGCTCAACATGTTAGAAAAAATAAGATATGCCCATTGTCCCTGTACTAGCTATTTCTGTTTGTCAACTTGACTATATCTGGAGTGAATTACAATCCAGAATTAGAAGGCTCACCTGTGATCTAGATCTTGAGACTGGAAGACACAAGTTTCAGGTGAGGTGGTGCGCACACCTCTAGTCTGGGCCACACCTGCTGCTGAAGATCTCCATAAGTACATTGGAAGGAGGAAGATTCAATCTTCTTTGCCTGCGAGCCTTGTGGGACTAAGTGACTGCTAGATCCTCGGGTTTTCATTCACAGCTACTGCTGACCATTGTTGGGGAATTTGACTACAGACTGTAAGTCATTAACAAATTCCCTTACTATATAAAGACTATCTATAAGTTCTATGACTCTAGAGAACCCTGACTAATACAGAAGTTGGTACTGGGAGTGGCTCTAGAGGAGCAGAAAGCAGTATAAGTATGAATTTTTTAAGAATCTGGAGTTGGTTTAATAATTCACCAGCACCTTCAACTGCTGAAACCTCTCCAGATACGCTCTCTTCTGGGAGCTTGGAGAATATTGAAGACCCGTGGTTGGAAATATATTTTAAACTTAAAGAAGCTAATGCCATTGAGCATCTCCATGAATTGGGTGACAGTGTGCTCAAAACTTTTTGCAATATGGGAAAAAAATTTGAAAGTGACTTTGCTGGCTCGTTGCTCTTAGAAACTCTGGAAAAGATGATGAAGGAAAAGAAGGAGTTGTATAATAAAATTGAATGGATCCAGATGCAAGTGATCAATCTAAAAGTTGCTAAGTGTGTCCTTGAAGAGAATCTTCTCTTCAGCAGCCAAAGAGCTCAGGTTGCAGAAAATCAAACTGAAGCCCTCATTATAAGGTTGGCTGAATAGCAGCAAAAGTTCAGGTCTCAGCCTCAGAGGGTGTCAGCAGTTAAAGTAATGACGTTAATTGGCAAAGAATGGAATCCTATAATTTGGGATGGGGATGTCTGGGAAGACCCCGTTGAAGCTGAGAATTCTGAATCTTCAGATTCTCAATGGCTTACCCCACCTAAGGAAATAGTATCCTCAGCCCCACCGCTAGAAATAATGCCTTCTCCACATGAGGAAGTTAATCCCTCAGAGTCTGATGGGCCAGCGGTGACTTTCGCTGAAGAAAATGCCAGACAAGATAATATTGATGTTTCTTAAGGCCCACCAATAGTTTCTTCTAGACCTATAACCAGACATAAGGCAAAACAGGCCCCTAGAGGGGAGGTGGAAAGTGTAGTCCATGAGGAAGTACGCTACACTACTAAGGAGCTTAATGAGTTTGCTAATTCAGTCAAGCAGAAGTCTGGAGAATATGTGTGGGAATGGATTTTAAGGGTGTGGGATAATGGTGGAAGGAACATAAAACTAGATCAGGATGAGTTTATTGACATGGGTCCACTGAGTGGAAATTCAAGGTTTAATATGGAAGCTCATACAGTTAAAAAATGTGTTGGAAGTTTGTTTGAATGGTTGGCTGAAGCGTTTATCAAAAGATGGCCTACTGGAAAGGAGTTGGAGGTTCCTGATATCCCTTGGTTTGGTGTTGATGAAGGGATATTAAGGCTCAGGGAAACTGCAATGCTAGAGTGGATACGTTGTGTAAAATCTAATTCTCCGCAATGGGAAGGCCCAGAAGATATGCCCTTCACCAATCCTATAAGATACAAACTGGTGAGAGGGGCACCAACACATTTGAAGAGTTTTGTTCTTGCCCTTTTCCTTGTGCCAGACCTTAGAGTTTAAGATGCTGCTGCTCAATTAGATGAATTAAATGCAATGGGTTTAATTGGGCCTCGAGGTAACAAGGGCAAGGTGGCAGCACTGAATCGCCAGAGACAAGGTGGTCATAGTTATTATAATGGACAGTGTAGACAAAACAACATTTATAATGACATATACCATGATGGTCAGCACAGGAGAAGTGAAATTTATAATGGCATGACTCATTCAGACCTTTGGTTCTGGCTAATCAGTCATGGTATTTCCAGGTACGAAATATATAGGAAGCCTACTGCATATCTGTTTGATCTGTATAAGCAGAAAAATTCTCAAACAAATAAAAGAAAGGCTACATTGGATCCTGGCAAAAGGCAATCTCAGCCAGTAAATTAATTTTCAGACTTGAGCCAGTTTGCACACCCAGAATCCCTTGAATGAAGGAGGAGCCATGTTCCCCCAAGGAAGGATCTTGATAAGACACCTAAAAGTTTTGCTGTTAGCCTTTCTCCAGTCCTTCCCCAGAGGGACCTACGGCCTTTTACAAGGGTGACTATACACTGGGAGAAAGGAAATAATCAGACTTTCAGGGGCCTATTGGATACTGGCTCTGAATTGACACAGATCCCAGAAGATCCCAAGAAACATTGTGGCCCTCCTGTTAAAGTAGGGGCTTATGGAGGACAGGTGATTAATGGAGTTTTGACTGATGTCCGACTTACAGTAGGTCCAGTAGGTCCCCGAACACACCCTGTGGTCATTTCCCCAGTTTCAGAATGTATAATTGGGATAGATATACTTAGAAATTGGCAGAATTCTCACATTGTCCCCTGACATGTGGAGTGAGGACTATTATGGTTGGAAAGGCTAAATGGAAGCCGTTAGAGTTGCCTCTGCCAAAGAAAATATTGAATCAAAAACAGTACTGTATTCCATGAGGAATTGCAGAAATTACTGCCACTATCAAGGACTTGAGAGATGCAGGGGTGGTGGTTCCCACCACATCTCACTTAAACTCTCCTATCTGGCCAGTGCAGAAGACAGATGGATCATGGAGAATGACAGTTGACTATCGAAAACTAAATCAGGGAGTAATTCCAATTGCAGCTGCTGTACCAGATGTAGTTTCATTACTTGAGCAAATTAACACATCTCCTGGTACCTGGCATGCAGCTATTGATCTAGGATCTGCCTTCTTCTCAGTACCTGTCCATAAGCAATTTGCTTTTAGTTGGCAAGATCAGCAGTATACCTTTACAATTTTGCCTTAAGGATATATTAACTCTCCTGCCCTGTGTCATAACTTAGTTAGAAGGGATCTTGATTGTTTGTCTCTTCCACAAAATATCTCACTGGTGCACTATATTGATTGTTGGGAGCCGCCACCCCCCAGATGCTGAGATCTCTATAGATCATGAGAAAATGAAGCCAAGAAGAACAGGAAAATATTATGACTACTCCAAAAGCTGAATATGAAACCACAAAGATCAAGGATACCCTGTTGTCGTAAAAGAACAACTGAGTCACTGTGACTGAATATGAAACCACAAAGATCAAGGATACCCTGTTGTCATAAAAGAACAACTGAGTCACTGTGATTGAATATGAAACCACAAAGATCAAGGACACCCTGTTGTCGTAGAAGAACATCTGAGTCACTGTGACTGTTGACTGAGTCCACCCCCTCCCCATTACCTCACACCCCCTGTTTCCCCCCACCTCTGAGTTTCCCCCTTTTTGAGTATTGTATAAAAGTAGATGAGTTTTGAAAATTAAACGAGACCT
>CM052708.1:14369297-14537644 GCA_028551405.1 Uromys caudimaculatus | reverse complement strand
GTCGGTCGAGACCTCAATGAGAAATTAAAAGTGGAAGGTCGGGATGCAGTTCCCGACATGTGTTCTCCTATTGGGGACTCATTAGGGATATTGTTGAGGGAGCTGATAAGGATAGCTCGAAAAAACAGCTCCTCTCAGTGGCAGAACTCTGTTTATGACCTTTGTCCCGGTCAGCTTCAGCTGCCTCTCTACCCCCTAGCCCCTCTATTGTAATTGAGATAGGCGATGAAGCTGCGAATGCTGCAGATATAGATAAAACTCCAGCTGCTGCCACAGCCACCTCCTGCACTTGGCCATCGCCACCCCCTCCTTCCTTCAAGCCTCTTAAGAAACTCTATCCTTCCTTAAGGTCCCTGAGAGATGAAGCAAATTCGTCCAAAGATCTCCTCAATTACCCGGTTCCTTTAAGACAAAGCGAAAGCAAAAGGGGGAGGGAGTCTCTTGATCTTTGTGGTTTCATATTCAATCACAGTGGCTCAGTTGTTCTTTTACGACAACAGGGTATCCTTGATCTTTGTGGTTTCATATTCAGCTTTTGGAGTAGTCATAATATTTTCCTGTTCTTCTTGGCTTCATTTTCTCATGACCTATAGAGATCTCAGCATCTGGGGGGGTGGCGGCTCCCAACAATTGATGACATATGCTTATTGGACCAAGTGAGCAGGAAGTAGCAACCACTTTGGACTCATTATTAATGCATATGCATATCAGAGGATGGGAAATAAACCCAACAAAAATTCAAGGACCATCTACCTCAGTGAAATTTTTAGAAATCCAGTGGTGTGGGGCATGTAGAGATATTCCTTCTAAGGTGAAAGATAAATTATTGCACCTTGCCCCTTCTACCACCAAGAAAGAAGCTCAACATTTAGTGGGTCTATTTGGATTCTGGAGACAGCATATTTCTCACTTGGGTGTGTTACTCAGGCACGTTTTCCAAGTGACTCGGAAAGCTGCTAGCTTTGTGTGGGGTCTGGAACAGGAGAAGGCTCTTCAACAGGTCCAGGCTGCTGTGCAGGCTGCTCTTCCCCTTGGACCATATGATTCAACAGACCTGATGGTATTTGAGGTGTCAGTGGCAGATAGAGATGCTGTTTGGAGCCTCTGGCAGTCTCCTGTAGGTGAATGACGGAAGAGACCTTTGGGATTTTGGAGCAAATCTCTACCATCATCTGCAGACAACTATTCTCCCTTTGAAAAACACCTCTTGGCCTGCTATTGGGCCTTAGTGGAAGCTGAACATTTGACAATAGGACACCAAGTTACCATGCGACCTGAACTGCCCATCATGTTATCAGACCCTCCAAGTCCTAAAGTAGGATGTGCACAGCAGCAGTCTATTATCAAATGGAAGTGGTACATCCGTGATCGAGCCCGAGCAGGTCCTGAAGGCACAAGCAAGTTACATGAAGAAGTTGCTCAAATGCCTATGGTTTCTACTCCTGTAACAATGCCATCTGCTGCCAAGTATGTGCCTATAGCCTCATGGGGTGTTCCCTATGATCGGCTGACTGACGAAGAGAAGACTAGGACTTGGTTTACTGATGGCTCTGCACATTATGCAAGCACCACCCAGAAGTGGACAGCTGCAGCATTACAACCCCTTTCTGGGACAACCTTGAAAGATACAGGTGAAGGAAAATTCACAGTGGGCAGAACTTCGGGCAGTACACATGGTATTACAGTTGTTTGGAAGAAGAAATGGCCAGATGTATGATTGTTCACTGACTCATGGACTGTAGCCAATGGATTGGCTGGATGATCAGGGACTTGGAAAGATCGCGATTGGAAAATTGATGAGAAAGACATCTGGGGAAGAAGTATGTAGATAGATCTCTCCAAATGGGCAAAGGATGTGAAGATATTTGTGTTCCATGTAAATGCTCAACAAAAGGTGACTTCAGCCGAGGAGGAGTTCAATAATCAAGTGGATAAGATGACCCGTTCTGTGGACAGTCAGCCTCTTTCCTCAGCCATCCCTGTCATTGCTCACTGGGCACACAAACAAAGTGGCCGAGATGGAGGTTATGCTTGGGCCCAACAACATGGGCTTCCACTTACCAAGGGTTACCTGGCTACAGCTGCCCCTGAATGCCAGATCTGCCAATAGCAGAGACCAACACTGAGCCCCAGATATGGCACCATTCCTTGAGGTGACCAGCCAGCAACCTGGTGGCAGGTTGACTACATTGGACGACTTCCTCCATGGAAAGGACAACGTTTTGTTCTTACAGGGGTAGATACTTATTCTGGTTATGGATTTGCCTGTCCTGCATATAATGCTTCTTCCCAAACCACCATCTGTGGACTTGCAGAATGCCTTATTCATCCTCATGGTATTCCACACATTATTGCTTCTGACCAAGGAACTCATTTTCACAGCCAGAGAAGTGTGACAGTGGGCCCACGATCATGGAATTCATTGGTCTTACCATGTTCCCCATCATCCTGAAGCAGCTGGTCTGATAGAAAGATGGAATGGCCTTTTGAAAACACAGTTACAGTGCAAATTAGGTGACAGCAGCATGGAGGGTTGGGACAGAGTTCTTTAGGAGACAGTATATGCTTTGAATCAGCATCCAATACATGATACAGTTTCTCCCATAGCCAGGATCCATGGGTCCAGGAATCAAGGGGTGGAAAAGGGAATAGTTCCACTCACTATCACTTCTTTTGACCCTCTAAGAAAATTTTTTCTTCCTGTCCCCACAACTCTAGGTTCTGCTGGTCTAGAAGTTTTGGTTCCAGAGTGGGGAGTGCTCCTACCGGGAGCTACAACAAACATAACATTGAACTGTAAGGTTAGACTTCCCCCTGGTCATTTTGGTCTTCTAATGCCCTTAAACCAACAGGCAAAGAAAGGAATAACAGTGTTAGGAGGGGTGATAGATCCAGGTTACCATGGGGAAATTGGATTGCCTCTCCACAATGGAGGTAAGAAGGATTATGTCTGGAGTGCAGGAGATCCCTTAGGGTATCTCTTAGTACTACCACTCCTGTGATTAAAGTCAATGGGAAACTACAACAGCCTAATTCAAGCAGGATGACAAAGGATGCAGACCCACCAGGAATGAAGGTATGGGTCATTCCTCCAGGAAATGAGCCAAGACCTGCTGAGGTGCTTGTAGAGGGTGGAGGAAATACAGAATGGTTATTAGAGGAAGGTAGTTATAAATACCAGCTAAGACCATGTAACCAGCTGCAGAAACGAGGACTATAAGTAATATGAATGCTTCTGTTGTATTTTGTTAAGAATGTATTTGTCTTCCAGTTTCTTTAATATCAGTTGGTATTTAAGTTGAGATACTAAAGGAATGTCCAAGGGACACTGCCTCATTGTAAGTTTATAAATGTGCTGGCAATTGTATGAGGAATAGTTATATCATGTTAAGCGTCTTTATGACCTTGTTATTGTTTCATGTGGATATGAGGAATTATTTGTGTCAAGTTGACAAGGGGTGGATTGTAGTGGCTATTTCTGATTGTCAACTTGATTATATCTGGAGTGAATTACAATACAGAATTAGAAGGCTCACCTGTGATCTGGATCTTGAGACTGGAAGACACAAGTTTCAGGTGTGGTGGTACACACACCTCTTATATGGGCCACACCTGCTGCTGGAGCTCTACATAAGGACATTGGAAGGAGGAAGATTCAGTCTTCTTTGCCTGTGAGCCTTGTGGGACTAAGCGACTGCTAGATCCTCAGGTTTTCATTCACAGCTACTACTGACCATTGTTGGGGAGTTTGACTATAGACTGTAAGTCATTAACAAATTCCTTTACTATATAGAGACTACCTATAAGTTCTGTGACTGTAGAGAACCCTGACTAATACAGTCCCTAACATCCTTGATTCTTCCACTACCTATCTTTTGTGTCTTTGAATATAGATATTTGGACAGCTTGAAGAGTCTTAGATTCCAATGATTATTTATCATTTCCCTTACTTTCCTAGTAAATGCAGCCAAAATAATCAGAATGTGGCATTCCTGTAGTGAAAAGAATGTGTACAATTTGAGTCAATATTAACTAGATTCTTGAACTCTAGACAAGGATACTTTTATTTTCTAAAGCCTGACTTACTTGTTGCATTTCTGGTTAAACAAGCTTTCCATTTCTTGTGTACTAATATTTAAATCTAAAATTTATTCTATTGATTGTCTAATGTCATAGGAAACCTGATTATCTTCAACATCTAGATACATTCAAATATCCAATTGGAACATCTCCATTGTTTTCTTGACATTGTACCTGAGAAGTTTCTATTTATCTTACTATTATTTCCTTTTGCATCTTTTGGCATGGAAGAATGTAGTTAGTAAGTTCCAAGTGTCTTATAATACATAGTAATTGTTTTTCTTAATAGAGGCCATTATGTATTTAGGGAGTATAAACTCACTGAAGTGATTTTTTTTTCTGACTGAATTACTTTGTACTGAACAAAATCAAATAAACTTGTGAGTATTTTTTTTTCTTTTGTAAATAAAATGACAGTATGGATTGAATGGAATAGAATATTTGGAAATTAGGACATGCCATTTTAGATAGTTTTTTCAGATTACTTGGAATATAAATTTCGTACATTATACTACACCTTTAATCTTGACAGAACAAAATTCAGATCATTAAAGGAATGAAAACCTATGTTCTACTGCTCTTATTGTATGAAGAGATTGTTCCTGTAATTTGTCAAACACCCTCACTGTGTGTGCCATACCGCAATCAGAGGTTCCTGAACTCAGTGTGATTAAAAAGGTTCCATCATTAAATAGACATAAGAGACCTAAAGGATCAAAAGACAACGGCCAGTGGATACACAAGAAATCAAAGGTCTAATCTCCTTGGGAGGATGCCAACAGCTTTACTCAGTATCAGCTCACAGAGACACTGCAGTGGCAGTCTAGTCTCCATACAAGGGTGTTGGGAACACAGTAGAGTAAGTATCACAGATAACAGGATTGTCCATCACTTGGACCAGTTTTCCTCAGTGAAAGGAAATGAATGACACCTAGTTGCCTGGGATACCAGAGTGAAAACTGATCAATCAACCTGGTAATTCTTTATTATTCTATTAGGAGCCAAACTCCACCTTTCCCCCCTCTCTCTCTCACCCCCCCCCCCCAGATAATGTGAACATTGTTAATGCCCTAATCCCACATCCCTATGAAAGAGGCACTGTAAAATTTTATATTCGCCAGCAATCAAATCTCCCCTTATTCTTCCACAGATTCTTCTTCTCAGTCCTAGACATGAGCTCATAAAATTCATCGTTATTGTAAAGGTCACAGGATACAAGTTCTACTATGTATAAATGTGTAAGAAAAGTGAACCGCTAGGTCAGTCTCTGGAAGAATTTGACCAAGTGCTGGCAAAGATGGGACTAACCTGAGTTTCATTCTATACCTATAACCATGTTGCTTGTTTGAGAGAAAGGAGGTTTGCTACAGATGAGGGATGATTTTGTTTACTACTGACCCAATCAAATAAGTGTTCCATTTGAATAATGGTCTGATTGCTGTCAAATATTATTATTCCCATTTAAAAATCTAGTTAGCTTGATAATTTATACATTTGCAACATATTACTAATTCATGTCCTAGTTCATGTCAGGAAAGTAAAAATGAAGATCTTAGAACTCAGAAGATAAACCACACAAAAGAAACTAGAGAATAACATAGACATGTGAATGTATCTATGAGCTTTTGCTCCTTCCCCACATGACTTTATAAGATTTTTTTTTTATCTGAAAATTAAGGGTGCTTCAAGACAAATGTTTTGCAGTTGGTGCATATTGACTTTTACATTAAATTGTTCTGCAACTAATTAAAAGGATCACATCGACATGTAAAGCACATTATGTAATTAGACTAAAATCATGCATAATTTTCTGAAAGACTGAGATAATTCATTAAGTGCATTTGAGGCCTGTAATTAAATAATATTCCTCAATAAAGGATGTTCTCATTGGGATAAACATAATATATTTATCTTTATCTGAAGATTCCTTGAATATATTGGGACATTAGTATGCACACATTTGATAGAATACCCTATATATTGTGAAATATATCTCCTCACATACCAATGAAAACAGTTCTCAGATATG
Source organism: Uromys caudimaculatus (assembly GCA_028551405.1). Taxonomy (NCBI): domain Eukaryota; kingdom Metazoa; phylum Chordata; class Mammalia; order Rodentia; family Muridae; genus Uromys; species Uromys caudimaculatus. Next base: position 14,531,535 of record CM052708.1, on the reverse strand, counting down.
GCCCATTTGTACATCCAGAGGTTTATTTCTTGGTGCTCATAGTCTTTTGGGCTTTAGCATTTTCTAGACTATATTGTCAGCCTCTGTGTGATAAGCCCAACATCTAGGCTGCTTAGATATTATGAAGAGTCTATGATTCACCATAGAGTGATAACCTAGACTCAAATACTATGTAAATGCAAAGAGTGTTTATTCTGCAGAAGTCCAGTATGCTGGGGTCTCCCATTCCCAAGATAAAAAGATAACCAAGTGAGCTTGCAGGGCTGATTTAAAGCACATTATAGGATTTCCTGGTAGATGACCTTTATCTTGCTCCATCTCTAGGGACATTCCATTACTAGGCTGTGGGGACTGTTGCTGGGGAGGTCTGGAAATGGTTGCTCAGGAAATAGCTGAGGAAATCTGAAAACTGCTGCTGGCCCCATTGTCCTTACCTCAGGCCAGCTTCTAAGGCCTGGACTTGCCTGGACTTGCCCAGGTCTTGGAAACAGAGATTAGGGCCAAATCTCCTGAACTGCCAACTTGAAGCCTGTTAGGGAGACAGCAGTCTAGTCTTCTCAATATCAATATTCTTCTTCACTCTCTCCATCAATTTGTTATTTCAATTTTTGGAGCATTTCAAACTGAAGGAGGAAATTTCTTCAAAATGTGTCCTATGTCTGTACTTAATAGATAAACATAAATTTTTGTTTAAAAGGGACAAACTCCACGTGAATGTAAAAATGTGGGAAAATGGGGATTTCCAATATAATTGACAAAGAAAAGGTATGAAGATTAGAGCAAGAAGTAAGAAAATAAATATAATAGCATATGTGGGTGGCGTAGTGAGAAAAGACTTTTCTGCTATTATAGCAATTGGACTTAGTTACCTATAGGATTTATTTTCATTTGAAAAATAATAAAAGATTCTGACTCATGTTTAAGTCATATGTTAAGTCATGAAATTATTTTTCAGTATATTTGTAAATTATTTCTGTCCAACAGAAAAGACAAACTAAGGCTATACTTTTACTTCTTTTCAAACATGAATTACTTTTGTAAATAACTTTCTTTTTATTTATTCTATTCTAAATATTTTCCTATATGCACATATAAAAATGATTTCTAATAAAGAAGTAAAAACAATTTGAATAACGTGTTATATATAAATAAATACTACACAACATTATATATAAGTAAGTAGTATCTATGTGGCACTGGAAAAACTGAATACTACCAAGATAGGAAGAAGAAAAGGATATAGGCATAGCCATTTATATCACAAAATATCAACTCAAAAATGAGTTATAGAATGTATAAATATGCAGAGTTGTCTATAACTGACAATACTAACTTCAATTGTGCTTTTAAAATTCATTTTTTCTTTGAAACCATCACAGGGTTTCAACTCATTATCCTCCTGCATCAGCCTTCCAAATTCTTTGGTATTTGAGTGGCATCAAATCTTACATATATTTATGCATGCATAATCTAGGAAAGGAAGTTTTTATTTGATTTAAAAAATGACTTTTACTCTGTGGATCAAACTGTTGTGAGGATGAAATATAAGCCATAGACTCTAGACAAAGATTCCTTAACCGATTCTTGGCTGATGTGTTTATAAAAAGATAAAGATATAGAAGATATGTTCTATGGGCGTGTGGTGAGGTGTGGGGGAGGGGTGCCTCGGCCGGTCATGCCATATAGTATAGAATAGAGTTTATTCAGGGCATGGAGGGGAGTTAAGAGGGTAGTCAAGGCAGAGAAAGGCAGAGAGAGGGAGAGAGTAGAGAAATAGAAGCAGGCCATGACCACGTGGAAAGAGAGGGGAAGGGAATGGGGAGAAAGAGGGAGCAAGAGAGCAAGAGACAAGAGAGAGAGACAAGAGAGGGAGGAGTGGGCAAGTAGCCCCTTTTATAGTGGGCCAGGCCTACCTGGCTGTTGCCCAGGGAACTGTGGGGAGTTTACCTGGCTGTTACCAGGTAACTGTGGGGTGGAGTTTAGACAGAATGCTAACATTGGCAATATAGACAAGTATCAAAAATTCCTGAAGAAAACTTAGAATTTCATATAGGTTCACGAAGCAGGACAAAACACCAATGCAGCTATTATTTGTTTAGATGTACGCATTGCATTTAAATATATGAAAAGACTCTGTCAAGTGTCTTCAGGGAATAGCAAATCAAAGGACCATGAGCAATCCACACATATCTTTACAGTGCCAAAGGCATAGGATGGCATATAGCAGTAGAAACTTACTTTTTTGCTGATGGAAACTCAAAATGTTAACCTACATAATGTTGTATAAGAGTTAGGGCCTGAGCGTGTTCGATGCCCCAGTGTAGGGGAATGCTAGGGAAGGAAGACAGGAGTGGATGGGTGGGTGCTGGAATATCCTCCTAGAGTCAGGGGGGATGGGATGGGGTTTTGGAAAGGGGAGACCTGGAAATGGGAAAACATTTGAAATGTAAATAACGTAAATATTAAAAAAAAAAAAAAAAAAGAGTTTGGTAAATTATTACACAGCTAACATTGCCAAACCATGTCACGAATCATCCAGAGTCCTCAGTGTTATCTCATATAAAATGATAGATGACACGTACAAACAAAAATCTCTTGTGAAAATGAGTACTGCAGCATTACTTCTAGAGCAGTGAGTAATGAGGCTTCTCTTCAACATGTAAATCAGTGGAGTCAAATATGGACAATTAAACAGAAAATATTAGCCAATGTAAAACAAAACAAAACCCCGTAAATAACAACAACAAACCCCACTTAAGAATCTGGAGGAATTCATCACAGAACAATGATGAGATAAGTTGTAAACAATGGAAAATTTACAAAACTGTGTATATCATTTAAAAATATTGATTTAGTTGTTTAAGGAAGGGAAAGAGATTAATAAGTAGAGTACTGGGGAATTTATTAATAAAGCTATTCTCTGTACTACTACAATGATAATTACATTTCACTATATAATATTTAAACAAGAGATTATCATAATATAAACCATGGGCTTTCGTTCATACACATATCAATATTAGCTACAATATAACAAATGTAGAATAGTAATACAAAATACTAATAACATTGACAACCATAAAGAAGAAAAGTAGATGAAGGGTAGCTCCCTAAGATTTATTATTCTGATTATCTACAGCTATGGAATCTAATCTAAATAATCTTTTATTTTATAATCCTGAATTCAAGCATGTATGTTGTATATGTATGTATACATGTACATGTGTATGTACTGGTTGTGTGTATTTTTAGTACTCATGTGTGTGCCAGTGTTCGAAGGCCAGAAGCCAACCTTGAGTGTTGGGCTGTTTTTCTCTTTATCTTAGTTATGAGGTAAAGTCTGTCACGATATCTGGAGCTCACCAATCCAGCTAGGCTTGGTGATCAACTTACTCCACGGTCCTTCTATCTCAGCCATAATGGTGGTGTTGGGGTTCTAGGTTCAGGAGAAGTTTAGGTACACATGTTTGGTCAGCAAATCAAGTACTAGACTCATCAGCCATCTTGTTAGCACCAGATTTCTGATTCTTTGTCCCTAGCAGCACCTTATCCTTGAAATGTTCAGAAGCCTCTATTCAATATTCAGTCATTTATATTTCAACAAATTCATGTTTTCATTAGTTTTGAGAATATCATATCAAGTCTATCTTGAGACATAAATAGAAAACATATTTGCAGTTCAATGAGATTATAATTGATAAGGGCATGTATTATTATCAGATGTTTCAGTGGATGAGAACAGTTCACAAACAACATGGCGCTGATGATAAGGTCTGATGTAGAGAAGCTATGGCTTGCTTCAATGTCCACTATGTAGAAGTTTGCTTAATTCAATTGAGTTATACCTGCAACTCCTGCTACATGGTGATCCAACATCTCTACACTCCACTATCACTAGTATTCATGTGAACACACCCACACACATAGATATAAATCTTTAAAAGTATATTGTAAAAGAATTGACTATCTCATGAGTTTACAATAAACTTCTACCTCAAACTGTAAGTAAAACAAAAAATAGAAATTACAAAATATAAACACAAATGTACAAAAAATAAAGAATAAAACAACCTGTAGACTTTCTATTATCCTGTCTCAGAGTGCAATGTAGTTCAAGGAGAAATATATTTTGGTGATTGCTCAATTTTATTGAAGTAAGAATCCAAAGAAGTACTTGAAATTAATCTGAAATACTAAATAAAATTTCACTAGTATTCTGAAGATGTATACAATTTTGAAAAGTCTAAAACCTGCCAAGTATAAAAGGTAAAAAAAAGAAAGACTTTCAGGAAATCAAACAAATTACCTCCAAAGCAATTTAGTACTGAATGACAGTAAACTTCTTACTTCTTCTTTTACAAGATTAAAATAAATTATTTGAAAGTTGTACAGTAAGATTGTTTTGGGATTTGGAATCTATATTCAAACAAAACAATTATTTAAAATGGGAGGCAAACAAATGTAGCAAGGACTCCAGAACTATATCTTCTGTGTCGTCTTAAAGAGCATAATATAATATTTGTAACAAATATACATTATTTTTAAAGTGAGAAAATATTAAATTTATAATAATAATATGAACAATGCAATATAGCCACAACAATGTAAGAGCTCCTATGAATACCATTGTAAACCATTCTAGATTTTTTTTAAAAAAAGTAATTAAATTTAAAATATCGGGATTTTATAAACCATGGATGGGTGAACTTATTTTGAAGTTCTAGAACTTGCTATGAAATTTTTACTCTCTAGTATCCTGGCAAGTCTTTCATAACTTTAGTACAAATCAACATGATCTTCCTAAGTCATTTTCTTAGTTTGTCATTTCATTGCTGAGATAAACGTTTGATTTATAGTTCTCAGACTCAGGATTAAAGGAAGCCAAAGCAAACGTTTAAGGAAAGGCAGAAATCTGGTCTCAGGAACTGAAGCGCAGGTTTTGGAGAAATGTTGCTTACTGACATCCTGGCTTCCTAAGTTTGCTTATTTTCTTTGTTTCTTTGTTATTTTCTTCCTCCATCCCTCCCTCCACCCCTCTTTCTCTCTCCCCTTCTTCTTTATTTTTTATTAATTATTTTATTTACTTACATTTCAAATGTTGGCCTGCTTCCTGTTGTCCCCTCCACAAACACTCCACTGCACCCTCCCTTTCTTAGCCTCTAAGAGGGCTCTCCTCCACCCACCCACCCACCTACTTCTGCCTAACCCCTCTAGCATCCTCCTTCTCTGGGCATCAAGCCTCCATAGGACCAAGAGCTTCCTGTCCCACTGATGCAAGATACAGGACTCCTCTGTTACATATGCAGCTGCAGCTGTGGACAAGCACATTTAAAAACTTTGGTTGGTGGTTTAGTCCCTGGGAGCTCTGGGGGGTCTGGTTAGATGACATTGATGCTCTTCTTATGGGGTTGCAATCACCTTCAGCAACTTCAGTCCGTCCTCTAACTCTTCCATTGGTGTCCCAAGCTCAGTCCAATGGTTGGTTGCATGCATCCGTATCTGTATTGGTCAGGCTCTGGCAGAGCCTCTCAAGAGGACAGCCATGCCAGGCTCCTGTCTGCAAGCACTTCTTGGCATCAGTAATAGTGACATAGTGACTGACTGGGTTTGGTGTCTGCAGATGGGATGGATCCCTAGGTGGGTTGGTCTCTGAATGGCCTTTCCTTCAGTTGCTGCTCCTTTTTTTTTTTTTTTTTTTTTTCCATTTCTTTTTGTCCCTGCGTTTCCTTAGACAGAAACAATTCTGGGTTAAAATTTTTGAGATGGGTGGGTGGCCATCTCTAGGGCCTCCTGCCCAGAATTGGCCACAGCGGACTGAGCCGTGCCACTTAAAACATTAATCAAGAAATCAAGAAATTGTCCTACAAACTTTCTTTCAGGAAATCTGCTGGAAGTTTTCTTCCCCACCCCCAATTCTCTTCACAAATGACTCTATATTGTGTCAGTTTGAAAAAAAAAAAAGTCTTACTAGTTCACTCACAGTGAAATTATCACTCCTCAGCTCTTATGTGCTACTTCTAACTCAATATTAATTGTAATGGTTTGTATATGCTTGACCCAGGGGGTGGCACTATTAGGAGGTGTGGCCTAGTTGGAGTAGGTGTGTCACTGTGGGCCTGGGCTTAAGACCCTCATCCTAGCTCCCTGGAAGCCAGTCTCCCACTAGCAGCCTTCAGAGGAAGATGTAGAACTCTCGGCTCTGCCTGCACCATGTCTGCCTGGATGCTGTCATGCTCCCTGCCTTGATGATAATGGACTGAACCTCTGAACCTGTAAGCCAGATCCAAATATATGTTTTTTGTTTTTTTTAAGAGTTGCTTTGGTTATGGTGTCTGTTCACAGCAGTAAAACCCTGAGACAACTGTGATGTGGTACATATGATTCACGGTTATTTGTTCCACTTGAGTCCACCATTTAATTCGTAGAAGAGTACACTGGAGTTTTCCTAAATGGTCATTCACTAATTAAGTGTTTCTATGAGTGATTACTTCAAAGATTTTTAAGCCATTCACTGAGATTTTATATACCTGCTTAGAGAAATGGACCTTTAAATTAGTGTGTTTGATCAAATAACCGCATTTACATCTAAGTAAAATATAATAGTCTTAAAAGGTACATACCATATAAATTGTACTATCTTGGTATGACTTTAATACATGATAAAATGTAGGCCTCTCAAGATCAAGTTCCTTATCATGTATTATGATAAAATAGGAGATCAGTGTGACATATATGGCTTTAATTCAATTGCTAAATTCTTTGATGTGAGTTACTTTGCTTTCCATTTAAAAATCACATCCTGGTAATGTTGAATGACAGATTTTTAAAACTTGGAAGAGGAAAAATTAAAATGTATAACTGTTTTTTTTATTTTCATTTTTGGCTTTGTTAACATTGGAACTTAATCATACTATTTGATAAATTACTTTGTTTTTTTTATAATACTGATCAACTAGTGTATTAAAACACTTAAATGGACTGAAGGCAGTTTTTAAATAACTCAACTAGGAGAAGGGATGAGATCTAATCCCTGAAAAACAAAGCAAAAACATGAATAATGTATATACTTTGGTGTATATGCACAACACACAAGGAAAGGTACTCACACACTATATAAGCTAGGTTTACAATTTATTATTGAGTATATAAAATTGTAATAGGGATACGTTTTGTATTGTGTCAAAAGAAATGTAGTCATATAATCCCTAATAGTAAAAGGCAATTGCCTATAACAAACTGGCTGAACAGGACTGAATCTTCTTGGCTTCCAAAAAGGCAGTGTGTGCTAAGAGGTTTCCCTTTTATGCAGAGGACATAATTGAACCTTTGGAATATTTCCAATTATCAGCCAACATTCTGCTTTTAAGTGCATGCACAGAATTCAAGGGAAAAAAAAGAAAAAAAACAAAAAAAAACAAAAAAAAACCTCTGCTTCAGCAAAGTGACCTATCTTTCAGATGACAAAAATAAAAGTTAGTGCCCTAAAGACCAGGAAAAATCATTTCTACCTCCAAATTTTTAATCTAGTATTTTCTTTCTACACTAATACCACTTGATTGTAAAATGGATCAGTAAAACAAAGTAAATCATACTTTGACACAATAATGGGCGCATACTTTAGAATATATCATAAAGATATGGAATAGTTTGAAGAGGCTTAGATAATACTGATAAAAGAGAAAACGATCAGATAAGTTATTATGGTTTTATTTTAGAATTCAATACGTTACTAAGGATCTACAATAAGTATTTGTTTCAATTGTTATATAAAGAGAGTTAGATGCATGTTCATAAAATCCTGGGAATAGATGGTAATTAGAATTACTTTTTTAAAAAATTAAGATGTACTTATTTTATATGCATAAATGTTTTGCTTGCATATGTGGACTGTACAAGTCTGTTGCACCTGAACATCAGAAGCAGGTGTTGCAATCCTTACAACAAAAATTAAGGATGACTGTGAGCTACCATGTGGAAGCCAGGGTTTAGATTCACTTCTTCTGCAAGGGAAAGCACTCTTAACTGCTGAGCCATCCATCTCAGCTGCCCATATAACTAGACTGTTGAAAGCCAAAATAATTGTAAGATAAACAACATATGGTGAGAGAAATTTCAAAGTATATTTTGAAAAGGTAACCGTTACATTACCTTATTCAATTACTGGGTAGTCTTTGAAGTAGAAGAGGGAAAATTTATTTTATGCTTGAAGAAGTGAAAAAAATAGAAACTTGATATTTAATTAATCTAGAAGGAAAGTGATTAGAATGAAAACAACCCATTAATGAGCATTGCGTGTTTTACAGTTACAGGAAGAACACAGATGTTTGTCCAAGTAAAATTCAGATGTATCTATAAAATATTTTGCCTGAGGAATTTAAATAACAGGTGAATCACATCAAGGGGATTAGAATTTTGTCATAATGAATGTTATCAAATGCAGTCCTAGGCTCTGATAAACAAACAAACAAACAAACAAACAAACTCAACTTTGTGACCCAAAATCTCAGTGCCTAGGATATAGTGACCCTCTCCAAAATTCAACTTACTGGCGTTTGCTGACTCTGTAAATGAATGCAATAACCATTTGAGCCACCTGACATTTTTTTAAGACATCACTCTTAGTCCTGCCTAACCCTAGATAGCTAGATAAAAGAGGTATGATGTAGATCTTTGCCCTCAATAATTTTTTTGTTCTTCCTCTATAGTCAAAAGATGGATGATGTTTAGTATCATAATAGGAACAACTGGTAACCCTACTAGGTAAATTTTATGTTCCCACATATCTCAGCAAATGTATTTCACTTTTATCAGTATATTGAATGTATACTGAGTTTCTTTGGTAGTAGGATCACAGAGAAACCAATACTTAATATTGTTACCTTCTGAATAAAGCAGCAGGCAAAACCAAGTCACTGTACCATAGCTTGACTATGAGAAGTGAAAGAAATTTAAAAAATTAAAAGAAAAGTTTCAAATTATACCAGTGGGAGAACCTGGAAGTGTTGGCATAGGTCGCTAACATAGTGCATGTTAAGACGAAATACTGAACCAAAAAGGAATTGGGGATAAGCATCATATATCTTAAAGCATTTGGGTCATATCCTAAAACAATATGTACAGCTCAGAAAAAGACAGTAGCTCCCTGCTCCTGCTGTCTTCCACTCACAGCTAGCTCTTCAGCACAGAGAATGCAGGAGAAGTTTAAAAATCATTCTTTGGCATAGACTCCGTAGCTTTAAATATTTCAGACTGGTCAAATTAGAAATTCCATTCTTGGTTCACAGCTCTAGTGAAAAATATACAATTCCTCTCCTCATTGTAAGGTCTTAGACTACTGTCTGAGATTTTGTAATATATATATATATATATATATATATATATATATATATATATATATATATATATAAAATAGGCATACATAGAAAGTATTGTGCTTAGTGTATGCAGGACCCAAATCAGATTATTAAACTGGTAAGTATCACAAAGGAACAGGGAATTGACTGATATATTCAGTTATTTTAAGAATTTATTTTACTTAAAAGTCCTAAATTATTATAGATACAATTAATAGCAATTATTGGTATTACATATTAAATGTATCATTACATTATAGCTAAATCTTATCCAATGTACTTTGCATTTCATTCACTATTATAATTGTTTCATATTATTCCCTTATAGAGGAAGGAATGTGTTACAGTCGCTGAACATGTCCAGACACTTAAATGATATACTTTTTTTTGGTTACCGCATCTGTGTTCAGTGTCAGGACACAGTGGGAATACATCGAGAATATAGGAAGTGTGAAGAAAAATACATATACAGAACTAACACTGTGGTAAAAACACTGCTAGACACAGAACATGTGACTTCTTCAAACGAGCTCCTGGTCACAGTTCTAGCCTCTGGGAGATATGTCGAGGTTATTTTTAATCTTTGACATCCCATGTTCATATGTGTTTGACAATGCACACGTGAATCACAGCAATTTAATAAGATTGTGCTGGCATATGGCAAGAAGCAGTTCTTGGCATGTTTAGTAGAATGACTTTAGTGATTTCTGAGTTAGAAGTGAGCAAAAAAATACTTTTTAACTTTGTAAAACATTTAGATTTTCATAACTCTTTATATTCCAAAATAACAGCAGTTATAAACTTTATACTTGGCAACCTCACAATCTTATTTCAAACCAAGGAAGCTTATGTTGTGAAGTCTATGGAAATATGATCATCTGTAGTCTATTTTCAACACAGGCAGAAGAGGAGTTTAGTTTAAAACCATATTTAACTAAATAATTAAAACCCTTGAAGATACTCTGATTTGTTTTGCAGCGTAGCTGAGATGAGAAATTAGCTAATGGCTTCTAAATTAATATATTCATTAATTTACTGTTTTGCTAGCTTAATCTTTTCGCTTCAGAAAATTTACAGGTGAATGACATCCAATAATTTTTTCAATTTTAATCTACTCCATGATTATTATAATCAGAAAATTATTTGTTCTATATTTCTCATGACTGTGGCATTACAAGACGGGATGATCTATGTCTAAAAATCTATAACATGAAGTTGATAGTAGAAATTCTTTAAACACATTCACATGTGTGTGTACGTGTGTGTACGTGCATGCACACACATACACACACACACACACACACACACACACACACACACATACAAAACTTCCTTCTGAACATATAAAATATAAAATCCTAAGAGTATTTCCACTACTGATATTTGGGGCAGAGTCTTTGAGATCTTATAATTAATAAACAATAGTGTAACATGCACTCTAGGTTCAGTTGAACCATACTGTAGCACATTTTTGTCACCGTGATATCCTGCTCAAGATTATAGGACAAAAGAATCCTGGAAAGAATTCTCTGAAATATGAACTCAAATAAATCTTTTCTTTCCTAAAATTGTTCTGCTCAGGTATTATTATGGTCATTGTGATACGAAGTAATTAGTAAAATGGTCTATTATTATTACAGTCACAAAGATTGGAACAGTCACTATAAAATTTTCCATAAGCATTTTACTATATGAATCTACAAGCTTTTGACCACTTATTACTGGTTAACAACATATAGATATTGATAATTAATTATCTCTCATTTATACAAAAAACGAAAAGATGAACCAATCTCAAATGTAAATACTGCATATTAAAAGCTGAAGAGATTTTAAAAACAATTAGGTGACAGATGAATGGGTTTTATTTTCTTTATCACTGATTTCTGCAAAAATGTTATTTGTCATGAGTTTTCTAAGATATGGGAGGAACTTTAATTCTACTGATTATGTATTTAATTCTATCATTTGTTTGGAAAGTTACTCGTTATGAAAATATAATTTCAAGACTTTTAATTTCACAATTATAATTGACATAAAATTTATATAATATGCATTATATATAACATATATATGTACATATATCCATAATATGTAAAGACTTACATTTAATTCAAAGTACAGGTGAAGCTTATACATTTTTACTTAATAACTATTGTTGAATTTTTGGAAGAAAGCATTTCAAATTATTGTGTTAAGAAAGCATTAAGTACATTTCCACTCAGGCTTAAAACCATGTGTTCTTTATAGACGTTAACTAGTTTCCATGATTTGGAGATACCCTAGCCTGAGAAATTAATCATTGCCATGTCTACATTGAGATTGAAGAAATAAGGCTCTGAGTTTCACTCTTTTCTCTGATTTTGACTAAACCATATTAATTTATATCAAATCAAGGTAATTGATTTTTTATTTTAAGAAGTATAAGAAACATACATAATTTATGTTGCTTAATGTATAATTAGTTTAGAAAACACTCTTAATTTTTATTCTTCAATATTTTCTATAATTCATTATGGGAAATTTCAATTACGGTTAAATTTAATGTTTTTGGGTTTCTTTTATAGATATTTTGAAGAAAATTTATTTCTTAGTTTCCAGGTCAGATAATTCAACTTTTTTCTAATTTAAACAGTGCACTGATTGAGATATGTTTATTTTGTATCACAGGACATTTTTATTCCATTCATCCTATTAATGCATTTAGAAACATATTAATTATAAACCATTGATGGAAGAATGTTGTGAACAAGTTATCAGTAGAGAATGGTCTCCTCATCTCTCCTGATTTAGATGTTATTCTTTTTTTCTGATTTTCTAATTAAAGTTTTTCTGAATCCTGATTTTCCTAAAGATTTTAGAGAAAAACTTCTGTAACATAACTCTCTATCATATTAGTTGCTGGCTTTTGTATATTGACTATCTTTAACACATGTAGTTTCTCCATATACCTTATTTGTTGAGTGGTTACAAGATAAAAGATTGATAAATTCTATCAAATGGCATTTTAAGTTTTGTTAGAATTACTATGTAATTTTGTTCTCCATTCAGGCTAATTGAAAAACACTGCATGTTCAGACTTTTAGTAATATATCATCACAGTTTTTGTACTACTCATGAAGATTAGCAAATACAATGAAGAACACATCATAATACCAATAGCATTCTTTATAGAAGGGACCACCACTGCTATAATCTCCAGAGAACCAGAAAAAACCTTTGTGTTCAAAATAGTCTTGCACTAATGGAAAAAGAAACAAAGATTTCCTGATTGTATCTGACTTTCAGATGTACTGCAATGCTGCAGTAATCAAAACACCAGGGTATTGCTATAAAAATAGAAACACATCCCCATGGAACAGAGTAGAGTAACTTAAAGTAATCTTCATACATCTATAATTACCTGATTTTTCAACAATGATGTTAAGAAATCCATGATGGAATACCAATTCTCCCAGTTCTCAAGAGGCTGATGTATGAAAACAATCAATACCAAGTTTGTGCAGCATGGGAAGATCTTATCTCAAAGAGCAGAACAGCCAACAGCCAACCAACCAACCATGAGAGCATGAACTAAAGAATAGGCAATATTCTCAGAAAATCATACTCTCAGGAAATATCACATATGTTACTGTAAATGAATTCAATGATGCACCTCTATCTCACTGGTTACAAAATAAATCTTATAGTTTGATCCGAAATTATCTTGCAAAATATCTTTTTCTCCTTATTACATGAAGAATACTTTAATTTTAAATAAGACAAACACACTTGAGTTCTTTCAGGGATAGAGGATATGTGCTCAGTTGTAGCAGAGTTTTCCAGACTCTAAAGGCAGAAACACTCTGGCTTCAAGAAAGAGCTAGAATTAGGAGCTATGAAGCTATCAGTAAAGCTCTCACTTGTCCTACATTCTAGCTGTGGCATTTAGAGGATTGTTCTCTTCTCCTTAGTCCTCTATAGCTCCTGAGCTCAAATATTGCAGATTCTATCACTCTTAGTGATTATCAGACCTATAGCTCTTGTTCTCAGTTGTGAATTCTAGGAGGTGATAATCTAATCTGCTCCATTGAGTTTAATGATCAATCAATTGGACAATCAGGTGAATGGTGACAGCAACTGCCAGCCACCATTTTTTTTAAGTCCAGTACATGTTTCTCAAGAAAGGATCCTGCTAGCTTATTTTCTGAGCAGATACTCCACAATCCATTCACTGCATCTCCATGATGAGGCTACTGAACAGATGCCAATCCTGCAAACATTAGAGCAGCACTAGGTCTTCAGTAGAATTAGGATGATATCCTGGGCTTCCAATCTTTGGACAAGAAAGGCTGCAACGCGTATGCTCAGGAGTCCAGGAGTCATGGTGGTTGCTTCCAAAGAATAGGCACTAAGCTACACACATGTCTTGTAAATACCCTCATCTTGTCCTGTGCACCAAAACTTCAGCCATTTTCTTCTCACAGGCATCGTACAGATGTATACAGGCAGATATGGAAGACTGTATGTAGAGTGCTCACAGTCTTTCCATCTTTCACCAAGGCAAATATTGTTTCCACATTGAGAAAGTGTGTGGTGCTCTTAGTGATAGGATCACACTATCAAGTTCTATGGGTAACCAACAGCAATGGCAGGAGCCTGTATTGTCCTGTGGAACTCTGAGACTCTCTGACAAACAACTTGAAGGTTAGTATTCCACATCTGGCCCTGGGATATTGTTGAATAAGCTATGACTTCTGGGAAGAACCTTACACTATCCCCTCTATCGAGAACTCCAATTAAGCTTTTATAAAAATTTTATTTTATAAAGCTTCTAAAATACTAGATTTCCATATGGTATTGTCAAAATATTTAGTATTAATTTTTTTCCTCTGACCACTACTGTAACCTACGGGAACATTCAACTCCACACTTCACATCCCCCTCCACACTTACCCCTTTTCCATTATTCGCCTTTCTCCCTCCAGAATATTTTTCTACTATTCTATGCCCCTCCCCTTAGGCTTTTTCTCCCTTGCCTGGCCCCCTTTGAGTTTCCTGGCTTCTGCAGACTCTCTCCATTTTTTAATCAAAACATCCCTCCAGGCAAAAGTTATACATCCGCCCACTAAACGGCATAAAGTTCAAGCATAATTCTTGCAATCTACAAGGTTACTATTTGAAGACAGCTTTCAAGTTTCTCTTATAATGCCTCTTCATCTAGCAAAAGGTCCTAAGCATTTTACCACTTGTACACATGGCAATTTCCATAAGCATTCTGCTGGAGATGGCCTGGCACTCCCAAATAATGCAACTCTAAAAGCTGGTCCTAGTAGTTCATATAAGACTAGAGTCACACAAATTACAAGGAGGTCGCCATCTTGCGCTGAATTGTCCCTGTTATCCAGCTATCACAACCTTCTTAGATAACTTTGCATTTCATTTGATGAGATGTTGATGCTATGACTTACTTCAGCTACTGAGAAAGTTGAAGCCAAATATCTTATGGCAACAGCTCAGCTTCCAGCTGATAAGCTTCTGTAAGGTATTTGGTTTCTGAGGGACCCAGTTTCATTGACACACTCACTTATTCTGTGAATCCTTACCTTCCTGCTCTGTTTTTTGTCAACCAGGAGTTGTGTTCTCATCTGTGCCTGTCCACTATAGTGTCTAGGTCTTATCTTAGGCCAGATGCTGATGAAGCCAGGAATCCCAGGTCAGAATCACATGTGTACAAGTGCCCACATGAACCTGTCTTCCTTTGAGTTGATGTTTCTAGGCAAAATTGTCATAGTGATTAAAAGTGAATAATCACAAATAAGAAATTCATGGCACTATAAGAATGGCTTAGGACAGTGGAATGTGTTACATGATATGTACTTTATCCCAAGACACTAGAAATGACATATAAAAGATAAGTAATATTACATCAAGCAAGAGGCTGATACAGAAGGCAGATTCCTGAATGAACAGATAAGCTTCATAACGCACTAATGTTTGCATAAATATAGGAAAGAGTATAGTGTCTATGGGGTTAATATGTAGCTATATAAGAATCTCAAAAAGGCTAGCAGCCAATAATGACAATAGCCATATTATTAAAGGGTACTGATGAGAAAAATGAACATCTATGAGAAGAAAAATGAGTGATCAACAAATAAATAAACAAAACTCATCAACAGCACTAATCCTCAAGGAAATGGAAACAAAACCACACTGAGATATCATACTTGTAGCAAAAACAAAGTAATAATACTAGCTGCAACCAAAACAAAAAGAAGAACATATTCTGCCAAGGATGTAGCCAATAGATACTCACTGCTGACTCTGGGGGCAATATGCATACAAACAACCACTGGAATAAAACAGTATATGGTGCCTCAAAAAGCTAAAATTATGACATCCTCCTGTCTGGAGAAGCCTGTGTCTGTGCTAGAGCCATCACATTCTTCTCTTATTTTATTTTTCCTTCTTAAACATCCATGCTGAGATCTATATTTAAACATTTTTTAATAGGCTCCAACCTTTTTTAAAGAAACAAAAGTTTAAAAGTAAAAGTTCGAGATGACCCAGAAAATTCATTTCCAAAAGAAAGTAAAATCATTGTGCTAATTTCATCTCTGTGCAGTTTTGATGCAGTATTATTCTCACTGGTTAAGAAACAACCTATGACTCTAAGATCTCAGGAATAAATCATACATAACACACCCTTTCACATGAATGCCATGGTATCATAAAATGAACTCTACAATTTTATCTGAAGCAATGTGAATGGTTTGGAAGTCACTAAGTGAAATAAGCCAGGCATGGGACATTAAGCACTGCAGGATATCACTCAAAGGTGTAATGTAAAAACTAAAACCTCCATAGAAGTGAAATATAGAGGTAAAAAGTCAATGGGAAATTGGTTAGTGGGTCCACAGGAGGATGATCGCAGAAAACAATCATATATTTCAAATATCTAGAAAAGTTATTTTTCATGCTTTTTATCATAAAGGTTATTTGTTAAGATTGATTTTGTTTTATCATTATAAATGTTAACACATTGCCAGATATGATGCTATGTATTTATACTTATGTGTGCATATAAAATTCTGTTTATATGATATTTAATATCATATGATATATAATACTATATAATATAAAAGTGAAATACTACTGTATTCGTTAGTATAAAGTGTTTTAACATGTGTAGATATTCATAGGCAGTTTTTGTTTGGAAAATATTATTTTCATTGATTATAGTGACAGTTTTGATATTAGTGTTTTGTTAGAATTTTCTCTCATACTCCTCCATGTTTAATAGTTTACTATATAATGATTTTCTTCCAACCTGGCTGTGAATGAAAGAGTATAGACTGCATGCTAAAATTCATGATGATGCAATTTGAAGCTGATGAAGTCAATGCAAATGTCACGTATGGGATGTTTTGGGGAGAGAGAAAGAGGCTTGGGATAGTGAGCGAGTGTTCTTCCCTGAAAGGCGTGCTTGTTCGGGCTGTTAAAATGAATTCCTTGTTGCTGTCCTCAGCTGGCGAAAGTCCACAAACTTCAGATAGCACATGTTCTCAGCATCCCTTTGTTTAAATTATAAATACTGTATTTTTAGCACTATGTAGTTATATAAAAATGCAATGATGTTACCTCCTTTTAAAACCCATGTTAAAAGTGCAAAAGTTATGTCAAATTCCATATGCAAAAGAATATATGGCAATATTGTAGACATTGGCAAAGAGTCAACAATATCTTTTGTGCTGGATATCTATTTTGGGGAGAATTGCATTTGAGTCCTCTAAATGTATGAATTTAAATTAGCTTATTTTTTTTTCAATAATATCTTTCAAAATACAATGTAGAAATGCTTTACATTTTGAGAACTGTTTTAATATTTTTTTTTTTTTTTAGTATTTCAACAGGATTGTATGTTTGACTTCCTAAGAGAGCAAATGCATCTTTATGCATCTTTAATTGAGCTCTAGAGTAGGTGGAATCAGGCTACAATTTAATAAGAAATTATATGGGCTTGTGCATGTCTTTACTAAGATGCAAAATGGCTACAGCATGAAGAAGAAAGCAACTTTTTGTGTATTATCTACAAATATCTTTTTCTTCTTTTATTGAAAGCAGATTTTTCTCACATTATATATTCCGATTATGATTTCTTCACCTTCTATTCCTTCCACTTCCTCCTAACCTCTTCTCCCACAAAGATCCACTCCTTTTCTCTCTCTCATTAGGGGGAAGATCATAAGCTTCTAAGGGAAATAAAATGTACTAACATAAAACAAAACTAATGCATTGGAGTTGGAAAAACAAACGAACAAACAAAACAAACAAAAGCCAGAAGAAAAAAGGCCCCTAAGAAAGTACAAGATGCAGAGACCACTTGCTTATTCACACTCAGGAATCACAGAGAAATCCTAAAGAGGATGCTGTAATGTTGTGTAGAGAAGGTAGGCCTTGTGCATGTTGCATCAGTTTGTGAACTCATGAGTTTTGCTCTTGTTGATTTAGAGGGCCTTGGTTTCTTGGCGTTCCCATCTCTTGTGGCTCTTACATGCTTTCTGCTTCCTCTTCTGTGGGGTTTCTTGACCCTTGAAATGGGGGATTCTATGGATACCTGACTATGGATTCAGGACTGAGTATTTTGTGGTCTCTCATTTTCTGCATGATATCTGGCTGTGCATCTATGTATTCGTTCCTGTCAGCAGCAGGAGGAAACTTCTCTGATGATGGCTGAATAAAGCACCAATCTATTTGTATAGCACAATGTCATTAGGGGTCACTTTATTATTGTGCTTTTTTCTTTTTGTTATTTTTGTTTTATTTATTTATTTATTCATTTCTTTATTTTTATGTGTATTGAGTTTTTGTGTTTGTTTGTTTGTTTTATTTTCTTTCAGTTTTTGTTTTGTTTTGTTTTGTTTTGAAAACAGCAGTATTTGACTTTGTCTTCGGTTCCTTGGCTAGCTAGATTCAGGTTCTTGATCACCAAACCAGTGTCAGGAATGGGTTCCATCTCATAGAGTGGAGGTTAAGCCAAGTGAGATATTAGTTGGATACTTCTACAAACTTTGTTACATACAAATATTTAAGTGCAGTGATGTTGAAGTGAATATAAATTGATGTGGTTTTAACTTAAAAGTGTTTATGGATAGTTATTCAGATGACAAGGTTTCAAAAGTTGAAACCAGTTAGGATAAGACATTTATTATTAAGGATTACACCAAATTTAGTCATTTCACTAAGCTAATTTCTATATAGTTAGCATTGAATTTAAGAGCAATGAAATAACTTATTAAGTCAATTGGGGCAGATAATAACTGTTAAGAAATTATTAAATCAAATTCACATTAAGGTTTATATTTTATAGATATGGCTCATAATAAACTAAAAATTTAATAGAATATATTAAGTAGCTTATTTTATTAATAAATTCCATCAAATAATCATTAATATAAATGCATAAAATTATTTTTATTTAAAAATAATTTAAATATTCATTGATTTAGATAACTTATATATTATAGTAATTTCGTATATTAACAAAATATGCAAAAATATTGAAAGGTTTATGTTAAGCCAGATCACATTGCTCAGGTTTCAGATTGTGTGTGTCTTGTTTCAAGCCTGAGAATATGGTTTTCCTTCAAGCTCTGAAATCATGCCTGGATGACGCTGTATTGTAGACCATGTTTTGGAAATCATTAGGCTAAAAATGGCAGCAAGATTCCTTAGCTTGTATAAAAATGCAAAACAGATAAACTCACATTATTTTCAACACTATGATTTTATTTTCACATCGGCCTCCTTACCAAACAATGTGAAAAAAAATACAGTATATTCAGAGATCATATTTCTACCATCATATATCTAGAGGAAATTTTTATGAAACTTTTAGCTTTAAAGCCAATTTACTATTCTAATCTCATGTCTAATTCATCTTTCCCTGTGTGATGCTTAATTGATCATTCTGGTGTCTGCACTGTGCTTGCTGGGACAGTCTTTATCTTTACACACTCCTTTTCTTCTCTCTCTCCCTTTTTTTTTTTTTTTTTTTTCATTTGGTTTGGGCAGGAATACAAATTTAGGGAAAGACAAGTGTTTTCCTTGACTAAGCTTTACTCCCTTTGTTACCCGTAAGTAGGTACTTAATGTTGTCCTTTGTACCCTAGATGTGAATTCTTGCTATCTCCTGGAATGTGGAAAATCTACTTCCTATCATCTTTATAGGGGATGAAAGACTCTGCTTTGAGTTCTTCAATCTTCTCTGCAGCTACCATCTGCTGGTCCTTTGTTTATTCCATAAGTGGTTAATCTTCATGATGAAGATACTGGAAACATTTCAAAATTGGTTATCTTGTACTGTATATAATCCTCTTGTAACAGAAAATTACATTTTAGCGTAAGTAATGAATCTGATGGTCATAAAAGAAGGGGGTAGATACATAGAAAATAAATTTCCTTATCCTGCTATTACTAAAATATTGTGGTTCACAACATTGAAAATATACTGCTAGCATCCATGACAAATATAAGATCCATCATATATAGCACATTAAGACTGTGCAATATCAACAGTTATAACACATACTCATAGTTATTAACTAAAATACAAAGAAAAACTAAAATGTAAAAATAGAGTACTGCTCAAAATATTAATAATAATATATGCTAATTCATTACTGAAATTCAAAACAGCTACAGTAACAACTCTGTAAAATGACAATTACTGTGTTTTTATCAATAATTTATCTACTTTAAAGGAACAAATTAAATATTCTAATTACTAACAATTAAAAATATCTGACCTTGTGGAGTTGATTATAGTAAGATGCTGATAGATCCAGCCTCAACAACTCTTATTCCAAATAAACAGAAACTCACAAACAAATTCACTTTGTCATAAAATACGAAAAATTCTCTGAATCTCAAAAGAATGTGAAATCAGGTATTTCAATGCTGGTTTAAATATATGAAATGCTCCCTTTCCTGGCAGGGTGTCATAGTATCAGTAAGAGAACTCAAACTTCAGGCTTGAGTTCTTGTGTGTTTAACTTCCAGGTGTGTGTGTGTGTGTGTGTGTGTGTGTGTGTGTGTGTGTGTGTGTGTGTCTTCCAAAGAGTCAACATACAAAATTTTATTGGTAGAATTCATTAATCTTTAACCTTGTTCATTACAGAGTTAGTAGGTAAATAAATCTACCTTGCATTTTTAATCATAGAATGCTGTCAACACTAATGTCAGTATCAGGAACCCAGGTTATTTAATGTGTCCAAAGTAGACTTTCTATATGAAGAGGAAGTGAGATGGAGGCTTTGTCTAGTAAATATCAAATTTCTGCCTACATTAACCCAGATTTTCAACAGAATAAGTACAAAGAAAGTAAATTGTGTGCTTACTGTACATGAAAAAGGTAAGTGTTCATAACTCCCTTAGAATCTCTACCTAGGGTTTTTTGTTTGTTTGTTTGTTTATTTTGTTTCCTATATAAGGAATTTTCTATATAAGGATGTTTTCCTATATAAGGTTAATATAAAAATAATAAGTACCATTCATTTTTGTTTAATCACTGATTTGAAACATGGCAGCATGTTTCACCAACATGGGACTCTCAGAACAAGACTACTGACCTCTCATAGAGGAACTGGGCAAGCTCCTGAGGCTGATGAAGCTGAGAGGAATGATGAGCTTAATGAAATTCAAGAGACTTAGGGCAACAACGCTGTGTCTTCATAAGCCACTTTCTCTCTCAGAGAATATATGACATTAAACAGGTGACTCTCTCACAACTCTCCAATAATGCAGCTGCCTAGAAATCATCTACACAATGAATGATTCATCCTAGTTGCTAAGGTACAAGTGGGTAGCACAGAGTCCTGTAAGTAACTCCAATAAACCTATTGGTTTACCAAACTAGGATAGCTGCTCTTTGTTGGTCCTATGGTGCCTCTATCATTAACGGTTGAATACATGACTATTAATATCTCCTAAGAAAACTCATGCAACATAATACATATTTTAAAATTACTCCTCTTTTGGTAATGATTTTTTTCTCCTTTGAGCAAGGTCTTTTCAATCAGCTATTTTTCTATCCTCTGGAAATCACAATTTTATTCTACTTCTCTAAATTTAACAATTTTAGTCTACAGGTGTAATCATCTTCAATTGTACACTTTTGAAAGAAACTTAAGAGAGAAACTTTCTCTTTTTGGTGACAGGGTTTCTCTGTGCATCTCTGACTGCCCTGGAACTCTGTCTGTAGACCAGCCTGGTCTCAAACTCAGAGATCTACTTGCCTCCTCCTCTGAGTGCTGGGATTACAAGCATAACTTGCAGTTTTTGAGATCCCTCTGGAATTTAGATTAAGATTACATATTATCATTTGCGATACATATATCAATTTTGAAAGACAGTAAAACAAGAAATTTTCCACAAATTCCTACTTCACACCGAAAGACCTAAGGCAGAATTTAGAGAGATGCATTTTAACTGTGGTTTGAGGTAAGAAAGGATAGGATTAAGTGGATATTTTGCCAGAAGATCCTAAAGGCACCAAAAAAGGAAGAAAGGGATTAGAGGGAATGGTCATTTAACTTTTGTAGGAAATATCCTATAAAAGAGACAAAGACAAAAAAGTATGTGTCTTAGTTAGGGTTTTACTGCTGTGGATACCATGACCTAGGCAACTCTTTTAAAGGACAACATTATATGGGGCTGGCTTACAGGTTCAGAGGGTCAGTCCATTGTCATCAAGGTGGGAAAATGGCAGCGTCCAGGTAGGCATGGGGCAGGAGGAGCTGAGAGTTCTACTTCTTCATCTGAAGGCGGATAGTGGAAGACTGACTTCTAGGCAGCTAGGTCTAGGTAATTAAATCCCATGTCCACATTGATACACCTGCTCCAACAAGGCCACACCTCCAAATAGTGCTATTCCCTGGGCCAGGCATATACAAACCATCACAGTATAAAAGAGTGAAGTCAATTGT
The DNA here is from genome assembly GCA_028551405.1 of Uromys caudimaculatus. Classification (NCBI taxonomy): domain Eukaryota; kingdom Metazoa; phylum Chordata; class Mammalia; order Rodentia; family Muridae; genus Uromys; species Uromys caudimaculatus. Next base: position 14,509,214 of record CM052708.1, on the reverse strand, counting down.
CTTTTTCACAAAATTAGTAGGGGCCTCAAACTTAAGCAATGAATTACAGAAAACTAAAGAATGCTGAGAGAGAGAAAAAAATCGGATCTAGGGAAGAGCACACTAATTAATTATCCATTATCAAATAGTCAGCCTGAACACATACACAGTGTTAACATTATGTATATACTAAGTATGATATATATGTGTATACACATATGCATATAAGCACATAATAAAAATTTATTTTTAAAAAGTAGAACAAGGATTTAAAAGAGAACAAGGATGGGAATATGGGAAGGTTTGAAATAAGGATAAGAAGGAGAGAAATAACATCGGAATTTTATAATCCCAAGTGTAAAAGGAAAACACACTCATCACATAGTTTGAGTTTAATTACATCAAAATAATAATCTTATATTCAGAATCACATGAAAAAAAATTGACAACCAACTGTGTCATTAAAACTAAGTCACCTCTACCATGCCTAATATTATTTCACAGTAGTTAAGATTAAAATCCATTGTATGTGTCATGTTTTGTTAATCTCCAAAATGTACAGTCATGAAGTCCACCCCCTTGGTGCCCTGTCTGTTCTGGTTGAATAGACACAGTAGCAGAAATTTAAGACATTACAATAAACGCTCACATTACATTAGCAGTCAGGAAGCAGAGGGGAATGAATACTGGGGCTCACAGACAAACTTCCTCTTTATAGTTCAGTCCAGAAGCCCAGCCATTGGGATGGTGTTGTTCCCATCAGGAAGCGTCCTCCAACTGCAGTGACACAGCTCCAAAAGCCTTATCACAGACATTCACAGTGGTTTGTGATAAGTACCCTGTTGAGCTCACACTAAATATCAGCATTCAGGTTTAAGGAAGAAGCCACAAAACGTTTTTTTTTTTTTTTTTTTTTTTTTTTTTTTTTGCACTAAACATGTATTTTCCCCTGAGATTCTGTGCACCACTTTGCAGAATAAGAGTCTCTCAATTCCCTGTCACACGTGTTACTTTTTCATTGTATCATACTGCTAGTTTAATGTCCTTTGATAAACACATGGTTTTGAGACTTACTTTTCGTAACCTAGTTCATTCATTTTTGTTAAAAATATTGCTCTTCACCTTATTTGGTTTGTGGAATTAATCTCATGAAATATATCACATGGGCTATGTTGCCATATACCTTGAGTTCGTTACATTCAATAATTTCTAGTGCTGCATGAACATACTTCAGTAAGACCTTTCATGGAGGAAGAGAAAGACGATCCAGATTCCATGAGGCTTTAAATAGCCACAGGTAGCAATGAATATAAGTGATAGGCAATTACGTAACAATTTGTCTTATCTAGGTGGGAAGTTTTTATCAATATCAATTGGCTCTGAGTTCCTCGTGTGGATGTTTTGTGGGGTGAGAATTTACTGATATAAATCTGACTGAAAAATTACAAGCTTCTAGAGGTTTGATTTGACAAGGTTACTGAGATTTGTGACCACTAACCACAGAGGGCAGATGGCAGGAAATGTGAGCAGAATCCACAGCAAGAGAACCTCAAGATGGGCGGTCCCTGCATGGGGTTAGCCATGGGAGATCGTGGGGCTAGAGAGTAGTTGGCACCAGCGCAGGATGGTGCCTTTTTAAAATATTTCCCTGCCACAGCTGTATTAGTTACTATTGTGTTGCTGTCATAGTGTCATGAAGAAGACAAGTCTGGAAGTTCGAGTTTCTTTTGGCTTTCATTCCAGTAGGCTAGGGTTATTCTGGGCAGAAAAGCATGTCCTTAATTGGGGAGCACAGCAACAAGAGGAGAAAAATGAGAGCTTACATCTTTAACCATAAGCATAGTGTGTAAGCAGAAAGTACGTGACACTGTTTAATCTTTAAAAAAGGTCCATGTTGATATAGTTCCGCCTCCACAGTTGCATCAACTACACTTCCCCAAACAGCGCCACCATCTGGGGACTAGTTATTCAAATGCCTGAGGCAAGAGGGAACGTTTTTATCCATACCATGGCATTTTACCTCCTACCCCCTATACGTTCATTGCTATATCATAATGCAAAATGAATTTAGTTCAACTTTAAAATTCACATCACCTCTAACTCTTTCAACAATGTTTAAAATTAAGTACGAAGTCTCTTAAGATACTCACGGCCATCTCTTAATTTTATCCTTTGTGAAATAAAAGCAAGTTACACAGTGCCAACATTTAATTGCACAGGATGCAAAATTCTGTCCCAACAGGGAGGAATAAAGACCTACAGAACCTAGGCACAATGAAACCCAGTAATGCAAACAACAACCCCATACCTCAGTGACCCTCAAATAACTGTCTGTCAGGACCCAACCCGCTCACCATGTTTGTTTTCACTGGTTTGCACACTTACTGGTGATCTAAAAATTGTACTCCAGTGTCGTCATCTATCATCTTAGTTCTTTGTTGTTCCTCGTCTTCTTCTGTTTTACCAGTTAGTGAATTCAAAATCATGGGAATTGTCTCCTGTGTTTTCTTTTACAACATTCTTCTGCCATGTCATTTTATCATGTTAGCCCAATATTTACATTTAGATATATAAAAGCCATTACATGAACTTCACACACACACACATGTATATGTATGTCTATATATGTAAAATAGTGTCATTACCTCTATAAGGAATTCATAAGTAAGATTTTAAAAAGATTCCAATTTTAGTTCAAGGCTCCGATGAACGGCAATCATTTTAATGACTTATGAAATTGTAGAATTGAAGATGTCTAGAGATTTCTGTAGAAAATGAATTTTATTGTTAAGTGTACTTAGGACCCAATGACCTTTCCTCCAAATAATTACTGTATAGCATGTCATTTCAACACAGTCAGTCTAAATATTTTGTGCTTATTGTAATAATGGGTTCTGGGAAGAATTGGTAGGCAAACTACAGTTATCTGAGTTTATCTATCCAGCACCTACATAAAATTACTTGACATTGCTTTGTGTCTCTGGCCTCAGTTCTGAGGGATAGATGACAGGAGCTTACCAAGATGGTAAGCTCTAGATACACTAGAAATCCTGTTTAAAGAAATTATGTTGGAGAGAAACAGAAGAGAACACCCTATTTTGGCTTCCAGCCTCCAGTACCTGCATGCATATACACAGCATACACTGCATTACACACACACACACACACACACACACACACACACACACACATGACTGCTTATAATATAAAAATAATGATAATAAATAATGAAACAATTAGATAATATGAGTCTACTACAGGATAATTATATTCTTACCAGCTTTGATTGAAAATGACACTTATATTTACTATCTGAACTCTAAAAATTACTATTTATCAAAAACTGCTTGGACTACAGAAACATATGAAAATAGTTCTTATACTTTTAACTTTAGTTTTATTTATATTATGGTTTTCTTTTAGTTTGCATATGCGTGAATGGTTGCCCACCGTGGTGCCAAGAAGTCTTCAGATTCCTTGCAGCTGAAGTTACAGACAGTTGTCAACCTGCTGATCTGGGTGCTGGAACAAACTTCCATCCTCTGAAAGAGCAGCAGAATATCTTAACTGATGAGCCATCTCTCCTTCTCCCAAATGATGCTCTCTCATCAGTGAGTTACAATCTGTGTTTTAAGTGTAGGCTCCGTTAAGTGTATTCTCATCTTCTTATTATGAAGTATTGTCATCTCATTTTGGTGAAAACTGATGTCTTATTTTGGGCTCTGAAGCATGTATTTTAAATTGTTCACAATAATGTGATCTAGTTATATCTGTCTACTTTATGCATGCAATGGCAGTAGCTTTGGAAAATTCAGTATGATTTTATATTGTACTGTTTCTTGTGACAAACAAAACAATGTATTACATAGTTTGAGAAAATCATCTAAATTAGTCTGAAGGTACTGCTTAATCTAAAGTTAATTTCCTGGCTTAGAAAACATCAGGCATATATACATATAATCATCTGAGCTAAACCTCGACTAGTAATCTTCCCAGCTGTCTCACTCTTGAGATTATTCTTGTGATATTTAAACCTTGTCCTCCCTTTAAAAAGCAAAAATGACTAATGTGTCTACCACTATGGAATATTTTTAATTCTATTTTGTCCTGTGCCCACATGACATTAAAAATGCCCCATCATGTCTCTCATTTACCACATTCTACTCCTACAAGAACAGTTTACTTGCCAGCTTAGCTTTATGTAATTGTGCTAAACTTGAAAAAGAAAGAGCACAGGCATACATACACAAAACACAGAAATACACAAGCCTCTATACACACATAATGAATGCAAAGACACCACATAAACATACACACACACACACACACACACACACACACAATGATATATATATATATATATCATGCCAAAATGTTCAAATCCAAATTAGTAATAACACTTACATTACTATATATTGCAAATGAAATGCATTTCTGAATTGCAAATGTGATCTATTTTTATATCTAGAGATTGATAAATAGGGCACACATATTAAAGGAGAAGCAGCAAATAAAGGGTAGATTTTAACAGGAAAAGAGGGAGAGTAATGCAAAATGAGAATGAAACATAATACTAAGCATGTTTCAAAAAGATAACATAATTTTATAAGCTTACTCAAAACTACATACATACTATATATGTTATATATCATTTACATCTATACATATCACACACATATAAAGATATATGTACAAACATTTGCTAAATAAAGATAGATAGTTTGATAGATAGATACATAGATATGGAATCTGTACTGCTCTGCTGATAATGCTCCTCTAGCACAAAGAGCCATAGAATTTATAAATACCTTCAATGTCAGGCCAAGTAAACCTACCTTCATATGTTAGCTAGGGAATCCTAATAAACTATCAAAATAATACAGACTACTGACGTTGCTCTTGGTTGTCTCCCAGAACTTGAAGATAAGGTCTGTTACTGGAGATAAACCCTTTTAATACTTTGGATTTAGCAGAATAAAACTGGACCCTACCTGGAAGTCTTCTCCTTAGGGACTACCTCTCATAGGACCTAAAGTTTCTAAGAAAAATACCAAAAAGGAAGAATAATTAACAGGTCTAATACCGAGCTATGAGAGCTAGAAATAATGACTGCCGTCCTGGCAATGTATTTTTTAATTTATTTATTCACTTTACATACAGATTGTATCATTTCCCCCTTCTCCAAGTTGCCCTCTCACAGGGCTAGTCCTCCCATTCCCATACCTGGTTCCTCTCAACCTCTGAGAAGGAGAAGGTCCCTCAGAAGGGACCAATCCACCCTGGCACCTCAAGTTACTGCAGGACTAAATACAACCTCTTCCAATGAGGCCAGAACAGACAGCCCAGTTGTTGTTGGGCAAGTGGAACCCTGTCATCAGGAACTGTATCACCAGACAAATTAGGAGATTGGATTCAACAGGCAGGCAACAAAGTTAGAGTAAGCCCGGGATCCAATTGTTTGGGAGACCCTCCTGAAAACCAAGCCTCACATCTGCTACATATGTACGGAGGGCTTAGGTCCAGCCTGTGTATGTGCTTTGGTTGATGGATCCATCTCTGAGAGTCCCCAAGTGTTCAGGTTAGTATGGTAATGTATTTCTAAGAGGGAATTATTGACACTTTTAGTTTGGGGATAACCAAAAGCTATCTAATTGGACATAAGGACAGTAACAAATGTTAATGACCCCTAGGGAATAATCAATGGCTGTCATTTTCCTAAACCGAAATAATTTCAAATTATATTGTTAATAATTACTCTAAGTGTAGCTTTCACCTATCACCTCAGAAACTTCCTTTTGCAGTGTGGATGTATTGATAATGAATAAATAATAAAAAAATAAAAACATTGTTTTGGATTAGTTTGATCAAGAGTAAGCCATACTTTGAATTCTCCACTTTTCCTCCTGTGTCTTCTCTATGACTATAGTCTGTGGTTACTGGCTTGATTGTACTGATTTTTTAATTATGTCTGATTGTCTGTCTAAGTTTCTGTGTCTGTTGTATCCATGTCTATTCCTTATCTGTACCTCTCCCTAACACTGATTTTGCTCTAAATTAATTCAACAACATAGAAAGCATTGTATGAAGAGAAATGAGGGACACTGCAGAATTTTTTAAGTAATTTAACAAGAGAAGTTACTTTACTTACCCAAGCTAACCAAGAAAGGACTCGAGATTGCAGAGAGCTGTTACTACCCTATATGCAAACATTACTTCCAATATTTATAGTAAGTATTTGTTTTATTTAATTTTGCTTCCCAAGTTTTGGCTACTTCCCGAAAATAATTATAACAACACTCATTCAAACATACATGATTCTAGATCAGTGGCATAGAAGATTGCATATCTTAACATTAAAGTTATGTATATTAGTAAGTTTCCCTATGACTACGATGAAATACCATGCCCAAATGCAATTTGAGGAGGAAGTGTTTATTTGGCTTAGATTTCCTGTCACTGTCCATCAGGGAAGGAAGTAAGGGAAGGAACTCAAGCAAAAGCTAATGTAGATAGAGTGGAGATTTCTGCTTACTGGCTCTATCTTTATGGCTTCCTCAGCCTGATTTCTAATAGAATTTGGGGCCACCATCCAAGGGTGGCCTGACCCATAATTCCCTGCCCCCATCAATCTGTATTTATGAAAATGTGAGTGAGTTGCCAACCAATAATTGGCCAAATCTGAGACCCATCCCATGGGCGAGAACCAATCCCCGATACAACAAATGAAATTTGGTTATGCTCACAGACAAGAGCCCAGTTTGACTGTCCTCTGAGTGGCTCTACCCAGCAGTTGACTGAAACAGATGCAGAGACCCACAGTCACACTTTAGAGGATACTCTGAAGTCCTGAGTAAAAGTTGCAGGAAGGATTGAAAAACCTGAAAGGGTTAGAGATTCCATAAGAATGCTAACAGTGTCAACTAACTGGGAATCTTAGAGTCTTCCAGAGACTAACCCATCAACCAAAGAAAATCCAAGGGCTGGAACTTAAAACAACCCCCATACCTATGCAGCAGAGGTGGAGTCTGTCCATTCCCCAACAACTGGAGCAGGGCTTGCCCTGACTCTCTTGCCTGCCTGTGGATTTTGTCCTCCTAACTGGGGTGTTTTGGCTGGACTTAGAGGGAGAAGATGGACCTAATCCTTTAGTGACTTGAGGGATGTCTTGGTAAGGGGAAGGGCATGAGGGAGGCATGACTGGGATGTATAATTAATTAATTAATTAATTAATTAATTAATTAAGAGGCAAGCCTGTAGCTCAATATTTTGGAGGATTTTCTCAATTGAGGATCCCTCCCCTTTGATGGTTCTAGTTGGTGTCAAGTTGTCAAAACTGGGCACTACATTATGCAGTTTACGTTGTAAAACCTGATTATACAGAAAATCCAATACATAATATGGTCAGTTATACTGTTCTCTTACAACTGGTTAAACTTAAACAGCCTGAGAATACAATAAAATAGCTAGCTAGTTAAGTACACAGTTTTAAATGATCTCAAGAAATGTTATAAACATAGCTTCCAAATCTAGCAAATGTTTAGTATAACTGAAAGCAAGAGATATTTTCAGGAAAAAAGTATATAACCACAGACAGAAACCATTACAGAAATCTATAATTAGCCAAAATGAAGGGAGCAGGCGATTAGGAGATGCCCAGTACCAACTAATCTATCTATAATACAATATACACACATAAGGCTACAAGAAAATAATTTAACAGGAGAAAAAGGTTGTAAGAACCAGAGGACTATAACTGATATGGGAGACAGTGTTTTCTACAAATGACAGGGATACTATACCCGAGACCTTTCAGTAATATAGTTGCCTAAACAAGTCCTATGTAACAAAAACAAGAAACAAACAAACAACAATAGCAGTTGATAAGCCAGTGTAAACAGTGAAAATTTTGCAAGGTCCCACCTGTCTTTGAGGAGCTAGAGGTTATCAATATCTTCTAGAGAGGAAGAATCCATTTGTTCCTGGTATTAATCTCCTGATTCATATTCTAATTCCAAGTGACCAGACTTAATCATGTGGTCTAATCATATAAGCAAAAATAAATGGATAAAAATATATGTGGCCTCTTTGTGTTTGTGTGTGACCTATGCCTTAATCCCTAGAGAGCCAAAAGTTGTTGAATCTCTTTGAGCTCCAGTTAGAGATATCTGAAAGACATCGGATATCTAAGTCTAGGAACCAAACCCATTTCCTGAAGGAGCAGAGAGAGGTATTAATGGTTGAACCATCTTTTCATCTTGAAATATGATTTGTGTAAGTAAATTAATTTTGGAATATGGTACACTTGCTTGTTTGGATATTTAAAATTATTAAATCACCTTCATTCCTGTGAGATTAATATGAGACCATACGCTATGGAAGTAGGAGAAAATGTTGCATTTCCCCAGAGCATACATTTGATTAAGGTAAAGATTACATTGAAGCATTAACATGAGAAGTATCCTAGAACTAATATAGCACATGTAGTAAAGAGCCAAACAAATGATTGGAGAAGCTGAATCTTAGTCTATTCATTGTTTCTGCCCTCCTTTGCTGTATACTTCACTAATGCCCACTAAGTAAGCCAAACAGCAGCAATTTACATATTCATACAATGGTCATCCTTCTAAGTGCTTGGGACAAAGTCGTTCTTTGTCTTATAGAATAACCAGGTTCTCTTTAGGCTTTGTGAGAAGGTGCAGATCAGATCTCCCTCTTTATTCATGCACGCCTGTTGTACCTCCACAGTTAAATTCACATTCTCTCATTTTATGTGTAGCCTGTATATACTTCTCCTAATCTCAACACTCATTTCTTCTTCTTACAAGCTTAGAATTTTTCCCCTGAAAATTATATCTTCTATCTATTCATACTTTCCATTAGACTGCCTTTTAAACTAATGAAATTAATCTTCTGACAGTATTAATTATACCAGGCCAAATATGCCCTTGAATTTAAATAGTTCTTTGAACTGTACATTTTCTTTATACCAGCAGAAACTATCCTAGGCCAAATATGCAGAAGATAAGTTATTTTCTGATCTTTCTTATTTTATTGTTAAGCAAAAACATGATATTAAGTTCACCGTGAAGAGGACTGTGAGATAAATTTTAGGGAATATTTTTTTAAAGACCAGTAAATATAGTCAAGTTATCAATGACCAGTATGTTAATCGAAATATCATGTTTTCTTTGATGGAAATAAAACAAATGAGGGCTTGAGAAATTTCAAATGTTGCACCCCTTCTGATCCTCCCCTCTGCGAGCCCCCAACCCCATCCCCTTCTCCTTTGCCTCTAAGAGGGGACTCTATCACCCACCTGCCCACTCCCAACTCATCCCTCTAGCTTCCTCTTTCTCTCAGGCATTAGGCCCCCACAGGACCGAGCACATCCCCTACCACTGAGGCCAGACAAGGCAGTCCTCTGCTACATATGTAGCGGGGACCATGGACCGGCCCACGTATGCTTTTTGGTTGGTGGTTTAGTCCCTGGGAGCTCTGAGGCATCCAGTTAGTTGATCCTGTTATTCTTCCTATCAGGTTGTAATCCCCTTCAGCTCCTTCAGTCCTTCCCCTAACTCTTCTATACCCCAGGCTGGGTCCAATGGTTGGCTGTAAGTATCTGTATCTATCTCAGTCAGGTGCTAGTAGAGTCTCTCAGAGGGACTGCCAGTCTGCTATCTGCAAGCACAACATGGCCTTGACAATTGTGTCAGGTTTGGTGCATGTGCATGGGATGGATCCCAAGTTTGAAATGTCTCTGGATGTCCTTTCCTTCAGTCATTGCTCCATTTTGTCCCTGAACTTCCCTTCCCTGGCCTACTTCTGACTCCATGGCTCCATACTTTTTGCAGCTACTTTGATCTCGTTCATTGACTTGTTCATCCTTTCCTCAACTCTTCCGCAGAGAACATGAGTTCAGTTTGCAGCACTCATGCCAGACTTCTCCCAATCACCTATATCTCCAGCTTCAAGGAAACCAAGTCCTTGGACCTCCAATGGGAACTATGTTCATGTGCATGTAGACATAGACACATACCATACATAGTCATAATTCAAAGTAACAACAAACCCTTTAAACTTCACACCCAGAATTAAAATCCCATTTTTTTAATTAGAAAATTTCCATATTTAATGAACTTGATTGCACTAAATTTTCTGTGTTACATTTATTTTCTAAATTAATAGAAAGCTCATAAAGTAGTGAAATACAGGTGAGCAGAAAACAATTTGCCAATTTCTATTCTCTCACCTTGGACAAGCTTAAGATTCACTGATTCACTATTGATTTAATAACATATACTGTCATTAGTATTTATGGAACAGCGTACTTACATAATCAACAGCACCATTTATTTCAGGGTTACATGCCTTTTACATCTAACTTAGACTTGATAAATTATACTTACCAGCAAGATAAATAAATTCAGCAAATAGAAGGGCTTATATCAAAGCTTAATTTGAATCATCATAATAAAGTTTAATCTCTGAACTCTGAAGACTTAAGTCAAGATGGTCCACACAATAAAGGTCAGGCAAGCTAGGATGGAAACTTAGAGCTTCAAACAAGCTTCTGAGAAGCTGTGCTTCCACCAGTGGTTTTCATTTGTGTAGAATTCTAATTTGGAGAAATGTCTAATTTTTATGCATTTCATACCATCAATATTTGCAGACAGAGCTGGAATGAGTTGTACATTTGCCTTCAGAGTCTTAGATGCAGAATGAAAACAGATAAAAAACCAGAGCTGAAATCTGAACAGCTTTGCACAGTGTTAAATATGGCAATTTTTAATGGAGGCCTAAATATTTAAAGTAAGCAGAAACAATGCTGAATTTTCACCAAATTATTAATGAGAATTAAAATGTCTCTTCATATTTGGAATATCTTTAACCATTGGTGAATTTAACAACAACCAGACTCCCAGTTTTAGTGGCTTATTTTACTCATATTTTCATTTAATTTATTTTTATGGTTCATGTATGCAATTTTCTTTACTTATAACTCATTCAATACTTAGAAACAATTTTATGACACTATTTAAGTATGTGAGAATGAATTAACTTCTGGGTCTATAGATGTGTTGCACACCTGCATGCATTCCCCTTTAATTGTCCCTTAAATCTAGATTTGATATGGTTCCGATTTGTTCAATGATGACAAGGATAGATGTGAATCCAAGATTTGCAGCTTCCATTTCACTGTACCAGCCCCTGAAACAGAAACTTGGAACAAATTTTGCAAAACTGGTGAGAAATTGCTCATTTTGAAATTTTAATTAGCAAGACTCAGTGTAAGAAGAACTGGCACATTCACCGTAGTGGTTAAACTTAAACTAATTTAAAAGTTCCCTTTGAGATATTTGAATAATTCATGTAAGCCACGTGATTTTTTCCCAGATTTTTATTAGTTCTTCGATGAGTTCTTCCAATATACTTGGTCATATTTACCTCTGCCCTCCCTCTACATTTCTGAGCCCACTGAAATATGTTTTATTTTTAAATCCCATCAAACACAATTTGTGCTGCCCATATATAGTTTTGGCAATGTACCATTCACTGGGTGATATTTAACCCACTAGTGTCTACACCCCTATAAAAGCTAATTTCCCCTCTTAGAGCAGCTATCAATTATCAATTGCTATTTACCTAGGAGTGAGACTCTTTTTTTTCCCTCCCCTTTCCCTGCTGTGACTTTCTGTTCCTTGAATAGTCTTATGCATGCTACCTTAACTCTTCAGAATTGATAGCTAGATATCCATAAAGGAGATTAATAACACAGAAAGGGTAAATTGGGAAGGGGGTAAGAAAGCATGCTCGAGGATGAATAGAGGAAGATAATAATCTGAAAAATCATATGGAATGTTATTGTGGAGATTTCCTAAAATGCATGAATAGACATGCATGAAGAGTCTGGGGATTAGAGAGCTGACACAAAAGGAAAGAGTGCTCTCTGCTCTTCCAGAGGACCTCAGTTCAATTCCCAGTACCCATATCGCATAGCTCACTACAGCTTGTGGCACTGGGTCCAGGAGATCTGACACTTCTTGTCCCTTCAGGCACCCCCATTTACGTATGCAAGGACACATGCAAATAGATACCCTTATAAATAGCCAAAATAATAGAAATATGCTGGATAGTTTTATGTCAGCTTGACACAAGCTAAAGTTATCTGAAAGGATGAAATCTAAATTTAAAAAATGCCTGTATAATATTGGGTTGTAGAGAAGCATTTAGGGCATTTTATTAATTAGTGATTGATAGGGGAGGGTTCAGTCCACTGTGGGAGGTGTCATCCTTAGGCTGGTGGTCCTGAGTTCCTTAAGAAAGCAGATTGAGCAATCTATAAGGAGCAAGCCAATAAGCAGCATTCCTCCTTGGCCCCTGCACCAGCTTCTACACCCAGGTTCCTGCTCAGTTTTAGTTCCTATTCTGACTTCCTTTAATGATAAACTGTAATGTAAAAGCAGGAGCCAAACAAACCCTTTTCTTCCCCAAATTACTTCAGTCATGGTATTTCATCCCAGCAATAAAAACTCTAACTAAGAAAAGAAATAGTTTTTGAAAAGGAATCTAAATGTAGTTACCTTATATTAGTTCTCAAATGCCCTTTCTAGACACCACAGGAAAACAAATAGACACAGTATCAGGGTTGGTATGGTGGCATATGCCTTTAATCCCAGTTCTCAGTAGGCAGAGGCAGGAAGATCTCTGAGTTCAAGGCCAGCCTGGGCTACATAAAGAAAACCTGTCTTAAAAAACAAAAACAAAAACAAATAACAAATAACAAACAGTCGAAACAGCAAAATCACAGTGCCAGGAATGAGTTGTTGGCAAGTGCTGTCATAAAGATCTCAAAATATTACCAATTACTACTCACCAGTGATCTTGATTTCCCTCAGAAATTTGATGACAAGACCTATTACTGAAGAAACTGCACAATTGAGCAAAAGAACTCAGAGAAATCAAGTTGGAAGCTGTCTGGAAACTTGACTTCCCTGGTTAAGTTTCATTGTCCTGGAAGTTTCATGTATAGGACAAGAAGTGAAAAGTAATCTCTAATCCTACTCTGCTGTGAATCCTGAGAGCTACAACAATGATTGGCTACTACACCACTAGAGTTATTTTGGTATGGATTGTAGGTTTTAAAACTGCGTAGGATTGTTGATTTTTTTCTTTCTTTCTTGAAAATTTCCATAGAACCTTCTGATTCTATGAGAACTACTCATCAGGGAAAAGAATACCTGACATATAGTTGACCACGATGCAAAAGCAAGTGACCTTAGTGCTCCCGGACTCAAATCATCTACAATACAACCCCACCAGGTAAAACTACGAAACATCATGGAAGAGGGAGCAGAGAGACTGTAAGAGCCAGAGGATCGGATGCCTGTGGCTAAATAGTAAATGCTGCAGAGATATGCTCCTTAATGTGTTGTCCTCAGCCAGCTTTTCAGTCATATGTGCAAGTGGCCAGCATTTGAGAAGTTACTGAATTGTATGTATAAATAAGTAAAGAAAGAAAGAAAGACATCTGTATATATATGTACGTATGTGTACATGTATATGGATGTGTATATAGGCAGGCGTAGATTTGGAACAATGATGGCTAATAGGAAGAAGGAATCTGAGAGACAGAGGGAGGGGATATGAAGAAAGAGAGGAATTAGATTGACAGTAATCATGTGATGTATTCATGTCCAAAGGTCCCAAAACAATAAGAAGTAAAATTTAAATTAAATCAGATAATGAGCTAAAATAAAAAGTGAATCAAAAGAGTTTGAGAAAATGAATGAATGAAATAAATAAATGAATCATGCTTATTTAATTTGAAGAGGAATGGTGAAGTGACTACAGTTTCCTTATAAACACAACCGTATTATGTCTTTAAAAATGCTCTGATTGATGAAATACCTATGTAAAAAGGTAAAGGAACTTGGTGTGATGGCACACGCCTTTAATCCCAACAATAGAGAGACAAAGATATATAGGTTTCTGTAAATGTGAGGGCAGCCTAATCTAAATAGTGATTTCTAGGATAACAAAGGTTACATAGTGAGACTTGAACTCCACAAATAAATAAAATAAATTAAATTTAAGTAAATAAATAAATAAATAAATAAATAAATAAGCAAACAAATATTTTCTTTTATAATGCTTAGTTTTTTCAGGAGGAGAATATTATCATTCTTTACTTCTTCATTGTCAATTATGTATATGATGTGAATCTATGTGGAAGTTTGTGCACATGAGTACAGTTACCAGGAGAGGATCTGAGAAGAGCTCAAATTTCCCATAGCTGAAGTTCTGGGTAGCAACCATTTGACATGGTTCTGGAAAGAAACTCACGTCCCTTAAATGAATGCTGTCTTAACACCAGAATTATCTCTCTGGCACATTTTTGCCTTAAAAATCATTTCTGGAGACATACAGATGATTAATGTATTCTTAATATTAGCAGAATTTTTATTATATTTTCTATAATAATACATATCAGAGATAGAAAAATGGTCTAACAATCTAATGCTTACTTGTTGATAAAATCATCTCAGAACAAATATAAGTATAATGACTCTGGTTTTATAAGAGTGATAGTATTGAGGTTTCACTGTTATCTGTAGAAAAAAATTTGACTGCATTTTTCACCAAGTTGTTGAGTTGAATCTCAACGTTTCTTTCTCCTGTACAATATAATCAGGAAATTTACATTGAAAATTCTTTAAAAGAAAACAGAAAAAAATTTTGATGGTGAAAATAAGAAGCGAATAATAGGATTTTACAGTTAACCAAGATGCAGAGTAAATGAGGAAGTATGTAGATAGTTAACTTTATTTTTTTAAACATTCATTCAGGCCTGGGACTATAGTCCAGTTACAGAGCATTCAGTAACAGGTGTGGGGCATATGGTCTCACAAATTAAAGAAAAAAAAGGTGAAACAGAAAAGAAAGAAAAACAAAAGCTTCATTGAGAGAGGACAGGAGAGTCATATGCAATGAAGCTTTTATTTTATTGTAATCAAAATTCAAAATTAACCAAATATGAATATATTAAATAAAATGTAAAGAATATATGTGCTTATAGGTCTTATTTTCTTTCCGGTACTCTTTCATATATGATTACAACCTCCCTCATTCCTGATTTCCTAATTAACTCACTGATAAAAATTTAAAATCATAAAATGCCATATTCTACTTTTCAAGAGTTATAATATATTTAACTGAAAATAAAAATAAAAAGGCTCGAAGCTTTGCCTCTTCCTTCATGGGGAGAGAGTTCATTAAGAAACTCACTGGGAAAAAAAGCTGTTGAAATATGTTTCTGACTCCTGCCACCCATGCAATTGCAAATACAACACAGCAAAGCAAAGAAATTAGAGAAGAACACATAAAATCTGAGAGCCTCTTAGGAAAGAGGGAACTGGAAAGTAACATGTTCATGTCATGAGATTTTCACAGTTTACAGAATAACAGCTTACAATGTAGTTCTTCAGTTATTTCCTGTCCCATGAACCACAATTTTGAAGTATTAATTTTCTATTTATATTATTTCTAAATGAAGATAATGAGGCTAGATAATATTAAATAACATTCTCAAGATCCTAGAATTTGGAATGTCAAATTTGCTATCTAGCTAGCTTTCAAGGTCATTGCATATAGGATTTACAATCAATGTGCCTGACAAAATATTTGTACATCTTAGATAAATAAAACATATGAATGCTCATTGAAGAAATGTGTAGTTCAAGACTTGTAAGACTAAAGCCAGAATTTATCTGGACACCTCCTTCCTGAGGACTAGCTATCAGAGTATCAGAAGGTGCTATACAAACTGCTTTTACATTAAAAGCAATTAAAAACCTTACTTAGCTATAAAGTCACAGAGTAAAATAACAACCAGCCTGTGCACTGTGCACAGAGTAAAATAACAACCAGTCCAGTGTGCACTGGTGACCCTTGTATCTCAGAGGCAATCAGCAGCTTTCAAATTAGACTTCCATCCATTCAGTAGGAGAAAATTTATGCCTAGAACTGTTAGCTTACCGAACTACCAACTATTCATGGTTGGTAAGATCATTAATCCTCCAAGAAAATCTACTGCTACCAACACTCCAAACAATATAATTCCCAAAAGCATTCTATTCTAAGTACCTATGTTCACCTCCACAAATAAGTGTTTCTATAAGACCTCAGCAAAAACTTCTTTTTACAGTAGACAGAGACCATCTCACACACACAAAAAAATCTACAACTGGTTAAAGTAAGAGAGCAACCAATCCGGGAATGGCCGGTTCTGATTGCAAAATCTACAATAATGTTTCTGCAATTAAAGCTCGAGACCATCATAGAAGATGGAGTAAGATGGAGAGAACCAGAGCATCCACTTGTGTGCTATGAGATAACGTTTTCTAGATGATACAGGGATTCTATGAGCATGAAATCTTACAACTGTAGCTGCTCAAAGAAGAGTCGAATAATGACAGTGGCAATACTAGTTGAAATCCCAAAGTGGACAAGGTGACTTACAAGACTACCATGCCACATGAACAGCTATAATAATTAGTGACGACTTGTGGTCCCCCGGGAAAAGAAAATTAGTCTTCTCCGTGCATGAGCCCCTTGATAGGGATTTACAGGTCACAACTAAGGATACGCACATGTAAACAGCACTATTGGACTTAGCACATTGTAGTGTGAGGTGTGTCTTTGGGTGTTTGACAATAATAAAGAAGAGAAGGTCATGAATATGAGTGTGAGTTGGGAGTAAGCAGGAGGTGTGAGAAGGAGGGGAAGCAATAGACATTATGTAAATAGAATGTTTGGGTGTGAACTTCTTAAAATGTAAAAAATTATCTTTAGAAAAAAGTGAATTTCCCTTGTGTAATAAATTTAATTTAATACATTTATTTTCTTTTCCCATTAACTTATATATTTATTTACTCTATATCCTGATTTCATCACCCTCAAGTCTCCCACCCACATAGCCCCATCTCGCATCACCCTTCTCTTTCTCCTCTGTGAACCAGGAGACCTCTGCTGGGTAGCCACCCACCCTGGCACATCAATTAACTACAAGACAAAGCACATACTCTCCCACTGAGGCCAGACAAGGTAGCCCAGTTAGGTGAACAAGATCCACAGGCTGACAACAGAGTCAGAGAAAGCCTCAGCTTCATTTGTTGGAGGACCTGCATAAAGACCAAGCTGCACTTCTACAGAGGTGGGAGGTGAGAGCTAGGTCTGGACAATGTATGCTCTTTGGTGGTTGAGTCTCTGGGATCCCCCAAGGGTCCAGGTTGGTTGACTCTGTTCATCTTCCTCTGCAGTCCCAATGCACTCTTGGTTCCTCAATCCTTCTACCAACTCTTCCACAAGACTCCCCAAGCTCTGGCTAGTGTATCCTTATGGATGTATTCATGTGTTTCAGCCATCTGCTGGGCCGAGCCTTTCTGAGTACAACATGCTTCTGTATTCAACCGTAACAGAGTATTATTGATAGTGTCAAGGTTCTTTTCCATGGGATTGGTCTCAAGTTGGGCCAGTCATTGGTTGGCCATTCCTTCAGTCCCTGCACTTATAGGCAGGAAATTATGTATACAAATCACTGAGAAGAACACATGTAATTTCTAAATTTAGAGATTGATAGGCTGCTAATGTCAGAGAAAATTTATTTCAAAACATTTTTCTAATAAAGGTAATTTCCAAAAGCTATCATGACCAGTATCCCACTTAAAATTTAGTCACTTAACTTAACAGAAACTTTCAACTGGCCAAGGACAAAGGTAACTTTTCCTTTTATATATCAGAAGTTCCTTAGTTTACTATTTTAGAATGAGCAGAAAAGGATACTACTGATTGGAATCTAGACACCTGTTGCTTACTGCGACACCTGAATTTAATCCACTGAATCCTCATGGAAGAAGAGAAAAAGAACTCCTGTAGATTGTGTTCTGACTTCCAAATGCACACTGTAAAATATTTGTCCACCCACACAGAGAAAGATAGATAGATAGATTGTGTGTGTGTGTGTGTGTGTGTGTGTGTGTGTGTGTGTGTGTGTGTGTAATTGCTAGTATATATGGAATTAGGAAATTGCATATACATTTGTAGAAGAGTTTTGTACTACTTTTAAAAATAGCTGAGGAGGTGTGGGAGGAAGACTGGAGGAGTGAAGGGGAGGGAAACTAGTCAGAATTTATTGTATTGGGGAAGAAGAATCTATTTTAAATAAATGAGTGAGTGAGTGAGTGAGTCATACTGTTTATAGAAAAGAAAAGAAATAAAGACAACAATGAACTTCAGTAAAATAAAGCCTGTGGAAAAATGAAAATAATATGTATGCTTCTATTTTATTTACCTGCTTAAATTAAATTTAAGTAATATGAAAAATTATAATAAGACTAGCTTAACCAAGTATATATAATATATGTTCAAACCAAATAGTGGAAAAGGCATCAACCAGGACAGAGACTAAAGTCAATGAGGTTTTAACATTGTGGACTCACAAAAACCCAACAGAAAGGCATTATAAAAAGGTGATGGTTTACATTTCTTATTTATTTTAGAAATTTCTGTAGCACTGTTTCTCAAATTGATATGAAAATTTGTGGGGTTTGTAAGTATCTTTCAAAGGAATCCTTGTATCTCTTCAAGTACATGCCCTTGAAAATTTGATTTTGATACTGGAGGGAGAGCCAATCATTTGAAATAGTTTAAGACTAGAAATGTCACAGTACTTACCTCTGATGAATTAAGAGTGGCATTGATGAATTAAACTGTCTACTCAACTGAAAATGTATAGTTAACAATTAAGCAATATTTATATCACCCTTGCCTAATCTTGGATACATATTACCTAGAAAATTTAAAACTTCAAATATCCTAATGTTTTCATAACAAGATTATGAATATAGTTATACATAAGATACAAGAAAATCAGTATTTTCCTTCTTAAAGAGAAGTGTCATTTTTCTGCAATTCCATGGTGTTATCAAAAATGAACAACATATGGGAACACTGGAGTTATTTTTATATGCCACCTTCCTGTAATAAGATTTACATATTCCCCTGTTGGAATATGGTAGTAACTGCATCAGGAACTACTTTTCTATGTATGTTATTCTGTAGGTCGCTAAGACAAGATTTCAGAATTATATGGGAAGAACCCATTAAAGGAAAACAAGTAGCTACAATGTGTTACAAGCTTACAAATCATATTAGTGCCTAACATATCTGTTTCTTGACTCCCTCAACTCTCTAGGTTCTTCAGTGTTAGTGGACAGTAAAGGGCAATTGCTGATAGCAATATGGATTGTACACATTTAGTTAGTGCCTTCTTTCCTCTGAGTTACATTTTGCTTACCTCTTACATTCCCATTCATGGCTAAAGTAATTTAGAATTGTAATTGCAAGGCTCATTCCAAGTAGCTCCCTGAGATGCTCATTATTTGACTGCACAGCATCTATGGATCTTTTGAACTGCTGACCACCACCAGCATCATTCTGGCACCAAACAAAACCTATATCTTACTCTTGTTCTGGAATTCTAAACTCAGCACTTTTTTTTTTATTGAATATTTTCTTTCTTTACCTTTCAAATGTGATCTCCTCTCACAGTTTCCCCTCTGGAAACCCCCAATGCCATCCTCCCTCCACCAGCTTCTATGGAAGTGTTCCCCACCCACCCACCCACTCCCACTTCCCCGCCTTCTCATTCCCCTATGCTGTGGCATGGAGCCTTCACAGCATCAAGGGCCTCTACTCCCATTGATGCCCAAAAAGGCCATCCTCTGCTACATATGTGGCTAGAGCCATGGGTCCTTCCATGTGTACTCCTTGGTTGGTGGTTTAATCCCTGGGAGCTCTGACACTGTCAAAGCAAAATTTCTTCCTTTTAAAAAATCTTTTATTTATTTATTTACTTATTTTACACTCTGGATTTTAGTCCCCTCCCGGTCCACCATCTGTTCCACATCCCATATGTCCTCCCCACCTTCTGTCTCCATGAAAATGTCCCCACTCCCACCCCCTTCTGTTTTCTGTTTTATTATTGGTATTTGAACAAGCTATTATCCTACATCTTCAAGCAATTAGCATAAATTAAAGATTTATTTATGATATATAATATATTTTATATATAATATATAAATTAGATCTGTAATATACTAATTATGTATATAATATACAACACACACACACACACACACACACACACACACATATATATATATATATATATATATATATATATATATATATATATATATTAATTGCAACATTCCAGATTTTCCGGTAAAATGGTTACTTTTACTACTTCCCATGTTCAGGGTCAATTTTTTTATACTTGAAATTTCACAATAAGGAGCAAATTCAAAAGTCTCCTTATATGGATTCCCCTCTTCTGTGAGTCACTGCACTAGATGAGACCGATACTTGGGCCATGAATAGAAGACAAGGGTACTGAAGTGGTTCTGAGCCCTCAACACATTCCTTACGGATTTAGAGAAAGTGAGAGTCACCACCACCTTCAATAGTTCCCATTAGTTACTGCACCCTTCTCCAATAGATTTTCCCAATTATACAGTCCTGCAAGCGGCCATTGTTAAAGTCAGTGCATTACAAACCAAATAGAAATCATGAGTCTGAGAAAGGGCAGATACTGAGGTTGATAGAAATAGAATACACAAGAGTGGGTGGGGTAAAATGTATTATACACAAAATTAATTTATTTAGCAGTGCTTCTATACAGTCACATATTTTCATTGGTAAGGTTTTAGATACTCACAGAAATTTTATACATAAGAAACACAAAAAGGTTCACAGAGTACATTCAGTGTTCTAAAGAAAATAGGGTAGTAAGATGAAAAGGAATATGGAGTTATTTTTAAATATCAAAATAGTACATCCCCCAAGATCTGTCCTTATGTAATAGTCATCTCTTAAGTTAAATTCATAATAACTATATGACTGGCACTTCTGAAATTTCTTGAAATTTGAAGGACAGCATGCAAAATTTAAAACCTTATTCTTCTAAAGGATACCTCAGTCATTTGATCCTGAAACTTTAGTCATAAATATGAAGTCCTTTAAAATGACTCAAACAAAACCCGATGTTTTAGAAAGGAATCTTCCTTCCTTCCAGTAGCATTAGTGAGCAGACTTACCACGTGCATTTTCACAGAAGCATCTATGTTAGTGTTTTATTTGTTAACTGATCATTGAAATTTAGTAGTATAACATGAATAAGTTCTCTCTCTTTCTCTCTCTCTCTCTCTCTCTCTCTCTTTCTCTCCCTCTGTGTGTGTGTGTGTGTGTGTGTGTGTGTATGTATGTGTGTGTATGTGTGTATGTGTGTGTTTACCACAAATACCAATCCAATATATAACTTTGGTACTTTGTACTGCTCTTCTGACTTTTAGTAGAAAGTACATTTAATCTTTTCAATATTTTTTCATTGTATCTCAGATGTACAAGAAGAACTTTGAAAAATGTGACTTAAATGTAAAATAAACATTTGCCCTTAGTAAAATTACTAAGGAATATGAATCTCACCATGGTTATTTCTCAGTATAATTTCTATTTTGTTTATACATTATGACCATTGATTGTTTTGGAAAACTTACATTACATAACTGACAATGTTTAAATGACTTATTTCCTACAAATAGATATGTTACTCTTTTATTTTGCTCATTACATACTAATTTAATAGATTATACATGTCTCTATACATACACACACACACACACACACACACATATGGGGATTTTTTTGAATATTTTCATTATTTACATTTCAAATGTTATCCCATTTCCTGAGTTCCCCCCTCCCGGAAACCCCTATCCCATTCCCCATCCTCATGTTTCTATGAGGGTGTTCCTCCACCCACCTACCCATTTCCATCTCCCTGCCCTCAGTTCTACACTGGGGCAAATATCGAGCCATATAGGACCAATGGCCTCTCTTTCCATTGATGCCTGACAAGGCCATCCTCTGCTACATTTGCAGCTGGTGCCATGGGTACTCCTTGGTTGGTGTCTTAGTCCCTGGGAGCTCTAGGGTGTCTGGTTGGTTGATATTGTTGTTCTTCCTATGGGGTTGCAAACCCCTTCAGCTCCTTCAGGTCTTTTTCTGACTCCTCCATTGGGGACCCCACACTCAGTTCAATGGTTGGCTGTGAGCACCTGCTTCCATATGTGTACGTTTCTATCAGGGCCTCTCAGGAGACAGATATATCAGGCTCCTTATAGTAGGCATTTCTTGGCATCCACAATAGTGTTGGGTTTTGGTGACAGTATATGGGATGAATCCTCACATGGGACAGTCTCTGCATGGCCTTTTCTTCAGTTTCTGCTCTACACTTTGTCTCCAGTTTTGCTCTCATGAGTATTTTGTTCCCCTTTCTAAGAAGGTCCGAAGCACCCGCACTGTGTTCTTTCTTCTTCTTGAGCTGCATGTGGTCTGTGAATTGTGTCTTGGATATTACTAGCTTTTGGGCTAATATCCAATTATCAGTGAGTGCATACCATGTGTGTTCTTTTGTGATTGCATTACCTCACTCAAGATTATATTTTCTATTTCCATCCATTTGCCTAAGAATTTCATGAATTCATCCTTTTAAATAGATGATTAGTACTTTATTGTGTAAATGTATCACATTTTCTGTATCCATTCCTCTGTTGAAGGATATCTGGGTTCTTTCCAACTTCTGGCTATTATAAATAAGGCTGCTATGAACATAGTGGAGCATGTGTCCTTGTTATATGTTGGAGAATATTTTGAGTATATGCCCATGAGTAGTCAAGCTGGTTCCCCAGGTAATACTATATCCAATTTTGTGAGGAACCACTAGACTGATTTCCAGAGTGGTTGTAACAGCCTGCAATCCCACCAACAATGGAGGACTGTTCCTCTTTCTCCACATCCTTGCCAGCATCTGCTGTCACCTGAGTTTTTTATCTTAATTCGACCCATTTTATCCCCTTGTCCAAAGTTCAAGTCCAATTGGATCAAGGGCCTCCACATAAGACCAGATACACTGAAACTCATAGGCGAGAAAGCAGGGAAGAGACTCAAACACATAGGCAAAGGGAAAAATTCCTGAACAGAACATCAATGGTATATGCTCTAAGATGAAGAATCAACAAATGGGATCTCATAAAGTTGCAAAACTTCTGTAAGGCAAAGGACACTGTCAATAGGACAAAACAACAACCAATAGATTGGGAAAAGATCTTTACCAATCCTACATCTGATAGAGGGCTACTATGTAATATATAAAAAGAACTCAAGAAGGTAGACTCCAGAGAATCAAATAACCCTATTAAAAAATGGGGTACAGAGCTAAACAAAGAATTTTCAACTGAGGAATATCAAAAGACCGAGAAGCACCTAAAGAAATGTCCGACATCCTTAGTCATCAGGGAAATTCAAATAAAAACAACCCTGGGTTTCCGCCTCATACCAGTCAGAATGGCTAAGATAAAAAACTTTAATAGATTTTTAAATGCGAGAGAATAAGAAGCATATTCGTGATGTATAATATTAAATAGAAGCACAGAAGACTGATAATCTGGCTCACCTGATTCTTACACTTAAATGTACTATTTGACTTGCCTCCTGTATAGAAACAGTATCGAAGGACTGTGTTTACCCATTTTTAAAGTTGAAATTGACGTTCTCTTCCTAATAAAGTGTTTTCTGTTATAATCAGTGGTATTATCAATTTAGTTTGTGAATTAAATGATCCAGACACTCTTCCTAGAGTTAAATACTATTTCAAATGATTATGTATTTATTACCTTTAGAATGTCTTAACTATAATACATGAAATAATTACTACAACTGCATAATTTCTATCATCTAGAGAAGGTGGAATTGTGTAAAATGTGCCACTCATTTTTATTATTTCAGTTAATACCATTAGTTTATATTTTAGGTATTTATAAAAACAATATTGAACTTCTAATCTCTTTTTTTGTCACAACATTTGTGCCCTTACCTTACATTGCTTTCAGGTCAAGGTGCATTCATATTTCAAATTGCTAGTTAAAAATATTTTGTATGCTATTTTTTAACCATAACATGGAAAGAACTTGGAATTTTCCCTGTATTCTGTTGCTGATTAGCTCTTTATCAGCAACTATGGAGGAAACTAAGATATAGCCTTGGATCTAGGCAATGCAGTCAGAAATCCTAAAAGAAAATCAGTTTGAAGTACAAAGACAAGGATGTGTGCTTCTAGCAATATTGCAGAATACAGAAATGCAAAGGAATTTTGCAAAGCAATGAAGCAGATATAGACAGACTTTGACTTTTTCACATCAATCCTAAGTGCCCCAGATGGGTTCCAACATGAACATTCAAATCTGTAATGTATCCTTTAACATATTTTTTTCCTATCTCTAGAGTTGCTTCTAAGTTTATCAGTTAAATAAAGTTAAATATGATCTATGAAGTATTCATTCCTTTTAGCTTTTACATATAAAAGACAAAGACCATAATAGTTATTTGCAATATTTCAATCACTCTGGTAATAATTGAAATATTTATTGCATATTGATCATTTCAAATACAGAAAGTATTATTCTCATCAATAATTGAAAATAATAACATTAATACTAAATGAAAACTAAGTTAGAAAATAATGAATAGTTTTGAAAACAGCCTATGATGTTTGGGGAGGTGTATGGTATTCCCTTGGTCAATAGCTCAACAATATGTAACCCATTCCATGCACAGGAGATTTTACTTGATTGCGTAAGTAGTCTAATTGGTGGATTATATCCCACCATTGCATGGTGACTCCATTTAAATCTTAGGAAGCTTCTGCATTTGTGTATTTTAATGTGGTTTTCAAAAGTTTTTTTAGTGTTGTCATTTCCCATATTCCCTTCTTTATCCTGTCTTCCAATCAAATTCCTTATTTAAGTTTCCTACTCTAGCTTCCCCTTTATCTCTTTATAATATTCAATTATCGCTTCATCCTTTCTTGGAATAGCCCTCCTTCTTTATTAATCGCCTAACCTCTGCATTTATATGGCTTGAAACATATAAAGCTGAAAAGCTAACATTCCACGTATCAGAGAAAACATGCATATTTGTCTTTTTGTCTCTGGGTTATGCTACGCACAGTAACTATTTATAGATATATCAATTCATCTACAAATCTCATAATTATAATTTCCTAAGCAGCTGAATAGTATCTTATTGTGTAAATATTCCAGAGAGATCCACAGCAGAACTATATCCAGAGGAAGACACTTGTGAGGACTCTATCCTTTATGGGATAACTTTACCAACCCCCTCCCTTCAAGGCTCAGGAATATATGTAGAAGAAAAGGCGGAAGGATTGTAAAGTCATATATGGTTGATAGTTTCCAGGAAAAAGCATCTGGCCAAAAAAAAAAAAAAAAAAAATGGGACCACAAGTGAACTCATAGATACTGTGACAGCATGCGCAAGAACTCAATTGGGTCAAGCCAGAGAAACTCACAGAACTCAGTGGAAGATGACGAAAAAGGGTTCTATTTTAGTCAAGAAGTAATCTAGAATATATACTTTCTGTCAAAGAGAAAGCTGGTGAGTTTACCAAACACTACTATGTGCCATAGCTGGTAGTCCTTGCCAAGTATGAAATGGATATAATTTTTCTGTATGCTTTCTGTTTTGTTTTGGTATTTTTGTCTTGTTAGTTTCCATTTTGAAAATTTTGTTTGTATTATTTCTTTTCAGAGAGAGAGAGGGAGAGAGAGAAGGAGAGAATATAAGAGGGAGGGAGTTGTGGAGGGAATATAATGGTTTGGGTTGGAGAAAGATTATAATAAATACTACTGCATGAAATAAAAAATATTGTAGATGCCAAACTGTAGATCTATGACTTAATGAGATAGCACATTAATAGAAAAAAACGAAACAAAAACATAGGTGTGTTGAGTAGTTTTATCAACACGACCAAATTTGTTGAGGTTTAGTTTTAACTTTGTCCGGGAAAGAAGCTTTTGGGATAAGATAAGGCTATTCCCCAGATTCATTACTGCAGAAACTAAATGAACTGATCAGTCTAAGTAGACCCAAGCAACTGCTGTTTCCTTACTTCAATCTACATCTCTGATGCCACTGATTATGTGAATTCTGGCCAATTATTTTAATACAATGTTTGTTGTTTTGTTTAAATTAGTGTCAGTTCTATTATAGCTATCATAACGTGCTTATGCATATTTCAAGCGTGTAACTAATTTTTATCTTTTAAGTGAAAACATTTCTTTGTTAATGATTTCTAGACTGCTGGGTTCCATTTTTTGTTCTTGTAAGAAATTGCTACATTTTTGTCTTAAATATTATTAACTGGGTAGTTAGCTGCTATAGTAGAGAAAGAAGACTAAACATTTTTGGTTTTATTGTAGGTTCCCAGAAACCTAATATCAGTTTTCCTGAGGAGGCTTCACATCCCAAAAGCTCTAGAGGATGAGTTACACTCAAAGTTTGCTTTGGGTGAAAATTTTACCTGTTACTGGGGTTCTAGAGTTCCTTCATGTATGGGTTGTAAGAGCCATCGTTTCTCCATGCAAGATTTCTTACATGCTTTTCAGGTACATGAAACATTATTTTCATGTAATTCCCCCCAATGTTAATCCTCAGAAATATCAGGCAACCTCTACTCAGGAGTTGAATCTATTCAATGTCCTTTCTATTGTCCCTTACTGTCCCCTTCTCTTCATGGTGCTGCATACATTTGTCTGTGCTCAATAATTAATCTAATTTATCCAGGATAAGTGATTTAATTATCCTGGTATAATTTAAGATACACTCCTTATCAAAGGTCATGACTTCAATTACATATACAATTTTGTTTTGTTTTGTACTCTTCAAGAAAGTATTTCTCACTGTAGCCCTGGCTGTCCTAAAACTTGTTCTCCAACACAGGCTGCACTAGAACTCAGATTTGCCTGCCTCTACCTCCTGAGTGCTGGGATCAAAGTCATGCACCACCATTGCCTGGCTTCAACAAATTTGTTTGACAGCATTCACAGGCTTGAGGCTGAGGAGACTAGACATTTGTGGAGTCGCTTCTCTGTCTCCCATTGTTACAGATCCACAAGCACTGATGGACTTTCAACTTCATGCTGGTAACTTTTCTATTTCTCAAATTTTCTGAAGTAGAGTTGGCTTCTTCTCATTATAAAATGCCATCATCTTCGATCAAAGAAAAATGCCACTGTGTTCCTGTTATACTACGCCAAGTAGCATAATCAGTCTTCACTTCATTATTATTCAGTGTGCATGGAGCATTCTCTCACACTCTCATTGACTTCAACCAACAATGATACAATTTTATTGTTGAGCACGTAAGAAGGACAGAACACCGCCAACAGAAAAGAAATAGAAACGCATATGGGCCTCCATACATATGCATGCATATATATGTGCACCAGCAAACACATGTATGCCCAAATGCATAACATTCATGTGCACACATGATAGAAATATCTTGCAAAACTAGTAGGTGCTTTTTAAAATTCTCAAGATTTTTGTGATTATGCCTTTGATAACGTTACTTGGTCTATTATGATAAGAAGACAGTGGTATTTTTCTTTGATTGGAGATGGTAGCATTATATGATAAATTTCATCTCTGCTTCAGATAATTTGAGACATAGAACAGAGGAAATGTCTCCAAGTAACTCCAGAGCTCACTTTTAAATGGTCATAGGGATCTGATCTCCATGTTTCATGCTTGCATGACAACTGCTTTATGCACTGAGTGGGTGTGCCTTCTCTCCAAAGTCCAATGTTAGCATTTTACATGGAACATCAAGAAAATCATACACTTATATTAAAATGTACCATTTTTTTCTGGCATATTTCCAAGTGAAACATTACAGGATCTGAAATTTGGTGGTGTTCTGTTCTTAGAAAAATAAGACTGTATGAATGTTGGTTGAAGTCAATGAGTGCCTGAGAGAATGCATACTTAATATTCTGAATGGGCATTGCATTTAAATAGTTGTTTCCTTTTTTCATTTATTCCCTTCGAGAACTTAACCTTCTGAGTCCAGAAAAAGACATTGTAATTTGTACCTTTCAACATGTTCCTTCTCCTCTGTGACTTGAACATTACCCGGAGTCCTATGTTACACAGTGAAAGTGCTGCATTAAAAATGTCTTGACTGTTCAGTGCTCAGAAAAGTCTTTTAAGATTTTTTTTTTTGTCCTGACTCTCATTGCTCATACATCTCATCAAGTTTGCTATATTCTAAAATATATGAAGAAGGTATGAAAGCATATTCTTGTTCATGTTTCAGAATTCTCTGCTAATATTTTAATTAGCACATCTTATTTGTTAATTTTACTTTTGACTTACTTCTTTCATTTTTCATAAATTAATAGGGAATCTGGAATTATTCATTATGTTGTTTGTTGTTGGCTTTGAGACAGAGACAAGTCTCAATATGCAGCCCATCCTGGCTCCAAAAGGCTTTATTTTATTATTCTTGCTCTTGCTCTTGCTCTTGTTGTTCTTGTTTGTTGTTGTTGTTGTTCTTCTTCTTCTTCTTAATTTTTATTAATATTATTAATTAAATTTGTTCTTTATCAGTTTCATTCATATATGCAGAGGATAATATTTTATCTCCACAAATCCTCTCTAAATGTATGAAATCATTACGTTCATGAACTGAAGATTTCTGAGTATATTTGTGATGTATGAATTTAACTAATTAAAGGAATACAATATATTCGGTAGTTAAGAGTGATAAATACATTTAAAGGATGTAATTCTTGGGAGTCTGTCCATTGTGTACCCAGGATATTTCTAGAATGGAATGGTGGATATTCTATGTGTAGAACAATGTCAAGCCTGCAGACATGCCTGAACTCGCTGTTATAATTCACAGCCTATTTCTTATGGTCATCGAAATCAGCTACATCCTTGTTGAAGTTCAAGAAAATAGAAAGCTGCCATTTCAGCCACTGACATATTTCAATATTATGAAAATGAGGCATTTTCAAATTGGAGAAAAGCCATGACCAAATATTTTAGTCCTTATAAATAAACATAATAAAAATAAATCAATTACTTTAATCTGTTTCCTAAAATATAAGAATTTAAAATTTATAGTTAATTTTTTAAAAAACTAATGTCTAATTGAGAATTTATTTTTCTTTAATAAAGTTTTATAATTCTTTAACAAGTCTGAAATATACAAAATATATTACATAAAATCTCTCTCTATAAACCTATAATATATAAAAATATCTAGCACATAATAAGTATCAATGATAACATTAAACTACCCAAAGATCCTGTTAGATAATCTTATTTTGAATTATTTTCATGAGATAAAACAGAATTATCTAAACCAAGAGTCAGGCTGACAGGTTACGTAGAGAATTACAATTTCGGAAAACTAATTATCTTCTTTAATGGATCATCCTTGGTAAAGTCTGTTAAGTAAGGATATTTGATGATAAACATAAATAGTACTTTATCTTCCACATAAGTGTGGAAGATATCCTGACAACTTTATTCAGTGTTTAGGGTACTTAAACGAACTTGTAAATTTATTTTAATTTGTATATGAATTCCAGGCAGTTACATTGTCATGAGTGCTTGACTTTGTATACAAATGTGTATTTTCTCATAACAAGTTTTAGTAATTTTATTTTTACTTATGAATTTTAAGTGTTTTAATAACAGTTAAATTATATCCCTTCCTCTCTTCCTTTCCTCCCATTCCTTCTTCTGGTTCTTTCTTTTTTGTTTGTTTTTTGTTTTTTGTTTGTTTTTTGTTTTTTGTTTTTTCAAGACAGAGTTTCTCTGTGTAGTTCTGGCTGTCCAGAAACTCACTCTATAGACCAGGCTAGCCTCGAACTCAGAAATCCGCCTGCCTGTGCCTCCCAAGTGCTGGGATTAAAGGCGTGTGCCACCACTGCCCAGCCTTCTAGTTCTTTCTAGCTATCCTTCTTCAAACCCCTCTCATCCCTCTGCATTCTCAGGTTCGTAGTCTCTTTTTGTTACATTATGTTTGTGTACACGTATGAAGAAAACATATAAACAATCTGCTGATTCTGTTTTTCTTGTTTGTGTGTATATGGCTTCTAGAATAACCACCATGCCCAGTAGACGCTAATTCACTTTTTCCAGGAGTCAATAGTTGCCTATCTGGGAATAGGTCTCTAGGAAGTTTTCTCTTCCATGTTAACATATCTATTGATATTGATATTTTTTGCATTTTGTTGGTGCATCCGATTCTAGAAGATTGTGTTTCACAGAGGGCTTTCTGATAATTTGGTTCATACAATCTTTCTGTTCTCTTTTACATGATGTTCCCTGAGTCATATATGCAGGGACTGTGATGTAGATGTATCTGTTGGGACTGGGATACCCATGCTCTATTAATCTGCACATTGTAGCCTGTTATCTTCTGTGAGGGTCTCAATTTTCTGTGAAGATGGGGCTGGTAGATTCATTTACCCAAGAAAGGTAACTCATATACTTCTCACACGGTTTGATACCTCAGGACACTCATTACCCCTTTCTACAGTCTTCTTCTTGGAGTGATGGCATACTATTTTAATGACAATCTAATCAGGTACTGGTATGCTTTCTAAAGCCATCTCAAGGAAGAGGAGGTGTAAATTGATAGGTATGTAATACAAACTTTCCTCAGGTCATATAATGTCCATATATCCAAGTAAAAGATGAAAGATTAAAAGATGACCATTGCTCCTCACTTTAATTGAAAACATTTCTTCATAGGGATGAAATGAAAGGTTGTTTTCTACAACGGTTTTTGGAATTATTTTTACATAGAAAGCAACATATTTTCTACAATAGCAAATGATAGACAAGCTATTTATCTTCATCATAACATTATCAAAATGCTAGAGAGTACACAGAAAAACTAAAGATGTATGAAAAAGTAATGCCAATGTAGACCTTACAAAGTTTAGATGTAGATACACTTAATGAGTGGATATTGCTGCTCCCAGAACCACAATGACAGATAAAGGATACATTGCTATGATTTATTGGTCAGGAATACCCCCAGAGAACCCAAAGCAATGCAAACTATAACTGTTACTCTTGAATACTCAACAGAAGATATGCTACAATCCTACTGCTGAAGGTACTTCATTCTTTGTTTGCAACGCATAAATAGAGCTCAGACTGAGAAAGAAACTGTCCACCGAGCTAGTTACTTTTCATAGGGCTGTTAGGGAGAAACATCATCAACGATTTAACAACAAAACCATCCTGTTGCAGCCAACCATCATACTGAGCATGGGGACCCAAATAGAGGAGTTAAGGGAAGGACTGAAGGAGCTGACGAGGTTTGCAACCCCATAGGAAGAACGATATCAACTAACTGGACCACCCAGATCTCCCAGAGACTAAACCAACAATCAAAGAATACACATGGAGTGACCCATGGCTCCAGCTTCATATGAAGCAGAGGATTGCCTTATCTGGCATTTGGTCCTGTGAAGGATCAATACCCCAGCATAGGATAATGCCAGGGCGATGGGGTAGGAATAGGTTGGTTGGTGGGGCAGCACCCTCACAGAGGCAGGAGGAGGAGGATGGTATAGGAGGATTACAGAGGGGAAACCAGGAAGGGGAAAACATTTGAAATGTAAATAAATAAAATAACCAACAACAACAACAACAAAAAACTGCAAAAAAAGAAAAAAGAAAAATAGAAAAAAAAAGTCATTCTTTTAAACAAGATGTCAAGATGTAGCCAGTTTCACAAGAGTGACATGACAGGTATGGTAGGAAGCATAATGGAACTCTAAGACTGCTTAGAAAGCCATTGCTCCAGAGACCAGAGCTCTTTACTAGATTTTGTTGAATAAACCAGATTCCAAACTCTTTCATAAATATTTATGTTTATTTTCTTCCAGGGTAGTTCTGAATTCCTAATACTCAATCCTCTTTCCCCCATCTCTGTCTCCTACGTTTTAAGATTATAGGTATATATCATTCTATCCTTGAATCAATTGATGGTTCTCAATCCCACAACTTGGATGCTCCTTTTTTTTATTTTTTGAGAATATCCACCCACATGTGTCAATTCCACCATGTATTCTTGCTTTCTCTACCAAAATTGTAGCATTTAGCCCCTTGTTCGGCTCGCCTACACCTCTGCTTTCCAGAGCTATACTTAAGCATTATCTGTGTGCTTCCATTCTGCAAAATGTCAGATGCAATTGTCGGGCCCAATTGGAATTTTTTGTCTATCCCAGGGAGAGTTTTGGAAAACTCTGAGTCAGAACCATGTCCTTTCCACAAGGGAAATCTGGGGGTAAGTTTTTCTTTTCTTTTTCTGCACATTTGGCAGTGGGTGGGATTATGGCAATTCTGTCTGCAATTCTTTAGATCTTTCCTTAACCGTAATTTTTTGTTGTCATCTGAATCTAGCCCAGCCCTAGGAGCCTTGCTAGTTCAGTGATTTCACTTCTTTCACCTTACAAATTTCTCTTTTCCCATTTTCCTCCCTCTTGATAGATCTAATTGTCCTTCCTGTTCTTGCTGTTTCATGAATTATTGGGAAACATAGGATCATATCCCTTAGCTCAAGGAATCATACTTAGTGCAAAAAATCATGTTAGAATACAAGCTTTCAGTTAGCATCCTATCTGCTTCTAGTGGACCTTAATTTTTCCATTAATTCAGTAGTTACTTCAATTTAGATCAGTTCATAGCTTCTCTCAAGGTATCTTGAGCTACATTCTTCACCTCAAGCTAAGAGTGCAGAGCTTTCTGTTTGGAGTCACTGGCCTGAAGTACTGGGACCTTCCGTTGTTGTTGTTGTTGTTGTTGTTGTTGTTGTTGCTGTTGTTGTTACAGCTGCTGCTGGTGATGGTGATGGTGGTGGTGGCGGTGGCGGTGGCGGTGGCACTGGTGGTGATGGAGGTGGTGATGTTTAAGATGGACTAGGTCATCTCTTTCCATGCTGCTGAGTAAGTATCTGTAGCCTATCAGGGAAACCCAATGGTATCTAGAATCTATGCAGGAACTCCTGTTGTACTACATCTCCATGAAACAACATAAAATTATTTCATAAAAATGAGAATGAGCTTCATACTAAGAAGAGTCCTTTCTTAAAATGTCCTCCAAAGTCGTGATTAAGAAAATTTTAGAAAACAAGGGTATCACACCTCTCATGTGATTTTCAACCTTTACATATTATAGGCAGAAACTGAAGCTATACTATGTTCTAAAAACACCAAGTCTATCATATGAATGTGTAGTTTATGACTGGTTCTGAAGATTTCCACATTTCAACTCTATCATTCGTCAAAATGGCCTTTGTTAGGCTACTGTGAGTAAGACTCCATAGGTATTGATTCTAAGACTGGGGGAAAACTATTTGCCAAATCTTATCATCCCTAATTAACTAAACTGGACAAAATTCTTTGATACTCATTTCTTTTACTTTTCTCAAGCAGGACTGTTAATATTCACTTTATTCCTCAATAAAGCTGTACAAGGCTTTCTCCATTATTTCTGAAAAGGAATGCTAATAATCCTGAGATACTCACATGAAATAAGAAATAGGGAGATAAGGAAGACACAGCATGTAACCTGCTTAATTTCCCTAATTACAAGAAGATTTAATTGATAAGAATATATAATTATAAAATAATTTGCAAGCATATATATATATATGTAATAAAAATCAATTGAATCAAAACACTAAAAGCAGAAGTAAAAGTGTAACTGTTTTTGTAAGTTAAAATTTCCTTTTGTATTTTATTTTATATTATTATTACATTAGTTTAGATACTTAAATATAAGATCCCTGACTAGAATCTATATTTTGATATAGAAATAAAACCGGTAGCTAATGAATTGTCTAAGTGGATAGCATTTGTATAGATGCTTAATTAATGTATCTATCAAATGAAATTTTATAATATAATTGTCCTTCTTCATACCAGGTAGTTTATAGATATCTCAGCTGTCTATGCTTGGATCACATTGCTGATTACTAAAATACTATCTTTTTTGAATGAAACAAAACTTTTACAACAGTAAGATGGACTAACTCTCATCAAACTCAGTGTAGCAAATTAAAACTCCTTGTTAATCTATTTAAAACTACATGGTACCTTGTATCAACAAGACACAATTATGAAAATAATATTGATTAAGAAAGGAATTTTTTCTAAACCTTATGAGAATAAAACAAAAGCAGAAAATATGTATGGATATATCTCTATCATCTATTTTTCTCCAAATCTGTCTCATCTGTCATCTATCTATCTATCTATCTATCTATCTATCTATCTATCTATCTTTCTATCATATATTGTTTTTCTCTTATCACCTAACATTTATCTATCTTCATCATCTATCTATATGCACAAACCCCATTTATATTGCACTATATATCTATGATAAATTTATATACATATGAATACTATATACCATTTCAAAGGCTGTGTTGTTTAAAGAGTTAACAAACACAATTGAGGAAATATAACTATCAAAATAAGTTAACTTAAATCACTTACTACAGGCATTGTTTTCCCTACTTACATCTCTACAATTAATTTACTTCAGAGGAGAGTCTTGTAATAATTGCTGATGGCTTGCCCTGATGATGTTTGGGAGATTTTCAGGTACAACAGGGACTTATAGTCACTAGCAATCTTTTCTCTCCTTAATACATGTTGTCAAGAGCTGCTGTCAGATAACACTGGTCGCTGTAATTAAATTGTCAATGTATATCTGTAACTCAGGCAGTTCCTAACCTTCAATACATATGCTGTGCCATATTCAGTTTTAATATTGCCTTTTGTTATTGCTCCACTATATCTCCTGAAGCTTAGCTATATCTTCCAGCTTTATACTCTTCAATTCATGATGATTACGATCAGCAAGAGTGTAAGATATGTCTGGCATCATTCTGGTGGCAGCAATCATGAAACAGTCCTAGTTTTCCAAGATCCTTCCAATATTCATGGAAAAGGAACCTATTCATTTGATCCTGTCTCTCTTTATATTTCTAATTGAGTAAGTCATTCAGTATACTTAAATTTTGTTTTATGTGATCCCCTAAAGAAGCATATGCACGAGCCAACAAGTATGTACTATGCTAGTAGTATGATAATATTTTGTATATAGTTTGTAAATGTATTTACTCATGTTATAAAAAAAATGGTATTCCTTTGAACCCTGTAATTGCATTAGGGAATATATACTTTTTATAAATACTTATCTAACATATATGATTATTGCTGTGCTATTGAAAAGATTTTATTATGTAGCATTAAGTAAATAACACATCATCACTTGAAAAGATATGCTATAATCTCAATAAATTTCAAGGATCTTTTTATAGATTATTGGGAAACAATTTTCAGAACATATGCTATTGAATAAAGCAAGATATGAAATGACATAAGCAGTGTGCTGTAATCATGTTTGAAATAGATTCTGGAAGAGGACATGATGCTACATGCCTGCAATGCCAGCAATCAAGAGATTGAGAAAGGAGGTAGAGAGGTCAAGGCCATTCCAAGCTACAGAGAGATACTCCTACTTAAAAACAGCAAGAGTAACAAGAAAAGCAAGTGTGAGAGAGCTAGCAAAAAAACATGAGAAAAAGAAATAAGGTAAATCAATGTCTGGATGAAAGGTTAGATAGATAGATAGATAGATAGATAGATAGATAGATAGATAGATAGATAGACAGATAAAAAGATGATAGATACATAGACAGATAGGTGATAGATAATCTCCTTAAATAGCTTGAGCACAGTATATATATATATATATATATATATATATATATATATATATATATACATGTATATATGTGTGTATATACATACATACACACACACACACACACACACACACACACACACACACACACATATATATATATATACACATACTTTCTTTGTCTTTGACTTTGGACTTCCTATAAGACTGAATTATGAAAAGCAAATTTTTTTGATTTGTAAAAGGATGCCAAACTTCTGGTATTTTTGTTATAACAATTCTAATTGTCTAATTATGAAGGAAAATCTATTATTTACCATTAACCAAAACATACTTAAAGTATCACTATATTTCTTACTTTCATGCACATTGAAACATAATGTGTATCATTTTAGGGTAAAAATCCTTTCTCACAAATGAGTCAGCATGAATATGAGTGATATAATTCATAACATAATAATTGGTTTTCTATGTATTAAATTATTTCCAAAGTTCTAAAAATATAGTATTATCACTTGATATTACCCTCTTTATTTTCTCAAGGCCCTTCACTGTATGAATGAGTAGCGTAGTTCATTATATCAATTAAAATTACAATCCCAATTCATTAAAAGTGCAAGCTGAAAATAAGGGCATTAAAGTATCCAATAGTAGAATAAGTATTTAAATATGCAAGTGTTTAAATATGAAATTGATCTACTTAATGTGTCTTCTACACTAAGCAAGATATATTTGTGCAGCCATAGAAAACAAAATAGCTGAATATCATCAAAATAAATAAATAAACAAATTAATTACAATAAATAATAAACTCATGGGTGACTGCTATATAATTTACCTGCTACCTATAAGATGACATTTTAAAATAGACATTTTTGCCATTCTTTTCATATGCTTTTATTTAAAAAGATAATAGGAAAATGTATTATTAAATGTGGGGAAGATTATATGTTACATGACTAATATATGCCTTGCACTGGGCCAAAGAAAGTGGCATTTTTTTATATCTTTTTTAATTGAATCATAGAAAATATGTCATCACAGGTTTTCATTTATCCAGTAAATAGTATTTGTAAATAATAACTAATATATATAGGATATAACAAAATAAGCAAGTTATTCAATGCCACCATATCACTTACAAGTTGGAAGTAAATGGCATTATCCTATCACCAGCAAAACAATAGATCATCTATATACTATTTTATAAGGTACATATAACAGGAGGTAAAAAAATTATATCAGGATAATGGCACTGGTAAGGAGTAGCTTCATTGTCAGTATCTCTATAAGTGACTGGGGTTAGCATATATACAAGAAATATACAGAGCTTTGAGGAAAAAGTCATCTAACACACTGAGGCAAGAGACTTTGGTAAAGTGAAATGTCAATGATGGAGTCTGTGAAGAAGAAAAATGATATTCAATATTAAAGGACACTCTCAAGCTCTGTTATAGGTATTTAATATAAAATTTACTAACACTCATGAGCATCTGTTATTTTCTGTTTTTTCTCTAGCCCTGAGATCAGCATAGGTAAGCAAATGGATTTAGTTGAAGTCATGAATTTAACACTCATGACCACCAACAAAACAAAATCTGTCACAAACAAAAGGTATTGAGAACCCAATCCAGGGTATTTTTCAATGATAGAATGTTAAACAGAACATCGAAGGAAAGTTGAGTCACATAAGAGAGTGGTGGTGCCCACTGAATTGCCACAGTCATTGGGGAAGAGTAACTGGAAATTTTAATCACTCTAAATGTTTCTCTCTCAATGTAGAAAACACCAAGGAGGATCTGATTTGACCAAATACAAATTATAGAATGAGGAATATACACAATCTTAATTAATCCTGTACTATTTTAGGCCTTTGCATTTTACTTCACTAATTGACAGTCAGTTGTCTCTGTCATTGTCAGAGTGTACTATTTCTTTCAGTTGTCCTCGGACTTCATAATTTCTTCTTTACAGCATCATGAACATCACATAGCTGCCTGCACATCAGGAGCATCATACTACAGCTTGCATATCAGGAGCACCGTATCACTGCCTGCACATCTGGAGCACCGTATCACTGCTTGCACACTTGCCGTTGGATGGTGATTGTTTTCATACAACCCAAGGAGAGCCCAGGGCTCTGCCAAGCTTACCCCAGTTCTCATCTCTCACTTGACAAATGCCTTCTAGTTTAATATATAGAATATTGCTTAGGGGCATTCTTCCACGGACAATGTAAACACCATCAAGAATATCTGGTGTTCAAAATAATAAAGAATTTTCCTCACTTCAACATATACCCGGTGGGGGGAGAGTAAACAGTTAAATTAATTAATGGCAGATTATTTTTTAAATTTAAAAGTGGTTGAAAGTAGGTTAAGAGGTTATTTATACTAGCTGATATGAGGCCCCAACACATATGCAGCAGAGGACTTCCTGGTCTGGCCTTAGTGAGAGAAGAAGCGCCTAACCCTTGAGAGATTTAAGGTCCCAGGAAGCCTGGTGGGGTTGGGGATGGGGACATCCTCTTGGAGACTGGGGAGGAGGAATGGGATGAGGAACTGTCAGAGCAAGGACAAGGAGCGGGATAACAACTGGACTATAAAAAAAGATTAAAGAATATTTATAATAAAAATGGAAAAAACTATATTTTAATTAAGAAATAATTTTCTTGATTAGCTTGATTTTTAAAATACATAATAAATTATTTTATTTGTGGCTTAGAATGAAATTAGAAATTTGGTATCTATTTTTATCCATAGACTTTTATGATATTATTTTTATTTGCTTCAGTTTAGAAAACCATGAAAAGTTCCTGTTGATTCCCAAAATGAAACTTATGAGAAGACAATGATTAATATTAGTATGTAAAACTTGTCGTTACCAGCCAGCTTACACTGTCACTTAGATATTTAAGTATCTGCAAAATAAGGTAGGATGGATTTCTTAGACTCTGCTTCTGGCTTTCTTCATTTTTCCCATTCACATTTAAGGATATGTTTCAGAGGTACATGTACATGCTCACATAGTTCGTTTCAGTGTCAGGGCTAGAAACAAAAGACAGGAAATGCTTACAGACTACTGCTTGAATGTCGGTCACACCGAACTGCAAGAATAGTACAAAGGAACAGGGTACATGTGTGCTTTATGTGACTAGATATTCTGAAGACGATGATCCATTCTGCTTTCTCTGTGTGCTTTAGAAAACAAGAAGCCGTTTCTACTCTGAGAATAAAGGATTAAATCATATCCTGTGATAATGAGTTACATTATAAATTAAATATTCTCCAATTCTTTGTAACAGAATAATGTCAGTTTTAAAGATATATGCTAATATATAAAAGTATAGCAAATTATGAAAATTCATTATTGGGTAGAAAATTTGTGAGAAGAAGAATGGGATTTTGTGAAATGATTATCTATATTGTGTAAGATTTTATAGCTATAAGCACAGTCAGAGATAAGTCAGAGATATGACCAAAGATGATAGAAAATTTTAGAAATACATATGCAAAAATACATTATCTATATCTAATATAAAGATAAAAATGCATGACTTAATAACAGTACTAATTTTTATTTGTTTTAATGATAATATGTATTATACCATACTATCATTTTTTTGCCATAATTCTAGATTTTAAAAATGTCTGATAATAACTGTTGTGTGTTTTGCATTTTGCCACTACCAGAATTATTCCTATCTTCCTAAGCTATCATAAAGACATTGTATAATTTACTACCATGTTATTCTAAATACTTGGATGTCATTCTGAGTCAGTTGTGATGAAAAATGACAAGCTGATTCACAAGTAAGTAAATTATGTTTCTCAACTATAAAGAGTTATGATAGATCATAACTAGGTTTTAAATAAACAAATTTGCATTCTAGTATAAAATGTAGGCCATTGCTAGTAGTGAAGGATCCAAAAATTATGCAAATTTGTAGGTTTAAGAAAACAAGGAAAAAGATTAAGGAACAAAATTCATAACTCATTGATATGTCAAAATACTTCATTAAACTTTTGCCCTTTTAATAAATGCATTTTTATTATTGTTGTTGCTGCAATTGCATTAGAACATGAATGTAGTTTCCCAACCATTAAGTTAGTAATTATCACGCTGGCTCAGAGAAGTTGTCCCTAATTTATATCCCATCCTATTTAGCAAAACTAAATGATCAGATATCTGCGTGTAATGGTAATGGAGCAGCCTGCATAAAAAAAAAAAAAAACATATAATTCAATATCACTGTCTTTCTTACTAGTTGTCCCTTGAACAACTACCTTGACTGTGGTATTTACCTGTGCTTTGATAGTCAAGACTTTGAGATAACAAGTCAAATTATATGTCAAGTATCACAGAAAATAGATATAGGTAGGTATGTGCTAATATAGCTAAGGATGGCCCTAAACCGTTCTGTTTCTACGTTTCTAAGTGAAATCAACTTAAGTCATCCCTTTTTATTTTCTCCCTGTCATCCTTCCCAGTTACCCTTCCCTGCCTATATAAACTTCCCTGAAATCCCAAAGCTCAGAAGAATCAACTTGAAAACACTGCTCAACACTTCTGCATTCCAGCCTCTGTGTACAGAGAAATATAGAATGTATAAAAGAAAACTAATGAAGTCTTCTAATGATTGTATTTAAATTACAGATTCAACATAAAGTTGCCAGAGCAACAGTAAATAAGCTGAAGTTTTGAACTGCAGCTATGGCTCATATTTATAAGCAATGTTTTCTTTTATTAGGGAAATCATAGAATCTCTCATATGAATATTCTGAGAAACTATGAATTGAATATAATAAGAAAAATAACAAGTAGATAATGCATGTAAAATGACTCAATACATTTGATTCTATGGAAACATATCATATACATTATGTTCAACAAAGAATATAAGTGTGTCTCACTGATATTTCATGCATATATGGAAGACCTTGAAATATCTGGATAACATTTTCACTGCCCAGCAGATGGTGAGTCCTCTAGCTGTGAAGACAGACATCATTATACAAACATAAGGAGGGCATCCTGAAGTTACTGTCCCTCAATGTAGCAATGCCCTGAGGACAACACAATATTTCAGCACTGAATATAAAGAGGGATGGTTTCCCAAGGCAAAAATGTATTTTCTGTAAAGTTAAAAAGAAGAGGGACTCAAGGTTAATTGTAATTACAATAAACTGTTTTGTTTTGTTTCAAAAATATTCCTCTCTACTTTCAAAGTGGTTTCTCTAGTATCTTTGAATAGGTTGGCTCCTGTAAGTCATCTGAATTCTCCTGGATCCACTAAAGAACAAATTAAGAAAGAAAATTAATTTATAAAAAGAATAAGCACAAAAAGAAGCATCGCTCAATGCATTTTGCAACCAGTGGGAAATATTTTACTTCTCCTTGAGACCATTCACTTTCATTATAAAATATAATTCCAGTATGTATAGCATCACATGCATCTTGTATAATTTTATCTCATCCAGTTTTTTCAAAACCCATTGTGTTGTTTCTGTGCAAAATAGTTTTTGTGCATTTATAAAGAAACAAATAGATTTCCTTTAAACAGGAGCACACTAAATATGTCAACATTTACACATTGTACCTTCAACTTCTTAACTCTGGTACTGAAACTGACTAATAAGCTGTAGATTAAAGTATAAACCCATAAAAATTATCATGTGCCTTTGAAACAAAGATAGAGAAGGTGAAATATAACAAATAAATCAAATACAGAGATTAGGCAGGCTTTTGTTTTCAGAATGTAGTTGCTGGCCCATATTAAAATGGGATTTTTTCCTTATATATTTGTTTAATTAATTAATCAATTATCCCCTTATACATTACATCCCAACTGCAGATAACCTTCCTTCTATTCTTCTCAGGCCCTTCCCAAACCCCATACCTCTTTGCATCCTCAGGAAAGAGCAAACTCCTAGGAATAGCAACTGAACATATCATATAAAGTTACAATAAGACTAGGCACAAGTCTTATTTCAATACTGGACAAAGCAACCCAGAAGGAGGTAAGGTGTCTCAAAGGCAGGTAAAAGTGTCAGATATCCACCCCTCTTCCACTTTTAGAGTTCCAGAAGAACAACAGGCTACACAACCATAATACATATTTAGAGGACCTAGTTCAGACCCATCTAGGCTTGGTGATGTGTCTTTATAAGTAGATTCACTAGGGACTTGAAGACCAAAGGGGAATGTACCTAAGCCAGTGACAGCAGACTTAGAATGTGGTTGCATAGGCTATTTTATCAGTATGTGTAGCCTTATTTGAAGCAAAGAAAATCAACTAGTAAGCAAAAGGCATATTGTGTTCAAATGTTCATCCTCCTGCACACTAACCTAATCTAACTCTGTGGTTAGTGAACAGGTGCCATAAGCAAATACTTTGTTTCTCTGGGTTGCAATTTTCACTCCTATGAAAGACATACCCTAGTTACCATAATATAGAAAAAAACCTTAGGTTTTAACAACTCCCTGAACAGCCACCTATTTCTTACCTGATTTCTTCAGACACTAAACTGGAAAGTAAGTGTCTCTGTTTCATTTTTGCCCCATGTCTGACACTGTCATTTTATCAGAATAAGAACACTTTCATTTTTATAATGTTCTACTTTTAAATATCTATCTGTGTCACCAATGTAAATTCAAAATGTATTATCCTGTGCTTGTCAATTAAAATAAGTTTTGAAATACACAGAAAACTTTTCCATTGGAAATGAAATGCTCAGTGAATAAAAACTGCATTTTTCCCCTTCAGTTTTCTTCTTTGTTGAGGTACTTTCTGGATCTGTGGAAGAACACAGACAAAGGAGGCAGTCCTTGAAGCAAGACAATTGACAAATAGTTCCTCTAAGCAGTTGACAAAGACCTCTTTGTGCCACTATGTAGCGGTTGGAACGTTTAATGAAAAAAGAGAACCAAAGAGCCAAATAATTGACTTCTTAAGGAACTAATCCCTTGAAAATGATGAGAAATCTGACTGTCATATGTGCCAAACATAATAGGGCAGCATTAGTAGC
Source organism: Uromys caudimaculatus (assembly GCA_028551405.1). Taxonomy (NCBI): domain Eukaryota; kingdom Metazoa; phylum Chordata; class Mammalia; order Rodentia; family Muridae; genus Uromys; species Uromys caudimaculatus. Next base: position 14,466,477 of record CM052708.1, on the reverse strand, counting down.
CTATTAAAGGCTAAAGTCAGCTCCTAATAAGCAACATGTAAAGGTTCCGGTTCTCACAGAGAGATGAGATGTTTGCCAAGTATTACAGGCTAGATTCAAAATGGGATAAAAATATGAACAGGATGCTGATTAAAGAATTAACTATGCATTCATAAAACAAGAATTCTTCACTGTGTTCTCAATGCTAGAATTTCTAATGTGAGAAACAAACATCTGAGAAATCAACAAATTTGTTTTCTGTATATCATTACCATTTTATATGTAATTTAAAAAGTTATCACATCCCATTCTGCTGTGACAAAAATGAATTGTGTTTATATATTTCAAGTCACAGTCATTTTTACTATAATGAACTAAAGAAGAAAGCAAGCTCCACTGGCCTTTGTTTTCATACTGTAAGATAATAATAAATCAGTCCACAAGACTGAATAATATATCCAGTGAAACACTGTTAGAGAACTGTCAGATGCTAGAATTGGGGTAAAGATACTTAGGTTGGATTTGGCTCTTTTTCTGAGCAAGCATTTGATGTTTGAATTGTAAGGCTGTAAACTGGCTCTAAACATGTTCACTTCTAACTTAAAAGTAGCTATGGATTTCATAAAAGGTTGTGGATTGGAAAAAGTTCATAAGCAGGAAATGCCATATACTAGTTCATAAACCTATTCTGGAAGCTCGTACAGAAAGAAAAACACAGAGAATATTGAAAATTGCATGCAATGAACCTTGATGAGTTTTAGATGACATATTCCCTTTAGTTTGGCTTTATATCAGGAAACAAAATAGTTGATTTTTTAAATGGTCTCAGTGGCTACTTCAGTCTAATATTGATTATTTACTTTTAAAATATTGGTTTATGGTCTAGTATTGTCTGCCAACATATTTTGACCTAATGAACTCAACTATCCATGTGTGCTTAATACATAAAGTGCTTATATTACTTAATTTAAAACTTTATAATTGACCACTATGATATAGGTTTTTGAACCATAATCTACATAATCAGTAAAAATCCTTTCAGCTGTCATAAAATTTCCCTTTGTAAATGTAGCAGATACCCTTATAGACCATGGTCAAGGCTATTAAAAATTAAAATTCAATCTTTTCTATTTATTTCAATGACATATTGTTTCAAACTTTCTGTTAAATTGGTGACAAATGAAGCTATGTTGTTAAGCAGAACTGTAAAATGAAGAAGATAGATGCAAAAGTATATGCCCTTGGGAGATAGAGGAAGATGGATCTGTAATTCAAAGACGTCCTCAGCTAAACAGTACACTGGAGCTGAGATTTGTTTATAAAAGAATCTATCAGAGAAAATAAAGAGTGGGCAGGAATTCCGAGAGAATGATTGAGAGGAGCAACAGTTGATAATGACTTTTCCTTTACCGTTATTCCTCAATTCAATTTGTTACAAATTCCATACAAGTCTGTTAAATATTTGTCTGTTCTATAAAGCTTACATTTTCAAAAAGATCATACCAACAGACTTGAGAGATTATCAGTAGATCAATGTCTGACACATATGTCTGATTAGTGGATCTCATATCCCTACCCCACACTACAGTAGTGTGTGGGCAGGACTGACTGAATCTTTGTCATCCCAATGTGGGGAATAGAGACCCAGGATCTCTAAAGACAGTTGGTTATCTACAATAACTGAATTGACAAGCTGTGAGTTACGGACTATATACTTATGTGTATACATTTGTACGTGCGAGACACAGCCTCCACACATAAACATATGTACAGATGCACAATAAGACAATGTCAAGACACACCATTTGGAAACAACTTAAAAAATAGATATGAACAACTTTTAACTATCCCATCTTCATTTATTAACTAAGACTAGCTCATTGAAGGCCATAGTTATTAAGTATGAGTAATATGATTACTTCTTCTATCCTTTCCTTCCCATGTGTCTTCTCTCTCTCTCTCTCCCTCCTTCCCTCCCTCCCTTCCTCCTTCCCTCCTCTACTACACTATACTTCCTCTTTTGCTATACATAAGGCTTAATAGAGAAAAAGACCACCCAGACCACTCAGGAGACATGGTACACCAAGCGCTCAAGACTTCAAATTCCACACAATAAAGGGCAGCCTCGTTGCTCTGCACTGTCTAGTCTGCACTCTAGAAGGTGGGCTTAGCTTCCCTGACCTGCCGGTTAGAAAAGGAATTTGGCCATTGGCTCTGCCTGCACGCATGTGTTGCCTTGGTTGGAATTGGAGAAATTGAGAGAGGAGACCTGTTCCCATCTCTAACATATAACAAAGGGAATCAATTCAGTGGGTTATAGGAAAATACTTCAAAGCCTTGATTAAATCATGCCTGAATTCTGTGACTCTCATGTATTTAAGATGTATGTCAGTAAAGTATTAAAAAATAAATATAATAAGTTCAAAACCAGAAAACGTTTTTAAAGTTATTTTTTGTGTGTGTGTGCTGGGCATTAACATAGGACCTCACACAGGCCAGTTAATGGAACTGTAACTCATCCAAACTTTAACATTGTAGTAAAATTTGATATTACTTATTAATAACTTAGGATTGTGAGGTGAGGTAAGGATTGTGAGAATAAACACTGTTATGGCCATAAAGTGGATATGTGCTACACATCACAACTGTTTGCTTATACTTGTATATTTTCTAAAGCTTATGGTAAGGACTGTCTTCTTTTAAAACCATCAGAGATAGAAGTTCATAATGGAATGACGCATATTGCCATGTACATGCTCAGATTTATGACTGATGATCGTATCAAAGATTTACTGGAAAACTTGGCCAATCACAAACATAGTAAGACCTGTGAGAGCAATAGTATATATCTTAAAACAGATACTGAATTTGGAAATAGTCTCCTGAGTAATAAATGTCCTTCTGATTGACCCTTGATGAAACAAGGAGAGCTTGCCAAATCTGTACACTATTATGTTAGTAGTTATGAAATTATTTAGAAATTATTCATTGAAATAACATGACAAAAGTTTTAAAAGTTTTAAGCATAAAATATTTCTACTAATATACTTGTGATGATAAAACTCAAATGCACATTTCATTCTATATTACTTTAAAGCTTTACTTATATTTAAAATATGCTGTAATATTTTCTGTCTAGTGATGTCTTAGACTAAATGAAGAAATCCATTTTAACCATAATATATGCATCCTTAATTTTTATTACATTTCAATAACAACTGGTCTCAGATTTGAATGATGAGTTTAGGTGTTAGCATGAAGCCAAAAGTGAAAGCTAAGGTACTTATCAAGTGGTAGCATTTACTATTTATTTTGTATAAAATGGCAATAATACATTGGACAGTGAAGTACAGAAACCTAAGCTTATGAATAAACGTGCTGATTTAAGACTAGCAGCAACTACACAAATCCCTAAAAAACAGTAGGGACAGTCAGCATCCTATGAAACTGCTCAAGGTGAAGTAGAATGCTTTAGTTTTGATACAATTTAGTTTTAGAAAGATTACTTTTCATTTTGTCCCTCTTCTTTTTTTTTTTTTTTTTTTTTTTCATGGAAACCGTCTTAACTCATCAGTTTAAAAGAAGAATAAAGGCTTAAAGACTGGTATGGTTTACATTTGAAAGAAAAGTCCAATACTGGATAATCAAGAGATTTAAAAGAAGTCATTTTGTTCTGCAGAAGCTAAAAAAAAAAAAAAAAAAAAAGGGCAAGCTATATCATTTGAGAAAAACATTGCTTTAAAATCTGAATCACATGCAATTCCAGAGAGAGAGAGAGAGTCCATTAAACATTAGGTTCACTGTAAGAATAATGTATGCAAATGGCTGAGAAAAGCTTATGGCATCCAGTGTTGCTTTGAAACATGAGATAAAGTCCTTCTAGGCCTTACAAATAGAACAAATAGTATAGGGGAAATAAACTTTCAGAGAACTAATGATATTAACATATAGAAATTACTACTAGAAACTTCTGTCAAGTAGTCTAATAGTATTAATAAAAATTATATTAATAACTAAATATCCTGGTTGCTAAATTGTAGTGATGTTGAAAATGTTCTACATCCCAATTCAGAAGCTATATCTTACATTAATTAACCTAAATATTCCTTGTCAGGGTTGGTATGATAACACTGAGGACTGCCAGGATAATAATTGTGTGTGAGTCCTGAATTTCTGCCAATACTGAATACAATCTCATTAGCATATTCATAAGTCACAGCCTTGCATCCAGTGCCAGGATGCAGCAAAATGTTTTGTGACTATTTGTTGCAGCAATGGAGAGAAATAGTAAATTAGCTTTAAGAAAAACCCATTATAAAATATAAAACATAACATTTAGTACTGCAGCATAACTGCAGTCTTTTTAGTAATTATTCTACACCAAATAAAGCAGTACCCCTCTATCAATAGTACATGTAATAGGAACTACAAGTAAGGAAATTTAAAACAAAGCTTTTCCTTTGTTGAGTAAATTAGAAACAGATATTAATATAGGTACATTGGTCAATCAATTAATATTTTTCATTAATAACATTCTATATTGGAAGAAAAATAGAACTGAGAAGTTAAGCTCTAATAAAATATGATTCATAAATACTTTAATCCTCATATCTTATTTCTGTGAGTAATGTACACAAGATAAGTTTTTAAAAATACAAATACTATGCAAAATTCAATTCCTTTCATGTGTAAACCCATACATCAATGCATACATGCATTAATGAAGAACTTTTATTAGGAGACTGTCTTACTTCTTTGTTCATAATACAGATAGTCATATTTAAAACAAGATGGTGATCTGAATGGCCTGAAATGTCTAGGTTCCATGTTTACATGAAAAGTCTTTCATAAACATGTATGGACGCGCATTCACAAACATATAGCATCTATTTCTTCTCTGATGAAAATATGTCCTGTCTATTTAGAATGAAGTCTAAAAATATAACCTTAGTTTTGGTTATATCGATTATTTTATGTTGTTTGTGCAATAGAAACCATCAACTTTATCACTTTGTTACTTAAATCTTAAAACAATATTACATACACACACAAATATATATATATTTGTTTTATATGTATATATATGTATATAAAACATTTCTATGTGCCTGCAGTGTTATGTGCATGTGCATGTATGTGTATTGTGTTTATATTTTTGTATCTCCAGCATGTAGACATGTCTCTCAAACACACACACACACACACACACAGACACGCACAAACACTCACACTAGTATAAATATACACACATCTAGGTAGTATAGTTTAGTACTTTTATTTTTAGAAAAATTCTACGCTGAGAGAGATTATAATAATATGCTTTTATAAGACAATAGACTGTATAATTTTAAAATACTGTAATTTTAGTGAAGTTCACTTTATACATAATTTGTATTGTGAATTTGCATGAGATCTAAAGAAATATGAAATTAAAAGAAAAGTTACTACTCTGGATAGAATTCTTTGATTTTCTGATTTTTCTTTCATATTTATGTACATTGCAGCTATATAGTTTGAGATCAAATTCCCTTACCTCCGTTCACTTCCACACCTTTGTGCATCACAATACTAAATGCTTTGGGATATAAGAAGGAAAGAACAAATGGTGTTCGTAGAAGGGCTTACAGGATGGTGAAGAAGATGAACAATTAGCAAATTTCTGATTATTTATAAAAGGATAACATTAAGCCTGGAGAAGTATTTCTCTCTCTCTCTCTCTCTCTCTCTCTCTCTCTCTCTCTCTCTCTCTCTCTCTGTCTCTCTCTCTCTGTCTCTGTCTCTCTCTCTCTTTCTCTCTCTCTCTCCCTTTCTATCATCTTTCTTACTTATGAGTGAGTACCTTCTTAATCTGAAATGTTATGCTAAGAGAGGAAGGCTTTAGCCAGACAAAAAGGAGCAGTGTAATTTGATCTTTCCAACTCTAAGTTTGAGTCATAGGTCTGCAAGTGTACCAGCAGACAAGGGAACATTTTAAAATAAATGTCAGGAACAGTTATGAGTTGTCTGTTGGCTGCAAGCCAGATCAGGGTGAAAAGGTAGAAAACTTGTGAATATCAAAGCACATGATTTTCAGGGGTGGAGCACTTGGTACTCAGAAAATTGAAACAATAAAAGCCAAGGGTTATAGTGTATAACATTTCTTGGAAATGTTTCAAATACAGGATTTTACTTGTTAACTTAGTTTTATTTCCTTGCCTTGCCCCTCCCCCACCCAGTGTCCACTTGGAAAGAAAGCAAAATGAAAATGTTAGCATGCAATTCTTGTTTTCATTGTCTGCTTGACTCTGATTTTGATCACATAAGTGGCCATTTTAAAATCTAGTACTCATAAATCTTGTCGACTTTATGGCCAGTGGGGTTCCAGGGGAACCCCCAAATGAGCTAGGATGTTTTCAAAATTAATTTTGCTCTCCACACACTGACAGCAAGGTCCCATTGCGAAGGACATCATCTATACAACAAATTGGATATGAAGACGTCTAGCTACTGCCCACATGTTAGCACCTTCACAGTGGTTACCAAAAAAGAAAAGTAAATGTCAAGTTGAGACTTCGATCTACAGTGGTGTTCTGACTGGAAATGCCATGTTGTGCTTGTAGACAGGAGCCTAGCTAGCATGGTTGTCCTCTGAGATGCTCTATTGGCGCTCACTGAGATATATGCAGATACTTACAGCCAACCACTGGACTGAGGTTTGGGACCCCTATAGAAGAGTTTGGTGAAAGACTGACGGGGCTGAAGAGGATGACAACCCCATAGGAAGACCAACAGTATCAAATAACCCGACACCTGGAAGCTCCCAGAGACTAAGCCACCAACCAAAGAGCATACATGGGCTGGTGTCCATTCCCTGGAACATATTTGACAGAGAACTGCGTTGTCTGGGAGAGGATGCTCCTAATCCTGTTCAGACTTGATGCCCCAGGGAAGGGGGATGTGGGGCTGTGAGGTGGAGGTGGGGGGGGGGGGGAGTGTGGAGAGATGAGTGTGTCCAGCCAAGGGAACCTTCTTTCTGCGGCAGATGGGACCAAGTACAGAGATGTACAGTCAGACATTATGCAGAGAGTGACAGACCTTGGAAATCTCCCTCCTAAATGTGAAGATTTCATTCAATCCCTCCTCTAAGTGCTCAGGAAACTCTGTGGAAGAGAAGGAACAAAAGAAGTGGAATAGAAGAGCCAGAGGACTGAGGTCACCACAACGGAAAGGCCCTCTAAATTCTCAAGATCTGTTCACACAGGAATTCACAGAGACTGAAGAAGAAGCTTGTACAGGGCCTGCATCTGTCTCCAGCAGATAGGATTCTAGAGCAGAAAGGAGAAGCAGACACATTTCCTCAGTCCCTAACACAGAAGCAATCTCCAGCTGACAAACACATGCAAATGAAAAACAAATTTTTTTAAAGAGAGTCTCACTGAGGATGAGGGAGGGGAGGAACTCTTCTCTCTCTCTCTCTCTCTCTCTCTCTCTCTCTCTCTCTCTCTCACTCTCTCTCTCTCTCATATTTATTTAGTTTTTTATTCATTTATTTATTTATTTTTTACAGTCCAGACTTTACTCCCCTCCAGGTCTGCCCTCTGACTGTTCTACATCCCATATCTCCTGCCCTGGCTCCAAGAGGATGTCCCCACCCCCCACCCCTACCCCACCTGTCTTCCCCACTTGAACTGCTGCTGCAGGCCCAGCAGAGGATGGCCAACAGAGAACAAACTCAAGGACAATTTTGGAGTTTTGTTTGTTTGTTTGGTTGGTTGGTTGGTTTTGGTTTTCTCACAATGTCCTTGTCAGAACTGTCCCTCTCTACCGTTTAAATTTTTATTTTATTATTTTTATTGTTTTGTTTTATTGCATTTATATATGATTTCCTCTCTCATTTGACCTTAAAGGTCCTTTTTTTGTATGAGTTATGGCTTCCACTTTACTGTTATTTATTTAATTAATTTATTTTTTTCTTTTCTTCTATCGGATATTTTCTTTATTTATATTTCAAATGTTACCCCCTTTCCCTGTTTCGCCTCCGGAACCCCCTATCTCATCTCCCTCCTTCTGCTTCTATGAGGGTGTTCCCCGACCCACCCACTCCTGCCTCCCTGCCCTGGTGTTACTATGGGATTCTTGAGTGTGCCAATGGCTGTTTCTTGTGCGTTCTCTTGGCCTCTTTTTTCTCTTGTTTGTTTGTACTGTCTAATTCTGATGTGTTAGCTATTGCTTAATCTTATATTTTATTTTAATGTAGTATTATCCCTTAGAAGACTGATTGTTTTCTAAAAAGAGAGAGATGGGTTAGATCAAGATGAGGGGCAAGGTGGAGTGGATCTGCAGAAGCAGAGGAAAGGGTAATCCTAATCACTACGTGTTATGTAAAACAAGAGTCAATTTTTAATAAAACAAATGAAAACAAGCTAAAGTGTGGTGAAATGTATGTTTCATATGTTTCATATGTGGACAGATGAGTATGGAGACTCCTCTTCTCTCTTCTGTTCTTCACTTTCTCACCTTCTTCCCTCTTTTTTCTTCTTCCCCCTCTTCCTTTTCTCTCACACATGGATACATATATCTCTCCATATACATGACAAAAAAGTATAAAAAATAATGGTCAGCAACAGCTGATTCATTATGTTCTACTTAATCGATCTGTAGGCACTCCTGTATTCAAATTTAAAAGGCAACTACAGTATACAGATATAATCGTCTTTTCGTTCATTATTTGTTATCTTCTTTTCTCATAGGATTGATACTAGCCATTTAGGAAAATGACAGCCCAAAGCTAAGGAATGTCTCAAAGGTTTATTTTCTACTTAAATTATAGATGTTATCTTTCCAAAGTGTTCTGATGAATAGTGTAACACATCTGTCATCAGAATTTAGATGAAGGCATTGGTTTATTTTAATATTAGGCTATAACCTTAAGTATAAATTTATTCATGTGCACTCAGTGGTCCTTTTAACTAGACAATCTCAAGAGAAGGTTTCTATATGAGCTTTCATTTATACATTGAAGTAGAGTTTGGAATGGAAAACAAAATTTATTTGGCATAAAAATCTGTTTAAAGCACATAAGAAACTTCTCAGTTACTTGTATATTGACTTGACCTCTTATACAGTCTCAAAACTGTATACTTATATTTAAGGCTCATCGTCTTCCATTTCTTCTTCCTTATGAAATTTTAATTTCAAATTAGTAATTCAGAGTTATCCATTCTTGATGTGTTTTGGAGAAAATAGTCTTTTAGTTTTCCTCCTAGAAAATGGAGCATCAATTTACATTTCTTATTATTGAGTATATAATCATTATTTATACTTTTTGATAAGTAATAAAATGCAACACATGAAATGCCATGTCTCATTAACTCTCTCTTTCTAATATCTCTTGACCTCTATGTCCTTGAATATCTTCTGACACAGTGAATACTTCATTGAGCAAAACTATTTGCAACAATAAGACACAATTTAAAAAAGGAAGAAATCATTTCAGGATATACCTTAAGTAACAAATACTTAGAATAAAATAACAACTCAGGTGGACACACACACACACACACACACACACTCACACTTTGATGCTTTGACTCTGTTGGTAATTTATAGATTGATATTATCTAAATGTTTTTCCCAAACAGGAACGAATGATTTCACATTTCAATTAGAACATTTTCTATGTTTTCTGTTGCCCTTTATCTTGCAGAAACTGAAGGGCTTTGTCTCTGGAAAACTGGCACTTTCTCCAGGGTATGGAGCAAAATTAGTGCTTGCTTGCTTGCTTATGTTTTTTAAGTCAGATGTCTGCATTAATGACACCTTGGCCTTTGTTGCCTTTAAGATGATAGAAGCCCAAAGAGAAACAGTTCCTTCAGCTTTTTCTTAAAAGAATACATTACCATTACATCTCAAGACAAATTTTAAACAATATATAGTGAAAAATATCGACAAACAGCTCCTCATTTGCAAAGAAATAAATATTGATCATTTACTGATTTAAGTCACTCACTTTCACTATTATATTTGGAAGGTTTCAATACATTCATTAAGAACATATTGAACATTTACTTTGTTTCCATTCCCAGTTACATCCATAGAAATAAAAAAATAAATAGAAGTATTAATATTTAGAAAAAGATTAAGCTATTAACTTGGAAATATATGTAATAATGTCATGGAAAATAACAGAAACAGGACAAGAAATATGTATTTCCAATACCAAGACTATACAAAACACTGGGAGACTTTCACGTAGCATTGTAGCCCAATCAATTGATATTTATCAAAGCCTTGAAAGAGTTAGTGAAAAATCAGAAAACTATAGAAAACTAGAAATTTATATTTTGACCCTGAAGAGGTAGAATCTAAACTAAGTCAATCCAAATCTAGTATGATTTTCATTACATTAGAAAGCTAAGCAGCCCTGGTTTGTTCACAATGACAGAAATGATAATTTCTAATTCATGTCCTCAACAGAAAAAGACATTTCACAAAGGTCAGGTTGGTCAAGGATATTCAAGCCATGAAAGTAGCTGCCAACATAGCACATTGTTGTTTTATTTGAAGGTCTGTGAAGTTCTTGCTTTGCTTCAGTGAGTCTATAAAGAAGGTTGCAGCATGAGGAGCTATCTGAGGATGTCAGAGGTGGTTGGGGCGTTTTTGCTTTGATGTAAGCACTGCATTGGGAGCCTAAGAATGGCCAAGACTGGGTAAAAGACAGACACTCTATGGTGTTATGTAGCTTACAAAGTCAGAGAAAAAGCGTGCATAAACAGAAAAAAAAACATACTCAGTATAGCTAAAACAATGAATGTTCTGTTTTTAGCACAGAAGGTTTAGCAATCACTATTTAGTGTGATTTAGTATCAAAACTGAAGGAATGTGAAATCTGAAGATATTTAGATTCCTACCTGTAGATCTTGGAAAGTGTTGTCATAAAATTAAAATGAATTTAAGAAGGATGCAAAGGGAGGCTACCAATGAGTTCTCCGTATACAATGTTGTATATATAGCATATAAATTCTGAGAAGTTTTTGAATTTACAAAGCACTTATAATCATGCAGGTTTTATTAATAGAATGATGGAAATTCTTCAAGGAAAATAAATTCTTACTCACCTTGGCTATCACTAATATAGACCAAAAGACCTTTGAAAATTCCTATAATATCTTCACTCTAAGGCAAATATTCTCTTAATATTTGTTTTACACCCAGTGCAACTAAAAAACAATTTGAGGTACCTTCTTTTGAGTTTAATTTCATTCCGTTGTTTTTCTATAAATTTCATTGTTTTCCCTAATATATAGTTCTGGCTTGTTTTTCGGGAATATTTTCAAAGTATGTAGATGTTTGAATTCTCAGATAGTTCAGACCCAATAAATGCTGATATAGTTTTATAGTACATATAGCAAGTTTAAAGATATACATAAGAAACTGTAAATAACTAACAATGATAAGTAAAAATAGCATACAGTAGATAAAACAATAAGCTCTCTGACATTATTATAATGAAATATCTATGGCATCAATGGTGGCCCATATTTGTAGTATTAATGCTGGAGAAGCTGAAGTAGAAGATTGAGTGAATTTGACACTATACTGGGAAATACAGGGAAGTTCTCATCTTCATATATATATATATATATATATGCATTTAAAGCTCACACTTCTTACTGTGATCAGGAGTCAGAGAAAAAACACAGAGAGTTTATTAAAACCTTAAATTCCATCCCCAGTGACATACTTCCTCCAACAAAAGACCACAACTAGAAATCCCTCCCAAATATTTTCACCAACTATGAACCAAATATTCAAACCTAAAAGTGTATTAAGTCATTCTCATTCAAACCACCATAAGTGCATTTCTAAGTGGTATATCTGTATCACACCCACCATAAAATGTCGTATATCAGTGATGAGGAGGAGGAAGAGGAGGAGGAAGAGGATGAGCAGAGGCGTACAAGACAGAGGTTCATGACAGCTGCCTTGAAACTGAATTTTTTTAGCTATGATAGCACCAGTGAATTCAAAGATTCATAGTGGTTTTAGTTCCTTCCACAAAACCAATCCAGTGAAAATTCTACTATAGGTAGGTGTGGGCTCAGAAAGTTAGAAACTCATGAAAGACAGTTAAGTTTGTTTATTTGTTTGTCGTTGGTGTGTTTGTTTGTCAGATATGTGGTCTCTGATAAGTTTTCCAGGTTAGATGTCCCTATACTATGCATATACAGGTAGCACTAGCTGGACTCAGGGTACTAAAAATGAAGTCTGAAAAGTTGGAAGGAGAATTGTGGAGAGTCTGAGTGGTGTTGGAGATGAGAAATAGAGAGTAAATTGTGAATCAGTAAACATTTATATACATGTATTGCATTCTCCAAGATTCAAAGATGTATACATTATTATATGCATGTATTTAATTCTCCAAGATTAACAAAAACAATATTTTAAAACAAGAAATTAATACAGAAGATGTAATAACAAAGATGTAAAGATCCACCTGCAGTACTATCCTTTCAAAACTACATTATGAGCACGGACAGGCTAAAGCATTGGGTCTAAAATGGAGGAACTGATGCGATCTTAAGTAGTGCATAGCTCATGTGTTCCATGTGCCCTAAAATTCATAAAACAAGGATTCCTGTCTGTTCTTTCCCTTTTGTTTCATCAAGAGCAGTGTTAGCCTGCATCTAGATAGAGAAGCAATGTCCTTTAGAATTCAATTGTTAATGGCAGGTGCTGTGAGGAACACCAGTTATTCCAGCACATAGAAATTGAGGAAAGATAACAAACATATAATATTTATCATGATCTACTCTACATGCAATATTGCTCTTAAGGAAGTTGGCATTTAATTTTTAACATGATGATAATTGTGCTCGACTGTAAAAAAAAAAAAAATAGTCGTCTGTGTATTTATAATGAGAAACACAGTTCACTGAAAGTCAGCAAGGTTCCTTTGAGCAAATGACAATGTTTACTTCGACAGCTTTCCTGTTTTCATGTATTTTCTTTCAACTTATGCCAATATTTTGAAAGCATGTGTTCATATTTTGGTTTCAGAACATGATGAACTCCTTGTTATATATTTTTTTAAATTCAATGAATCAATAACTAATCCATAATCTTATTTTCAGTCATTACTTTGAAAATAAAAAATATCAAGATTTCATGTAGAATTAATTTATAAATAATCTACCACAGCTGATGCACAAATCTTTTTTCCATTTATGCACTTAAACTGTTTCATTGTTACTGAAAGTACTTGGCAGTGAGAGTATAATGAAAGTTTATGAAAAAAGTAGAAATGAAGCTAAATCGTGTGTACTTCAGTAACAGGCTGAAACATAAGTGGCCCTTGAGATGTTCTCATATTTTTAGCTATATGGAATGACCACAGATGATACAAGTAAATCAAAGCTTATACTCAGTAGTATAGTGTGAAGACAAACTGATGTTACATAGATAACTTTGTTCTAATCTATGCTTCTTTACTTTGTAAAGGATTAATTTAGTACCATTTGTTAGCATTATGTCTAAACTCCACCCCATAGATACCTGGCAATGGCCAGGTATGCTCTTCCCCACAGTTGCCTGGCAACAGCCAGATGGGGCTGGCCCACTATAAAAGGGACTGCTCACCCCCTCCTCCCTCTCTTGTCTCTCTTGTTTCTCTTGCTCTCTTGATTTCTTAACTTGCTCCCCCTCTCTCCCCATTCCCTTCCCTCCCCTCTCTCAACGTGGTCATGGCCAGTCTCCACTTCTCTACTTCTCTACTCTCTCCCCCTCTCTGCCTTTCTCTGCCTCTACTACCTCTTAGTTCCCTTTCCCATGCCCCAAATAAACTCTATTTAACACTGTTGAAAAGATTTCATGATGTAATATGTGTGACTTATATTTGAAGAAACTTATATTTGAAGAAATCTAAAGCAATTTTAGGAATATTGAAAGCAAAGGCTAATAGAGAGATCATAATAAGCTTTGTTTAAAACTCAGAATTACAATTTATAAAAGTCTTTATTTTCTTCAGATTCTTTTCAATGAAGTATAAAGATAATTTGGACCTAATAAAATAAGTTTACTGGTTAAATATCTCCGAATATGAAAATTTCTAGACCATTTTAATCTAAAGAGTAAATGTTAATGTTTTCTAAATTCTTATACTTCCGCGTGGACTATTGTCAACTAATTTATAATCCAACATACTAAAAAATATGTCTATCGTTGTGTAGTTTAACATATTGCATAGATCAGATTATTGTAATGGTACAACTTGAGAAAACCTATAATCTGTTCTTAGCTACTGAATGCAATAATCTTTCCTGAGACAACAATGTATGATGACATCAAAATTATTCTCTGACTTATTTACAGGTCCACAAGCAGAAGGCAGATACAAGTCAAGCTCCTGTAGAGTTACTGTTAGTGGTATAAGGCACCATGACCAAACCAAACTAAGGAGGAACAGATGTGGGTATATTCATACTTCCACATCACTATACTTCATCAAAGGAAGTCTGGGCAAGAACTCAAACAGGGCAGGAGGCAGAAACTGGTACAGTGGCTATTGAAGGGTGCTCCTTATTGGCTTGCTCCTCATGGCTTGCTCAGGCTGCTTTTTTATAAAACCTAGTTCAACAGCCTGGAAAGGCTACAGGCACATGGGTTGGGCTCTCTCCCGTCAATCACTAATAACGAAATTGCCCTACATGCTTGCCTATATTTGAATCTTATGGAGATATTCTTTCCTTTCATATGCCTCTAGATTGTGTCAAGTTGACATAAAACTACCCAGCACAACATCCAACCAGTAGAGAAATTCCATTTCCAGTCTCCTTTTGTAATGGGTTATACCACGGATAGTGGTAAATTTTTAAAGAATATAATTATTGCAAAAATTAATATTTTACTGTGAAGAGCTCCTGAAAACAACTGAGATTTTAAAATGAGAATGGTAAAAATAGATTGGTTCCTATCCTACTTCACCATATTCAAGAGGCAGGTAAACATGTCCATAGCAAAAAGTGTCCATAGCAAAACAGAAGTACTTTAATAAACTTCCCATATTAACTGAAGTTAAAAGCATATAAAGAGAACTATCCTCTTCATATACTTTTATTTTCTCCAAAGTGCCTTTCTACCTCTTGTTTAACAGACTCTATGTAATAGTATTAATGGACTTTATATAATCCCTTTAGGTGGTGATTCTACAGGTCAATACATTTTATAGCCTAGAAAGTCACAGCAAGATCAGTCAATTTGTACTCTCCGTAATTCTAAACGCTTCTTTCTATCTTGTTACTTAGCCCCGTAGATGCTATTGTAAAGGGCTCTGCCTTATTCATGGATTTAGAATACTCAGGAATCTATTAATCACTGAAATAATATTTTCTTGAGTTAAAGTTGATGTACGTAATATACATTTTCATGGAAAAAAAATCAAGCTGCAAACAAGCCAAGGCCCTGCCTTAAAAACTGCTCTTGCGGAACCTGTTGCTGTATCTTTTACAAGTATACAAAGAGCGACTGCTCCAAATTCAGCGTCAGGTTCCTTAGGCTCTGGAACTTGCAGGCATCAGTAACGCTCCTCCATCACTTAACATCCGGCTTCAGTTTTCCCTTAAAGCATTTTATTTACGTTGCAGTCTTTGAAGGCTTCAATAGCTTTGAAGTTTTTATGTCAGTGTTCCTTCCCAAGCCTGGCCCTGCTCAGGGCAGAGCCACTGCAGTAAGTATCATTTCTATGCAGATGAAGTCACCACATTCTGTGCATCAGTGGTGAGAAAGGCACTTTGTCAATACTGCGGTGCATTGCTCCTAGAAATGATGGTGAATCTTCCCACCACCTTGGTGGCAAAGCTGTTATGAGTGTGTATCCTGAGATTTTGTTTCATTGCCAGAGAAGCCATTGTATGGAAACATTTCTCCTAACGAAGTAAATAAAACTGATTTATGTTTTTATTTACCTGTATTAAAAGTACAACTGTGAGATCATATTCCTACAAGTTGAGTTCTTAAATACATACTAACTTTCTACTTTGCTTTAACAATTCTAACTTGGCTGCATACTCTTATGATAAAATCAAATGCTAGCCTCTTTTCTCTCAGAGAAGGATTTGCAAGCCTCATGTTCCGTCTCTTGGAAACAAAACAATCTTCAGATCTCTTCTCTTGTGAAAAAGCTCTGTAAATGATGACTAAACTGAGGTGGAGGTAGGACATGTTGTATTATTTGAAATATGTGGTTCTAAATAGAAAAATATGCTGGGATGTCTAGTTTGAGACGGTCTGGGTAACTATTATGCACTGATACACTGCTAGCAAACAGGAAATCCTAAGTACATACGCAGAAATAGAGCTTATACAGGAAACTAATTGGATATAAAGCCATGAATCTTTACTTTCATAGTTATACAACAAATTGAGACTTGTTTAAAAAAAATAGACTGATGGACATAATAAAAGCATACATACAGAAATATGTTCTCTGCTTCTTGTAAAAATATATCTATTGCAAAGAAAACTAAATTTAGTCATTAATCTGCTTCTTGATATTTGATAATTTTCCAAAAATATACAATGCCTTACATTTTAGTAATTTTGAGACTATAATTATCATCCCTTATATCCCCAAAATCATACAGTATTTCATATATTTTGAAAGGAACAACACCTGGGAAACTATTTCTTTTCTCTGTGGTGGATGGAGTTAGAAGTGAAAATCTTAAAATCAATTTGTTCTTAGTTTTTTACTTCCTGCCTTTTCTTGATTGTACCATCTATAAATCATGGTTAGCCAAGATTGCTTATTTCTTTGTAATCACAAATAATATATGTTCCTGAGTAATATGGAATGGCTAAAAAACATCACATTGCTGGTTTTTAAATATTTATTAGGGACATTTTTCTAATTATGTTCCTTAAAATTTTCATTTCTACTTGGAAGCTTCTCTATTTCAGGGGACTTTCCTTTCATGCACCCACTATCCACAATAACCACTAACTTCTTAGCAGCATACTCCTAAAATTTTTTACTGGGATGTTTTTTAAAGAACCATGATATTGATGATACAACAAATGTCTGAAAGTAGCAATCCTGTTGTTTCCTACTTTCGTAACTTAATAATGGTCATTGAAAACATGAAATAGAATTGAAAAGAACTTTCCTCCGAGCCCATATTTTTGTTACTTTCATAATGAAAACCAAATAGTATTCATAAAAGGCAGTTTTACAAATTTCATAGTTTAAAGCAATATTATATTTAAAGGTGTATATAGTAACTGCTTTGTTTTCCTTGAGAAATCAAGAAATATACAAACATGTATATGTAATAAAGATAAATTGAATGAATTTTGGTGATACAAATATGTGATTAAACTGTACCTTCATTATCAAGTATGTAACTGATAAAATATTTTGAACATCATTTATGTTGTTTGAAGAAACGGGGGCTGACGAATTGCATGGGGGGGGGAGCATATTTTGTGCTGTTAAAGGACTTAAGTTTGGAGCAGTGAGCACACATAAAAGCCAAGCAGGTGTAGAATCTTGCCTTTCATCTCAGGATGTAGAAACAGAATCCCTGTAGCAGCGATCGTCTACACAAGCAGAATGAGAGAACTCAAGGTTCAATGACCTTGTCTCAACAAATAAAATGAAGATCATTCCGAAAGGATAACTATGTCAATCTCTGGCCTCCACAAGGTCACATCAAAAACACGTACAAGTGTTCTTAGAAACATATATATCCACATACAAACAGCACATATACATGCAAAACCAGAAAAGAATACAATCATAATAATGGTATGTCAGCTCTTTGAACATTTATATAAAGGTATGGGGTGTGTGTGTGTGTGTGTGTGTGTGTATAGTGTTTATGTGGTGTGTGAGTGCACACATACTACATACACATGGCATTAGAGAGAAGAGAACAAAATCCTAAAATAAAAACCTTTATATCTATTCAGGAGGATTATATAGATTTCCACTATCATAACTGACTATTTATAGAAAAACGGAGACACTGAGGAAAGAAAATATCAAACACAGAGGGAATAAATCAGGTCAAGGGAGAATACTTTAAAAAATTAAAGATGTATTTTTTAATATTTTCTAAAGACATATGCTAAAGTTGTATAAATTCAAGTACATTTTCATGGACATAAAATCTATTGTTTATGTAAAACTTACAAGTATAATAGCCAGCCCTTTTCACTCTCAGTTCTCATGTTCAATTGACTTAAAAAATATGTTTGTGTGAGTCAAATAGTTATACTAGAATTATAAACTCTGCTGTACTTCACACTGAACTCATTTCTTGGGAATGAATCAAACAATAGAAATGTTTCCTGAATGCTTATGAAGTGTCAGGTGCCATTTACTGCACTATCAAAGAGCTCAATGAATCTCAGGAGTCCCTGATCAAGGTAACATGTAGGCCATCAACTCCACAGGCATCTAATGGGAATGAGCATTTGCCACACTCAGAACAGTAGGGAATTTTCCTGGGAATGGATGACTAGGCTACATATAAAACTGATAAGTAATTCTCCTGACTTCTGTAGCAAAAGTAAAGGCATGTACAAAGAAAGTTATTTTCATTTTTACCCTTTAAAACATGTCTAAACTCGATGCCTTGGGATGGTTCTTCTGTAATGCTTCTTTGTTACACACTTTCTTTTTTTCATATGTTTTAATGACTCTAAAATCACAAGTATATAAGAGAGATTTTTCAAATCATTTATATACATGATTCTCAAATATAAAGTTCTCAGAACTTATCTTGATAAGTTGTTCTAGTTTTGTGTTGTTGTTTTCATGGACTCTGTCCTCATAATTTCTAATTTGACCTAAGGAATTTATACTGGAGAGGGAGTTCCCAGAGTTTCATTCAGTTGGTCCATGCAGCCTCTTTTGTGGCCTTGAACAGTGATTTTTATGTTGGAGAATCATTAGATTGTTATTATTGTTCTTTAGCAATTTCCTGCCAAAATGAGATACTCTGTTCTTAATCAAGTTCTTAAAGACACTGAAAATAAGAAAATTTACATTGATCAGGAAGAAAACAACTCTCAAATCTCAGGAAGATCCGGAAACTTTCAGGATTTTCAATGCTCTTCCTTTGCAAGATTATAAAGGCATTTATTTCCACCTTATACCAAACAGAATTGCTTAGATCAAAAACTTCGGAAACAGCTGATGGCGAGGATGTGGAGAAAGAGGAACTCTCTTCCATTGCTGGTGGGATTGCAAACTGGTACAACCACTCTGGAAATCAATCTGGAGGTTCCTCAGAAAATTGGAAATAGATCTACCTGAAAACCCAGCTATACCACTTTTGGGCATATACCCAAAAGATACTCCACCATGCCACAGGGGCACATGCTTCACTGTGTTCATAAAGGCCTTTTCAGTGATAGCTAGAAGCTGGAAACAACCACTATGTCCCACAGTGGAGGAATAGATACAGAAAATGTGGTTCATTTACACAATGGAATACTATTCAACTATTAAGAATGAGGACATCATGAGTTTTGCAAGCAAATGGATGGAACTAGAAAATATCCTGAGTGAAGTAACTCAGACCCTAAAGAACATATATAGTATGTAATCACTGATAAGTGGATGTTAGCCAAAATGTACAGAATACCCAGAATACAATCCATAGAACTCAAGAAGGTTAACAATTCAAAGGGCCCACGTGAGGATCTAAAAATACTTGAGATGAGACAGTGGAAGAATGTAGTCAAAATATATTTAACATTAAAAATTGTTTCAAATAATAAAAAAAAGCCATGATTGATTGATAAATAAATGGTAGATAGGTAGGTAGACAGATAGATAGATAGATAGATAGATAGATGATAGATAGATAGATAGATAGATAGATATCCTCCCAAGTCTCATAGGTTTGAGGTTTCCTTGTCATAGAGTTGCTCTTTGGGAATGATGAGATATTTAAAAGGTGAACCCTACAGAGAAATTTCTGCCATTGAGAATGTGTTGGCTTACCTCATAACCCTCCTTGGCTTCTTAGATGGTATAAGGTTAATGATATTTGCCAAGCACCAGTTTTTATTGTCTTGTACTCCCACAAGGGACTTAAAATAGTAGGTTTGTTTAATCTGGGACAGATGCTCTTAAAACTATCAAAAAATCATTTATCTTTATCAGTTGACAGACTCAGGTGTTTGTTATTGTAATAGAGAAGTGAGAAACACAGATCCTGCATTTCGACTGCAGGTGAGGATGCAGGATTTTAGTAGATACGCAAGCACTTCAAGCTCTCTCCTATCTTCAATTTGCCTTCAATAAAGCTTCCAGTATTGTGACCATGCTGGCTTGCTGACAAATATGAATGCCAGAAAATTGTCATATATGTTGCTTTCCTTTATAACATATCTGACAAAAGAATTCATACTGAGGAAGAATATAAAATATACTTCAATTAGTAAAACAAATTCACTACTTTTCTCACGAAACTACCCATAAATCCTCACAGAATTGTTGGCAATATTGGGTGATAAAACAGTATAATCATACTATTAACAATTTAATGACATTTTCAGACCCTGAACTAATTTAGAAACTAGAGGTATGTCAATAAACAATTCGTAAATAGTTGAAAATTTTATGTTGAAATCAGTATAATAATTAATATAATAAATAAAATATAAACTGTTCAGATGGAAATAATGTTATGGCATAAGAACTGAGGACACAACTTCAAGGTTGGAATTCTGTTCACGTTCTGTGGACAGAAGTTTGGTTATGTTTGTTTGTTTTTAAGTAAAACGAGAAGTGATGAAAAGATTAGACAAAGCTGTAACCTGATAGAAAGTAAATTTTGAAACACATAGAAGGTGTCCGAACTGGAATATTTGGGTAGAGCCAAAGTTAGAAAATAGACATAGGGATGTTAGAACATTTCAAATATAATGTGAAATATTAAATTATTATTATTTCCCAGGGCTAGTGTGTGTGTGTGTGTGTGTGTGTGTGTGTGTGTGTGTGTGTACATCAAAGAATAGGAAGTAGATAAAAATAAAGAAAACAATATGACTGAATCTAGTCTGAAATAACTCAAGATGGCAATGTCTCAGTTAGAAAAGAAGGGTGAAATCCTAAGAGACCGGGTAACATATCTAGATGTTCTGAGATACCCCAGGGTAAATGTCAACTCTACCGAAAATACATACAGGAGACAGATATTCACCATCTTCCTTGGACAGATGATACTCTGTCCTATCAGATCTGGGGAGAATGTCAAGGCAGTGAACTTGGAGGGAAGAGAGAAGCCATTCGGCACTGCCAAAAGGAGAGAAAATACCTTAGACAAATGAGAAATAGTAAGGTGTCACTGAGGAAGAATGTGAAGTACAAATATTGAAATAAAAGGAGGGAACTGAAAACGCCCATAGAAGACATAAATGTTTACCTTTTTGAATGCTCCAGTTAAGGAAGGACTGATCAGCACAAAGTAAAAATTAATACTGTCATTATCTCTAGTAAATCTTAAAGGAAGAGTTTCAGGAGAGTGGTGAAAAAAACAGTACAGGACTAGACAAATACTTTAGTGGTGAAGCACATGTGTAAGACCTATCTATTATAACATACAAAAAAAATAACAGCACAACAAAACCAAGCAAGGAACGCTAGTAATGAAATTTAAAGGATAAAAAACCCAACCTGATGGCGATAGTAAATAGAAAACTAAAGAATCATTCTGCTTTAGAGATCAGGAAGGAACAGTATTACCATAGCAAAGTATTTCAAGTGTCAGGTTATTAAAAACCAAACAACAGCACTGTAATATTTTAGGAGGAAATTACAAAAACAAACACTTTCTGATTCTCACAATGTTCTGTATATAATTAATGTAAGGCTTGAATAGCAATATTCTGTCTATGATGCATATATATAAAATAATAATAAATGTTTTTCCCCCTCTGGCAGATGGCAATTTTCTGTTGAGTAAGACAAATCATCTTGCTAAAATGTAGCGCGCTGGTTAAGATTTTGGAAAAAGTGCTCTCTTGAAGATATTTGAAGATGGGTAATTTTATTTTCCCAGCTGATCTCTGCAAGTAACCCTGGAGGAAGAACCCAAGCTAAAAGACTCCATTACATATCCCCTTGGAGAATAATATGGTTATTCTTGAAATGCTGCAAAGGAAATAACTGTAGTAAATCTGATTTAGAGAGGACAATTAAGTTAGAATTATTCAGTTCCAAGAAGTGGATAAGGAAATATAGTCTATAAACGTAAAAGCTTGTTACTAACAAATCACTCTTTTATATCGCACATGTATGACCTAGAAAATTACAGCCTCAATAAACATAAAGGCCAGTGTATTTGCTGTTGTTTCTTGCATAACCTTGTGATTGAAATGGAGCTCCAGTAAACTGCAGATGAAAGTACACAAGACAAATAACAATATAGTCAAGTAAAGTAAGCATAGCATGAGAAGAGTTGAATTCTAATAGATAATGGAAAAAAATGATCTTGCTAAATATTAACATTTTCTAGGCCCATATTCATTACTACTCTTAGAAGACAAACTCATTGAACATTCATTGGCCTAAAATATTGTACATATTCTTTATCAATCTAGTTATTAATACCTAAATTTCTGTTTTAAAACTTCATATCTCAAATTTGAAGTTCTATTTCAGTTTTATGGTCAATTTTCTTGATTTAATTTAGATATTCACTAGGTCAAATATTAGGCTGTATTGTCTTCTTAATAGTAATCTAAAATTCATACATAATTTTGGTCATAAAAGCAGTAAAAATTTGCAAGATATCATCACTATGGTGAAGGAAATGGACATGGTTCTTGTAAGATGAAGATTTTAGTATTTATATGAACCTGTCAGATACAGATAAGAGAGGGGAGAAGGGTTTCTGCACAGACAGAAACACTTGAGAAGGAGAAGCCATTTGTATTTATAGACTAAGATGTAGATGACTTGACAATGTGATCCTCCAGAACATCTTGAGAATAAGAACAGAGAGGTTTATTTTATATTAGCATTAAGTATCCTTTCAAAAGTGTACTGTAATTAATATATAAATTTATCTCATTTTCAGCACTGAAACTCTCATAACCCTTGAGTTACTGAGGTGACTCAGCGGTAAAGTTCTTGCTATGGCCAGGCAGTGGTGGCGCTCGCCTTTGGTCCCAGCGCTTGGGAGGCAGAAGCAGGTGGATTTCTGAGTTCGAGGCAAGCCTGGTCTACAGGGTGAGTTCCAGGACAGCCAGGGCTGCACAGAGAAACCCTGTCTCGAAAAACCAAAAAAAAATTAATAAAGTTCTTGCTATGGACTTGGGTTCAGATCTCCAGAACCCAAGTACAACCCATTGGGACAATGTGTGTCAGTAATTCCAGTGACCACATAGCTGAATGGAAGAGAGAAGTCAGAGAACTCACCAGAACTTTACACGATAGCTGCCCATAGCTGCCCTGTATCAGACGCAGCATTCAATAACGAGATCTCAAACAAGAAAGAAAGAAAACCTAACACAAAGGATGCCTCCTGACTGCCACAAACACTTTCAAGCTCTCTCACATGGCTGCTCTCACACAGAAGTATATGCGTCAAACATAAACAAAAACCTAACAAACACATTTAAAACATGTTAATAATTTTGAACATTAATATCCTTGTAAACTCCTCATTTCTGCATAAAAAAAAATGATGATATACGTTACAAAGAAAATTTTAATAAACTGATACTTCCAAATGAGAATAAAATCAGTAATCACTTGTCTCATATGAAAGAACAATAGCACGTGATGTGTTATACAATATGTAAAAACACATGCATTTAAGAATACCATTAATATATAGGCTCTTTTTTGTTAAGAAATATTTTTATTATTTTTATTAATGTGTATGTGGGTTCCTGGCTATAAGTCCATATGGCACATATGTGAACGTACCTGCAGAACTCAGAAGAGATCTCCAGATCTGGCATTACAGTTCGTTGGGAGCCTCATAATGTGTATACTAGGAAGTGAATTCACATGTTTAAGTTAGGAGTAGAGCTGTCTGCAGGCCCATTCATGTGGAATTCTTTCGTGGACATATTTTTGTTCCTGTAGTGCCAATGACTCTCTTGTGGTGCTTTGAATATTTATGGTCCATAGGCTCGTGTATTTGAATGCTTAGTAACCAAGGAGTAGAGTTGTTTGAGGAGAATTAGGAAGTTGTGGCTTTGTTGGAGGAAGTATGTCACTGGAGATGGGCTTGAGGTTTCAAAATCCCATGGCAGGGCCAATCCCTCTCTCTTCCTGCCTGCAGATCAAAATGTACAGCTCTTAGCCACTTTTCCAGCTCCATGCGTGATGCTATTCTTCCGTCCTGATGATAATAATGATAATGGACCAGAATAAACCTCTGAATGTGTGAACTAGCACTCAACGAACGCTTTCTTTCTCTTAAAAGAGATGTCTTGGCCATGGTTTCTTTTCACAGCAGTAGGACAGTGACTAAGATGAGTATTGTTCAAAGTTGAAATATTTAGTTTAAGGAAAGTTGATTTGCCAGTACCTGACTGAGACAGAAGCACATACTTACAGCCAGCCATTGGACTGATCAGGGAACCCCAATGGAAGTCTTAGGGGAAGGACTGAAGGAGTTGAAGGGGATTGCAAACCCATACGAAGAACAATAGTGTCAACAACTGGACCCCTCGGAGCTCCCAGGAACTAAGCCTGCGACCAAAGAGTATACAAGGGCTGGCCAATGGCTCCCGCTACATATATAACAGAGGACTGCCTTGGGTGCCTGTTGTCAGTGTCAGTCGGAGGGGATGCGCTTGTTCTTGTGGAGGCTTGGTATCCCAGAGAAGGAGGATGATAGAGGGGTGAGGTGGGAGTGGGAGGGTGAGCAGATGGGGGAGCACTCTCTTAGAGGCGATGGGGAGGGGGAATGGAGTGTGGGCTGGTAGAGGGGGAACCAGGAAGGAAGACATTTGAAATGTTAATAAATAAAATAATTAATAAAAAAATACCTCAGCTTGCCTCCTTTTCTCTTTTGTTTCCATTGTTCCACTACATAAATGTTGAGCGGACAACCTTCAATTTTTGTGAAAATTATAAAGCAATTTTAATTGTTTTATATACAACATTTGAATCCTCAAACCATGTAATGCATTTGTTTTATTTGCCTTCACTACACTGACTCTTTAATAGGCTGTGACAGTAGCATAATCTTTGGCCAGCCTAGACTACTTGGAGCACTCTCCTAGCATATGCTGATGAGTTCTCACCAGCCTTTTGATTCTGTTGATAGTTTTGGAGCACTTTCACTAAACTCTTTTATGTAACTCTAACCAGCTATTAATGACCATGCATGGTGCATCCATAGCGAAGGCCCCAATAAACGACATGCCTTTCTCAGTCACGCCCCCAATACCAATTTCCTTGTTGACCAAGTTACCCATTAAATTCTCTGCAATTCTGTGGTAATTTTGAGGGAGAAGATGAAAAATGAAAAAGTGGAATTACGTGAATTTAATGGGAAAATTTGTCAATAATGGTGTAAGATTTATGGCTATGATACTCAGCCAGAGCCTTCTCAGCAAGGTCTCATGGGAGAAACAACTCAAAAGTTGATTTGCCGGCCTCAGTGTCCTCTTGGATATTTCTGTAAGTGTAGCAAATAATGGAATTTCTTTTCTATTCACTCAGCTTTCAGTAATAAATTTTATTTAATTTAACCTATGTGCTTTTCCTTCTTTCCAATCGCATTAGGACAAGTAGTAGTAATTTCTTGCAATACAAAAATACACTCCTAGTTCTCTTTGTGTTTCAAACACACACAACACACACACACACACACACACACTTATGTATAAAGTATGTTTCAATTCTAATTTAGAATAACTAAAATTAAATATTTTGAACTCTATGTAATATAAACTATTCATAAAACTATAAAAACTAATCTCATTTTATAAAAATAAATTTCTTTCAAAACTTCCTTAAAATAATTTGATTTTATCTAGGCAACATGATAATACTTAAATTTATATAATTTGGTCTAATTGAAAATTAAAATTAATAAAATGATATCTTTGTTCCCTCAAAATATTTTGGTAACTAGGCTACCAAATGAGGGTTCTAATATTTAGTACTGTGCTACAAAACTACAAAATTATGTAGTAGATAATACAAAGCAAAAAGCAAAACATTATCTAGAAAAACAATATTTCTAGAAATAGATTTTTTTTCTTTAGAAAGTGAAGTAAAATCTTCCAAGAGATATTTGAAAATAATGTTAAAATATTCTATACGTACATTTTAAGCTGGAAAAGACGTCACATAAAAATAAGTCTCTTAGAAATTAATATATTTGAATTGTTTTCAATCACTACTAAGCCAGTGTTTACAAAATATTGCTGATACACTATTTCTGTCACAGTTTAGGATAATAAACAGTAGACACAGTAACTATGTGAGAAAAAATATATGTGATCCCCTTCTTCAGAATAGCATGCTGTTAAAAGGCATGTTAATATCTTAAATAGCAATTTTATTAATTCCCATGATATTTTTTCTAAATCTCACTCACTTTGGGGATTATTTGATTGTTCATAAATTAATATATTTAGAAAAATTTATTTAAAATACCACCATCATTTTTAAAAATGCATTTATGTTTTTATGAGATAAGAGAAATCATTTTACAAAGGGGCAGATTTGCCTATGCATTTTCAGACTTGGAGAGTTCTAATGATTTGCAATGCTGACAGAAATTCTCTACACATCAGGAATCCTGTCACTCCTCTACCTGGCAGAAACTTGGAAAATTGAAACTAGGTCAGGCTCTTTTACAATATATAAACACTGTTATATTGTCTCTGTGGTAATCTTACCTAGGCATTCAGCCTTTGTGTCTATGACAAACTGTTACTACATATGTCAGTTTTAAGTTCAACTAAATTTATAACTAGTTGACTCATATGTAAAACAGCTACTAATTTAAACTTATTACTGAATAAATTAAACTGAACTGTCTAAATTTTCCTCTTGACAGACTCTGGAAAAATAGAAATTTCTGTTGTAATAGTGAAAATATATTCTGTTTGATTCTCATTTACTGCCCCCCTAATTTCCATCATTTGACAGACATAGCTGAGAAGCACTATGTCACCACCTACAACATTACTGAGAGCACTTTTGAAAATGCATTTGTTTTATCTTGTTATCATAGAATGTAATCCAATGAAGTAACTTTAGAGAAACAAATATAGAGCAAACCCGAGACATTGAAGTTAATGTAGAATGTATTTAATAATGAGGATGACCATGCACTGTATGAAGGCAGTTAGATTGCTCCATGAAAGAAAATGGAGGAATCTCAAAATACATTAGTATGTTAAAATGTCTGCTAATAGACTTTTTCAGAAAGAAAAACTCTTAAAGAATAAAGCTAGGCCTTCCTACATACAGACATGTTGCCAGCTAAGAACAGTTATTTAACTTTAAGATTCTAGGGAATGTACACATGTAAATCTAGATGGCTATCATTAGTTACAAATTCTTTTACCAAGTATTATCTTAAAATAGTTATATTGCTAAATATTTTGGAATTAGTATAATTATTTGCACTATACAAAGAAAGGTATAAACGGTTGCATTTTGATACTAGTTATGATTATTGTCAAATAAAGGAGAGCTTAAAATGGGTTACTTGAATTTAACTAGAGAAAAATATAATGTGATAGGTTAAGAAAATCAACTTAAGAAAGTATCTCACTGTGCAGTCTTTCTTATTCTGAATTCAATATGCAACCTGGGCATATACCCAGAAGATGCTCCAACATGTAATAAAGACACATGCTCCACTATGTTCATAGCAGTCATATTTATAATAGCCAGAAGCTGGAAACAACCCAGATGTCCCTCATCTGAGGAATGGATACAGAAAATGTGGTACATTTACACAATGGAGTACTACTCAGCTATTAAAAACAATGACTTAATGAAATTTGCAGGCAAATGGATGGAACTTGAAAATATCCTGAGCGAGGTAACTCAGTCACAAAAGAAGGAACATGGTATGTACTCACTGATAAGCGGATCTTAGCCCAAAAGGTCAGAATGCCCAAGTTTCACTTAACAGTAACCGCTGGACTGAGAGTGAGGTCCCAGATGGAGGAGTTGGAGAAAGGTCTGAAGGAGTTGAGGGAGTTCGCAGCCCCATGGAGGGAGCAAGAGCGTCAATGGGCCTGACCCCACCCCCCGGTCGTCCTGAAGTTTGGACCACCAGACAAAGAATACACATCTATGGACCCATGGTTTGGACCACATATGAGGCAGAGGATAACCTCGATGGCCATCAGGGAGAGAGGAGAGGCCCTTGGGCCTGAGGATGTTAGAGGCCCCAGTAAAGGGGAATGTCAAGGTGGGAATAGGAGGATGGGTAGACGGGTGGGTGGGAGGTGGAATTCCCTCATAGAGGCAGGGATACGGAGGGGATAGGGGGCTTCCAAAGAGGAGACCCAGAAAAGGGGAAACATTGGAAATGTAAATAAAGTATCAAAAAAAAAAAAAAAAAAAAAAAAAAAAAGAAAAGACTGATCTCATACAGATCCTGCAAGTCTCTGCCTCCTGAGTTGCCCTATTAAACTCATACATTACTATATCCAGCTAGGTCAGAATAATTTTACCAAAACTGGCTGATGATTACTATTTTGCTGAGGTATCCAATAGCTTACTAAGAAAAATGTCATTCATCTTTTCCCATTCTATTAGTTTAAAAAGAGATATATTTTGGATAATCTCATGTTCATAAGAGGAAAGCCCATATACAAACTATACAAACATATATTTAACTCCAAGTGTAGCTTAGGCTTTCATTAAATATATTAGGAATCAGTGAAATTCCCAGAATTACCAATTAATTTATTTTTAAACACTCTACCAACATTACCCCTACCACCTTCTCAATGACTACAGAACTTAAGCTTAGTTAAGGACAAAAACAAAATTTACAGATTAATTCTGAAAAGCTTATGCAGAAATTTTGTGTATAGTCATAGATCAACACATACATTTATAGTATTTATATATAACAAATGATGGGTAAATAACAATATAATATTTATTAAGTAATAAATCATTGTATATAAAAACCTTGGCATTACACGCATTTTCTAGAAAAATTTTTGTTTAATAAATAAAGGAAGTGTAACAACTCTATCTCTATTCAGGCAGTACTTCAAAAACAATTCTAAGTATATGTGTATATATATAATACCCAATCATATCTTCTGAAAGAAATAAGAAAATTTATAAATCATCAACAATTAGGCATCTGTTCTTTTATAAATGCTTTTAATATTCACTCTGTAATAATTCAATAATCTCTGAGCAAACCCATTAGTTCTATGAATTTCTCTATCTTATTATGCTGGTTGCTAAACAGAAAAACATCTTACAAAAGTTGGATTATATGAATATGAGATGTAAATGGTTACATTTCAGGGATATTGAGTGTAACTGTGAAGTTTGAATTAATATTTCTGCTACTTCAGTGAGCAGGGGCTTCCCCTGTTCCTACCCTCTATCTCCTAGCACCTAAGAAGAGATATTCCCCACTTACCTATGCCCAGGTTTTGTTTTTCTGACCACTAAAACATGTTTCTATGTATAACCAGATACAACTAGTCTATTATAAAGAAACTAAACTACCTTTAGATATCTTGGAGAATATAATACCTTAGAATTATGCTTCTATTTGAGTTCAATCAGGCATTCATATTACAGAGTAAGTGCTCTAGCCCATATAACACATAATTTCACCTGGAATCTTCTTTCATTTTTCTTATTTTAGAAGCTCATCTACTAAATCAGTTCTTCATTTTCTAGGAGATGCCTTTCATCAGAATTACTCATACTTATTCATGCCTATTAGGACTACTCATCTTTTCTCTTGTTTGGATCATAATATTAGCTACCAAATATTTCTCTCCAAACATTTCATCTAAAATTCTCATTGCACTGTGCATTGCTCCAGGGTTCCAACAAAATTATACCTGGATCAGCATTACATGTGAAAAAAAGCTTAACACACACACACACACACACACACACACACACACACACACACACACACACACACAATTGAAGTTTCTCTGATTTTTCTGCAACTTCAACATTTTCTTTGACTTTATTTTATATTTATTTTTCACCTTGTCTCAAAAGAAACAAGTTAATTATTAACATTGTTTAAGCAAGGAATCATCTTCTTGAAAACTGAAATTATTGGAGCAACACTACTGACACTTATTCTTCTTTTACAGAGAATCCATTCTTTTTCTTTTTTTTCCATAGAATTTGATTGGTCCAGTTCATAGGTCAGTCATAATGACTGACTGATAGCATGTTAAATATGATATTTGAAATCTTCTTCCATACTGTTCTTTGATGTTTAATATGCTTTCATTTATTCCAAATGAGGAAGAACTATCCTTTGAACTTGATTTACTTTCTGTGGTCATAACCTTGTTTAATTTTCAAAACACAGAAGAGTCTTCCTTTGGCACTTTCAGCCATTATATGTCTTCCCAATAAGTGACCAGTACTCTAGCATCTGCTTCCCTTTACAGGAAAACTCACTGGCTGTGAATGGTACTGCATAATGGTTTCCTGTACCTTTGCCCAGAGTACAGCTGTTACACTCAGACTCAGATTTCCACTTCTTCCCACTCATTTACAGCATGAATTCCATCTTATACATTCATCTGTGCTTGAACAAACAGTTTCCTCAGAATTTTGTTCCAACCTCACTCTTTTGTATCTGAACCTGCTATTGTGAAGTCTGGATAATTTCTTCTATGTTGATAATTATTTCTGTGATATTTTGTTATTCTTAAGTGTATATTTATAATTAAATTCTCTCAATCATATTTTGTATCAATGTCAGGATGTTTGCACTATTTCAAAGAAATATTTTATTCTTCCTGTAAAAAAAAAATGGAGTTTTCTTTTTTCGAAATTTCAAAATTTGTATCACCTCTATATGAGAAATCAGATTGAAACTGTATTAATAATTCTTTAGTTCTCTGTCTTTGTTTATTCTAAAATACAATATGGACATAAAAATCCCAATTTCCATCCATCTTACGTTATGAATACATTCCTCATTTCTATTTTCTAGTAGTGCTGAATAGTAGCCAGGAACTTCTAAAATTATATTCTACAAATAAACTGGGAACCTACATTCAACATGTGTTTAATTTGTCTTTTGTGTTTAAAAATAAAATTAACACACACAGAGATAGATGATATACACACATACATACATATATTCATACATACATACATACACACACAGATTGAGAAGTTGAACAGATTTTAAAGACTTTTAATAAATATACAATTAAGTATCCTATATAATGCTGTGAATGAATTTTCTGGGGCAAAGACCACTCATCCCCAACACTGGGGAGAGAAAACTTGTGGAGTCCACTACCTCCAGTAGAAAGACAGGGCATCAAGTGGAGGGATGGGGTTGCCATCCCACAGTCAAAACTCTGATCCAGAATTGTTCTTGTCTGAAAGAACTGCAAGGACAAAAACAGAGAAGACACTAAGGGAAAGGACGTCCACTGACCTGACCAACTTGGGATCCAGCTCAAGGGGAGTCAGCTCCAGGCCTGACACTATTACTGATGCTATGGTGTGCTTATAGTCAGGAGCCTAGCATGGCTGCCCACTGAGAGGCCCAACAAGCAGCTGACTGAGACAGATTACACCCAACCAATGGACAGAAGCCAGGGACCCCTGTGGTTGAATTAGGGAAAAGCTAAAAGAAGCTGATGGAGAAGCGCAACCCCATAGGAAGACCAACAGTCTTTATCTAACCTGGACCCAAGATCTGTCAGACACTGATGCGCCAACCTGGCAGCACACAGTAGCTGGTCTGAGGCCCCCCACCCCCATATACAGCAAAAAACTGCCTGGTCTGGTCTCATTAAAAGAAGTGCGAAACTTGAGGCCCCCAGGGAGTGGCAATGCCTAGCTGGGGGTGGGGGTGGAGTGGGGAAGGGGTGGGGGGGGTTCTCTTGGATACAAAGGGTAGGAGGAATGAGATGAGGAACTGTGGAAGGGCAGAACAGGAGGAGGATAACAACTGTATTGTAAAAAGAAAAAAAATAATGAACAAAAAAATTTTTTAAAAGTTTTATGGCTTTTTATCTAGGTATATAGGCAAGAATCTTATGACAGTCTTAAATGATGTTACCTAAATAAAAGAATCACATTCTCCATTGTATTGGGAAGTTTCTCTGCTGCACTGAGACATTAACCTATAGTGACAATACCTGACCTTGTGACAGTAGATGAGTGAGGTTGACGGAAAGCATCTCCCAATAGCTTTGGAGAAAAAGAGCTGACATCTGAGCATATGACTCTATTCTTCTCAACTAATTAGTGAACAACAAACTGCATCACTCATGCTTAAGTATTATTATTTTTAGATCTACTGTTATATATAGTTGAAATCAAGTCCAATAAATAAACCAGAATTTTGGCTGATTTTGAAAGAATAAACAATCTGGCATTCCTATGCCTCAATTTTCCATGGCAACAGCTGGCTGGAACTGAGCATCATGTTAAAAATACTACATTGTCTTTCCTTCTGTTCTCATTTATTTAACAACCAATGTTGATTGCACTTTGATACCAATACTACTGAAACACAGGATTAGTTAAATTTCAGTAACACAGCATCCATGGATCTTAAGGGAATGTTGCTTAATCACCTCAAAGTTCTGTTTTACAACCCTTATTCTCAACCTCAACTGATCCCTCACCTTGCTCTTCTGTATGGACTCAGTTAACTTCAACTATGGATGACACAGCACAAAACTACCCTTCCTCTCATTTTTTTCTCCTAAGTTTTTTTTTTGTTTGTTTGTTTTGTTTTGTTTTTGTTGGTTTTTTGTTTTGTTTTTTCGAGACAGGGTTTCTCTGTGTAGCCCTGGCTGTCCTGGAACTCACTTTGTAGACCAGAGGCTGGCCTCAAACTCAGAAATCCGCCTGCCTCTGCCTCCAAGTGCTGGGATTAAAGGCATGTGCCACAACTGCTTGGCTTCTCCAATGTTTTGTAAAATTATAAATAGACCCAAAGAAGATTATTTCCCATGTTTATAACCTAGTGTCTTATTCTTATTCTGATCTCAGGCTTTGTAAGAATCAATAAATAGAGGGTAGCATAAACAGAAACACAGAGATAGCCTAGTGTAGATCCAGTAACAAGATGTCTTAGTATATGATAGCAGATAATATGCACAACACAGAAACACTGGAGGAATGAGTGTTTCACATCCAGATAGAGTAGAATAAAGTAGTACTGAGAGCATTAAATGCTTGAAATGACACAGTAAGTTAAGTTTTACAAATGGTTTATTTCTGGAATTTTCTACAGGATCTTTAGAGCTTGACCTTGAATCCAGGTTACTTAAGTCAAGGAAAGTTTTATATAAGGAAGGGAAAGATCACTGAACCAGTCTTTCTAACTAGGAACGTATACCTAGAAAACTCAAAAACATATTTCTTCTAAATGATCCTGGTTTTAGATTTATTTTTATTTATGTGTGTGAGTACACTGTCACTCTCTTCAGACATAGATGAGAGCTTTGTGTGTCATTCCAGATGGTTGTGAGCCACCATGTGATTGCTAGGAACTGAACTCAGGACCCTTAACCACTGAGCCATCTCTCCAGCCCCCTAGAGTATCTTTTACTCAGCCCAATCCCAAGTGAGCCTTCAGATACCAATAAAATACGAAGAATGCTCTTTTTTAAAAATAGGAATTTCCAAAAGTTTGGAGTAGAGAATCAAGAAGTTTAAGATGCTGTCCAAGACTTAGTGTTTTCATATGTGTCCACCAACAATTATCTGTGACAGAAAAGAATTAAAATGGAAGTCTTTGAGAAACTGGGTTGTCTTATTTATCACGCTATATTCAGCATTTAGATTATTAATTTGCCTCACCAATGAAGGTTCTTTCAGCACTTGAGAGAAGCCCAAATCTTTGAAGATCATGAAATCAATAAACATATCTATGAAACACAGGATTTTAACTCGCATCTTTCCATATTCTCCCTCAGTTTAGTAAACTCTCAGTACTAAGCTGAGTAAAGTACCATTCATATTAGATAAAAGATGATAATTTAGTGATTTTTATCTCGGTCTTGAATTCATGTCATAATGTTCTGTAAAGAAGAGTTCATATGTACTGATTTGCAAGAAGA
Organism: Uromys caudimaculatus; assembly: GCA_028551405.1. Lineage (NCBI taxonomy): Eukaryota > Metazoa > Chordata > Mammalia > Rodentia > Muridae > Uromys > Uromys caudimaculatus. The sequence goes on along the minus strand of CM052708.1, from coordinate 14,432,244 downwards.
TAGCATTAATCTCCACGTATTTAGAACTAAATCTCTGCAACTATCTGTGAATATCAGAGTAGGTTCTTTTGTATAATCATTTTGACCAATCATACATACCATGTACAAAATACACCTGTTCATTTTGTTTGGAGATAAAAATGCAAAACAACTGTTTTAACCTTAATGATAGTACATATCCTGAATAGACAATGAAGTACATTACTCTTACAATAAAAACTGCAATGGTTACAACCTTATTTTCAGTGCTGCATCAAAGTTCATATTCGTTTCAGTGTTCTCATTCACTAAGCATGATATATAAATTGAAACAATTAGAACCTAAGTGTTTGGCAGTAATATAAAATTAAAAACACTAGTGCACAGAAGTTGCTTATAATTATTACTTACGGAAACATTTGTAGGTAATAAATAAAATGAAATATACATATATTGTTGCTTGTTACTCAGATGGAAGAAGATAGATTTTATATGTGGGATGTAAAACTAATAGAAAAATATCAAAGCCGGGCAGTGGTGGCGCACGCCTTTAATCCCAGCACTCGGGAGGCAGAGGCAGGAGGATTTCTGAGTTCGAGGCCAGTCTGGTCTACAGAGTGAGTTCCAGGACAGCCAGGGCTACACAGAGAAACCCTGTCTCGAAAAACCAAAAAAAAAAAAAAAAAAAAAGAAAAATATCAAAAGAACATGAATATTTGTCTCTGTGTTATCAGATTGAGCCAAAATAGGCATATCATTCTAAATAATGCTCAGTCTCTGAGTACATTATCAGGACACTCATGGCTGCTTCCTCACCATAATGTGGTATTTGGTTTTTATATATACTTAGCGATTATCCTGTTCTTTTTGTTCATAACCTTTTCTCTCTGTCCTTGTCAGCCTCTACTACACACACTAAGTTACATATCCACTTGAATTTTCATTTTCCTTCTTAATAGACCTTGAAATTTCCTTCTTAATGCCAACAATTAGTCAAACTGAGGATTCTCATTAACTTTGCAGGTTTCCTGACTAATGTATTGGAGTGATATATTTTAACCTTGTGCATAATTTTGAGTACCATAATAGATTCTATGTGATGCTGCCTCACTTTAGCTGGTAATTTTTTTACTTCTGGGCTAGAGTGTAAAGGTGTCTAGAGGCCTGTTAAGCTGTTCACACAAGTTTAAGGACCATGTTTTTCAGATTGCCTTAAACAAAGGAATGTAATTAGTGATGAAATATTTATAACTATTTTCTAAAACATTTTTTTGCCTCAGGTTCATTGTGATTATTAAATAAGATATATCATGTACACAATATTGTAGAAAAACAGCTCACAAAATACAGCTGTGTAAATTTTTGTAACAGAGCTCAAATATGTATTTTACTGGCTAAACATAACTAATACAACAAACGCCTCTAAATAAGATAAGGGAAATATTAAAATATTTGAGAGCTAATATAATATGATTTAAAACCATAGTCCCAAGGAATCAAATGGTCCAATTTATACAATGTTTTCTCGTCTCCAAGTAACAGATACTCACTTTCTCTCTCCCTAAACAGTGGAATAATAGTCACAGGCTTTTCTTAGTGCACTGGGCCAAAATGATGAAATTCTCCTTCTGTCATTTGTTGCCTGCTCCCAGAATATACATATGGAACGGAGAACTGATCACTGCAGCAACATTCCTGCTGCACAGCCAGGGTCAAGATCACACTTAATTTTGTCTCAAAGTGGTGTCAGCCCCATTACAGGACAGGAATGGAGAGATTCAAGCTGTGTTTACAAAGAAAAGGCAATAGGGGTTCCTTCCGTGGTTCTTATTAATTCTTTTAATCCCTACCACACACATTAGAGTGTTGATACTCCTCTTATCCATAGCAGTAATCAGTAAGTATGGGTAGATTTTTCTCTTACAGTTAACTTTTGTTTTGATTTCCCTAGGACATCCATAAACTAGGTGGTATCATTAATATATCTACACATTTTGATGTTTCATTAGCTAAGTAAATTACATATTCTTTTGTGTGATTTAATTTGTAAGGAAGTTTAAAAGCATCAGGGATTTCTTTTCTGTCAAAAAGGAAACTTTTCTGCCTGTGGATCAGGGAAAAATATAGCTTAATAGAGCTGTTTAGGTGAATCGGCTAACGTTCTCTAAGTGGATTACTGAGGTAAAGCCAACATGGTTCCCTTAAGAAGGAAAGGAAGGTTAAACTTTCAGTAAAATAATGTTCACAGAGTTTCTGTTCCAATATTTGGGAAACTAGCATTTGCTTTTTAACCTAAATTATGAAAACTGAATAAAAGATACAAACGAACCTGCTTGCCTAAGTCAAATCCCTAAGATTTTTGAGGAATAAAATATTTTTTCAAATATTAAGCTTTCTGACGCTTTTAATGTGGTGATTAATAATTATGTATATCTAATAATATGTTGAGTTTTCCAAAACAAACAGATAATAAGAATTATAAAATATTATAGGAATATCCAGTTTATATTGAGTAATTCCTTGAGGTATAATGCAATTGAAATAAAATTTTATTGAATTTAATAGAAAGTACTAATTCCTGCTTAATATTTAATGAAAGATTATATATCAAGAAGTCCAGGAAACTTAAATTTGCTTGCAAATATATTTGTTCTAAACTTCAGAATCACATAATATTCATTTAGGAAATTTTACACAGGTACAATTTTGTGTTATACCTTTAAAACTTTGAAATGTAGTTTAATAAATATAATAATATCTTATTTTGTTCATTCAGCAATGCTCTGGAAACATGTTATCCCCTTTTCATTCATCCACTAGACATAAAAAACCAAATACATATAATCCTGGTCAGCATATGCTCAGGACAGACTTGTTCTGTCACTGTCCTCAATCAGGGGGGTCCTGTTGATATTATTTATAGACTAGAGGGAGCTATATTTTATGTATATATAAAAGATTCTAGAGAAGCACCATCATTCTTTTTTAAAATGCAAACTTGTGAGAAAGGAATATAGCTCACTGTTAGAAGGCTTGCTTAAATGGATAAACATTCTGCCCTTGATATACTAAACAGAAACTAATAATATATAAATTGAAGTTTTTAAAACATATTTTGGTGAGTTAGAATATTATCAGATTTCTCTAAATATGCAACTATCATTTTATATATGTATCCCTATTTTTCCAAAGCAAAGATATTGCTATCAGCCCATCAAAAGATTATGTTCTCTAATAACTAGCTACCATTGTCCTTATAGAGAATAGAGAATCCAAAGTATTTATTAAAAAATGTTTTGTACTTTGGAAAGTGTTTGAATGAGCAAGAATATAAAATATGTTGTACTGATTATTGATTTGTCACTGTCTGAACAGATTTCAAACAAGAAAGGTAAGTGATTTACAAATGCAATTCATACCACAACATTAAAATTTTCTTTTACTTTTAACAATGTAAGAGGAAATTGGATACCTAAGAGAGTCATATAGGAAGAACTTAAAGTGTAAATTACACCTCAACACTCTAATGATCAAAAACACCTACATGTTACTGACAACATAGCTAAAAGTTAATTTTTTTAAAAAAGATGGAAAGTAAACTCTTTGTCACTTAGAATTTTCTTGATTATTTAACAACATTGTAACACAAAAGAATAAGCTGACCTTTTATTTTATAGGTCCTCAGTAAAAAGTTCATGTGGAAAATCAATCTGTTTTTAAAACACTAAATTAAAGAAAATTAACTTGCTTAACTCAATAAGAAAGTAACCCAGAAACAGATTAAAACCTGCATATTAATCAGTTATAGAGTACTATATCATTTGTTATAATATCATATTACTAGGTGTGTGATCTTCATACAGGGAAGAAAATTCATTACAGATACCTGGGAATAGGATAATTTTATAAAAAATAACTTTTTAAAAAATATTCACTACTCTGAATAGTCAGTATTCTGATAAAACTGAGAAATTGGAAGAGCATTCCTCTACTGGATTAATAGAAAAAAAATGGGTTCTTTAGAGTGTTCTATATTTCTCAAGGAATGAGCTATTCTGAAACATTCAGTCAGGATGAAGGGATGTGACCCGTGCTTCAACAGATGGCACAATTGAAGAGAGGCCAAGGCATTCACGCTAAATGACACACAATTAGAATGAGAAATGCCGAAAATCTATAAAAATAAAGCCAGCAGCTCCATGTTTTTATTTTGTCACACATTCTTACCTTTCTTTCTGATTCATTACTTAGCTTATAATTTTAGTCTGCTTTAAGTTTTATTGAGATGGGACTTTTTTTTCTTGTAATTATATCAGATAATTTTATTTTCTATTCTGCTGTGGCTAAACAAGTGTCCTGGAAACAGAAACACATCAAGGTGGTATGGAACACAGGACAGCAATTGACTGTGACGTCAAAGATGTGGGAAATTTGTACTTCTCATCTGGTCAGAAACTCTTCTCCAGGACATTAAAGTTATATTTGAAAAGGTACAATGTAAGTTACTCATGCAGACTTTCTTAAAATGTTTAAGCCAAAGTATATGCTTTGATAGAACAGTTCTGTTATCTTTGAGTCACTGTACAATAAACCAGACCCAACACTGTGAACAGCTCAGTCAATATAGGCTAATAGTAAGGTGGGAAAGAGAGAGCATTCTGGCATTTTGTTCTTATTAACCTTCAAAATTAGTGTGAGAAGTGTTCATGGCAAGAGCTATCAGTACTAATTCTACAATAATTCTATACAAACATGAATATGTATGTATGTTATCCCTGGGAAAACCAAAATAGTGTATACAGCTAACCAAACACATTAGTTGTTCTAATTCAAGCAGGACATAATCACATTTACATTTGCATTAAGATGTAATTTAATTAAGACATATTTTTCAAATCACCTGTAGAAATTAGATCACTTGTTGTAGTCCATGAGTGGTACACAGGATTACAGTTTTGATTGGTATAAGACACATGTATGTGTGTATAATGTGACTCCTGAAGTAGCCCTAATAGTCAATAGTATCATCCCACAAATTTGCACAAGTATTATTTCTGTCAGTTACATTTTATATGTGAGAAATACATGGGATCAATTCACAAATATGGATCAAGTTCACATAAAGCGATCAAGGTCACAAATCTGACAATTATGAAGTTTGGACTAGAATTTATACTGTTTGATTCTAGTGATGAAACTCAATCTCTTTCAAAATTCCAAGAATGCTTGATATCTGAATATTCTAAAATAAATGACCAGATAGTATGAATCTTCTTTGATTCTTGTCATTAATGAAAATTCTGTGTAGTGATGATTATATTTTCTAAAAACTAATGTCAATTTTACTAAAATTGATATATTGAGTTGGAAAATATTTAATTAACATGTTGATGAATAAAGCAAAATGTTTTGTATATATAATGAAAATCCAATATCAGCTTTATTAACATAACTTAGACTTTATCAAGTTCCTAGTTCCAAACTACCTCCCAGGGACTAAAACAATTTTATTGCTCTATTTTATGCTGTGTATAAGCAATGGATTAATGTTATATTAAATGGTGAAATAATAAAGGGAGTATTAAAAATGGTATGTTAGCCAGAAAGTGATGGGCCATTCCTCTAAACCTAGCACTCAAATGGAAGGTGGGTTTCTATGAGTTCAAGTCAATCCTGGTCTATATACTAAGTACCAGGACAGCCAATGTTAAACAAATAAACCTTGTCTTGGAAAACAAACAAAAATGACACCTTAACACACAAAGTCATACAAAATTAAATTTCTTATCGCTAATACATTTTTAATTTTGTCAATACAAATGTTATGTTTTCTCTTGCCTGACTTTTTGCACACCCATACCATATACCTTTGTACACAGTATCCTTATGTTATGCAAGATTATGATTATTAAACTTTAAAGACCAGGCTAATTTTTAAAAGATCTCCAAAGAAAACACATTTATTTAATTCTATCCCACTGTTCATATTTTATATGGAAGTAATGGTTCATTAGAATTAAGGGATTTTTTTAAGGATAATAAAAGAGTCTTTTCTAAGATCACAAAGTAGGTTAGTAGAAAACATAAGAGATAATCAAAGACTTCTGAGAGCAGGTGATTTGTTTCTTTGATTGATTGGTTGGTTGGTTGATTGTCTTTTTAATGGTTCCCTAAAAACTATCCAAGAACTTTGAATTTTATAGCATCCATGGATGTGCTGTCAGAACCAAGCAGCACTCTCATGAAGATTTAGCTTATTTTAAGATAGTAAACAGTGCAATATAATATCATACCTATATGGAAGAAATGGAAATGAACTAGAAGTTTTGGAAGAAGAAAAATTTGTAGTGAAGAATGGAAATATTTTTGTAATACGTGTAACACCAATATTTGAGTTTCAACAACACCAAAATGCAAAAGAAATTTCTTTCAAACTTCTTAAAGGTTTAATGTCAATTATGGTTTGATTGTTAAGGACTGGGAGGTAGGGCTAATGAGTGTGGCTGAAGAGATGTGCAAATGTTTCCAGGAAGAGATCAGATTTTTTGCTTTTAAAATATTGTTGCCCACTTAAAATTTGAGTGAAATACCACTATGCTTTGTAGACGAAACAGTGAGACTGCAGACGTCTATAAATGTAGAGGGAAAATAAAAAATCCCCTAAAACCGACTCCAATCTTCACTCCTACCTAATGAATGCAATGTTATCTTTCTTACTATTGATTGCTAAAGTTAACTTCCCTTTGTCAGAAATCTTCCTCAAAAAGAAAAAGAAAGAGAATAAAAGAAAAGAGACAAAGAAAAAGAGGAAAAAGAAAGAAAAGGTGCAGGTATCTTATTGGTTTTAATTTTAAAAAAGATGCTTCATTCTTAAAATGTATGACCATAGTTTTTAACTATGATGTGATTAAGCATCTCCATTACCTTTATATCATGTACAGTTTTATGTATGATATCGTTTTTCCATTATAGTTAATTTTCAGAAAATATTTGGTCCTGTTTATATAGCTTAGACAATGCACAAGTATGTCTCACTGAATACATTTTCTGCTCCTGTTGTATATAAAATAGTTTCCCTTCAACTTTGACTAAATCTGCCCTGAAGGTATTATACACTGATTGAGTTCAACCTTATGGTTGGACTCATCTACAAAATAGTCATCAAAAAGACATAATGTTCAATTTTAGTGTTTTTTCCCCAACTGCAGTCTGCATCCGCATGTTCAGCAGACCATACAAAGATAACAAGAACAACAATACCATTTCCTATTAAGCATCACAAGGTCTGCCTCTGCAATGTACAATCTATTGCCTCCCATTTTTCTTTCATGAGAAAATATAAAAATATAAAATCACACGATGAAGCCAAAACCATTTCCCTCAGAATCCTGTTCTTTCTTTTGTAGACACTCCAGCACATTGTTCCGCTATCCACGTCCATCTCGGTTGTTATGACTATTCAAAGACACCACCCAAATTCCCAAATTTATAGTAACAGCTCCTTGTCACTACGTGTGTGGCTTATTCACTCAATGATCCTTCATGACTATTTAAGTATAGTACTTAGATCACATCACTTGCATGTTTACATTCCCTATTATATGCTAAATAAAGCCTAATTTCCTTTCTCTGGCTTAGGATACATTATCTGGGTGCTGGCCCCTCTCCTTGTATCTGAATCTCTGCATCACTATGTCTATATTTCAGTCATTGAGAAATTCTTTTTATTCTTTAAATGTACTACATTCATTTATCCTTTAGCATGTTATGAGTTTCATGATTTATTCTCTAAGATCTCTCTTGAACCGTATCTCCAAATATAAATCACATTTTCACCATTTCCTACTCTGCTAACGAATCCTTTTTCCAGGAAGAACTTTCTTTACTCTTAGAAAGGACATCCTGCCTTCCCCACTGTCCTTTGCCAGTATCATTTATTATCTACATTAACCATGTTTCACTGTGTATTCTCCACTTCATCATCAAAAGTAACTTCAGATGATCAACAATCTACTGTCTTTTAGTTAGCTTTCTAATCACATTTTGGACTACTATAATAAAAGGTCAATAGAAACTGTTGAATCAATGCAAATATACCGTCCTCTCCCAGACTTGATTTTCTCATACGGAAGCTGTATCTCTATGAATATTATGCCATGTTACCTACTTACAATGCTTTGAGTTAGACTTATATCACTTGAATTATTCTAGAGAGCCACTTTATTATAAATGTGCTGTTGAACATATTTCTGCACCATGCTAAACAGGTCAGCATAAACATGGATTGATATATCTCTTCTTAATAAATATTATATACATTTAACATATTTAGATCTGTAAAATTCCATGTTTAAAATATAAAGTTTGTTTCCACTTATCAAATAGACAATAGGTATTTAAATGAAAAATAGATACAATATAAGCTAATCCTGTACAAAGTTTTACATTGCCAAAAGCTTAAGAAGTACTTTTACTGGCTTCTGATCAACAACTAATATTCAATATTTGTCTAACCTGACATTCTACTTGATTTTGTCTTATAAAATTTGAGCTATGTTAGAATTCCATATTGTATAATTTAATTCTTAAGGCTTACTATCATCTCTAGATGTTAGTGTCTTAACTTCAATACTTGTTCCTTGTGATCAACATAATACAGCATTATAAATTACAGTACCCTATTAGAACCATCTCCTTGCTGGTTTTAATGTCTGAATCTTCTAAATATGAGAGGAATGAAAATATCTATTTGCTTGAGTGTTCATTGTTATGCCGAAGAATGCAAGTGTCATCCCCGAGTCAAAGTTTTGCTGAAAATAAAATGCAAAATATAATTGTATGACCACTATATTAAGAGTTAACTCTCTGTATGAGACATCAGAAAAAAAATATTCATCAAAAATTAGAGCAATTCAAACCACTTAACACGGTAGCAATTTCAATACCTGTGACACAGTTTTGATACACATCTAGACCAATGTGCAGCCATTTACATAAAAACTTCCGGAAAGTTGCTAGCACTAACATTTGACTCAGTGATAACAAATAAGTACTGTATCACTTGATATATAAGCAAACAAAAACAAAATCTCAAATAAATGTAATGAAGTTAAATTCATTAGATTCATAATTGAGCCAGATTACCTTAACCAAGTACAAATCAGCACATAATTTTAAATGGTGTTTTATACTTTTCATAACACAAAATTTTAATCCTACTCATTTAGGATCACATCTTTGAAAAATAAAAGCTGCCTGGATGATAGTATATTGCATAGCTGTGGGCATGTTTTAATTCAACCATTAATTTATAATCCTATTTATATAAGTGGTAATCACTTCTTTGTTTGCAGATTGAATATTCAAATGGCATATGGATTACAATTATGCGGATTTTGTTCTCATTAAATAAATGTTTGGAGTGTTGAAATAATAAAAAGAAGTACATAATAACTGTCGAGGAAGATGGGGCAGAACCATGTTCAGTAGTGATCCTGCTCCTTTCCTTTTTTGATAACAGATATGCAATATATCATTTGTGTTTGAGGCACTTCCATTTTTCACTATTTATTTTCATGTCAATATGTTTTGCCCAAGCATGTTTTTGTTCTTCTATTCATCTTCCAGGAAAAGACTAGACTGGAACAAGACAACGAGACATGAAAGTGAGCAAATGCAGAGCTCTACTTACAGTTCCCTGGTTGTTGAACCATTGGACTTGAAAACTGAAGGTTACTGATACATAAGTGAAAATTAAATTTTATTAAAAATTAAATAGAATAAAAATGTTTAGCTTTAATATATATTTCTAAAAGTATATATGACTTTATATTAAACTTCCTGAATCTATTTCCACATGTAAATTATACAAACCTAATGAAGAATGTCATGACTATTATTTCTAAACTAGTAATAATATCTTTTTTCAGGGATAAATGTGACATTTTATCTCTCAAATAATGTACTTTGAAAACTTATGTGTCATTTACTTAAGACTAAAATAAACTGTATCCTTTCAAAACTGTAAGTGGGGTATATAATGAGAAATATTTATATATTAAAGAAATGAAGATAATGGTATATATTTTTCATTTAAAGCATTGTTTTGATATTTTTAATGTAGTGTATTGTAGTTGATAAAAATCATTCCAGTGGCTAAAGACCTAAATTATTAACAAACGTAAGATAATCTACTAGTGTTATACACTGCCAGTGATATATTATTATATTCTTATTCCAATGATGCATATATCTTATCCTTATGTGTCACATACTACTCAAGACTAGAATTGCCTTATACTATTTTCATAAGAAACAACCTACAGCACAATTATCTCTAAGAAAATCCAACCAATAGAGAACTTAAATTATATACTTTCAAATCTATGTTCCCTTAGGCTGTGGAAATGGATCAGCAGAAAAAGTGCAAGCTGTACCATCAGTATGGGAGATGTCTGCATCATCAACAACCACAGAAACACCGGACAAGGTGGTCCGTTCCTATAACTCAGCACTGGAAGATGAAAAAGGGAGAATCCCAGGTGGTGTTTAGGAACCACTCTTAGATAAAACTATAAGATCCGGGTACAGTGAGAGACCCTGTCTCAAAAAGATAACTTGGAGAGGCAACTGAGGAAGACACTTGACATTATCTCGGAATTTCTACATGCTCACACAGAAAGTGATCCACTTCAGACATGAGCATGTGTGCACGCGCACACACACACACACACAATTTCATCTGAGATGAACATCTTTACTGTCTGCCGCAAGTCTGAGGCAGGATGTTCACTGGAACCTAGGATTTCAAAACCAACCTTAACAATATCAAAGATAATAAAATGCTTCTGTAATAAATACATGCAGACCGTTTGTAGTGGCTCATAAAACAACAAATACTGATAGTGATGTATGGACTATGTCCATTGAATTGGGTCTTAAACATAATTTCCGGGTGACTTTGAGGGAAATACGCTTAGATGCTATTCACAACTTTTACCATTTGAGGATCTGAGTATTTTGTTATCTTTGGGAGGTCTGGGAACCAATCTTGTATGACACCAAAGAATTCTATGTTCTTTATATAATATGTACCCAGCCAACATTGCCAACTGGTTGCTTATGTTCAACAAGTAAACACATTTGAATCTCTTAAATAATTCTCCAGCAAATTTTGTACAAAGCAAAAATGAAATTCAATTACATGTTAAAATAGATCTGATCAATCTATTTTAAAAGTAAATGTAATAAAAGAAATTAAAGACTAAGCTAGTAAACTCAAATTGTTGGTCTACTGCAGTAAAAAGTTTGCATTGACTGAGCTTTAAAGATTTAAAGAAATTCCAAGATGATGTCTTCAGAGAACTATTTCATCTAAAAAGTATAATTTTTGAACACTCAATTAAGTCATCATTACCTGAATTTTCCAATTTTGTTTCTAAAATCCAGTGAAACTTTGATAGCCTGTAGCAGGGTTGATAAAGCTGTTTATGTTTCTGTATTTCTATGTCTGTAGTATGGTGCTGTCATAGAATCAATTTAATGGTGTTGCTTTAAGCTTCAGTACCAACAAGAAAATGTTTTGCCTTGCAAGTGATATTCGAATACAGCTTTTAGCAAGGATACAGATTTTTAAAAAGTGATAAAACAAAACATAAAATGTGATTAATTTAGCTCTCCATTAGAATATTTAGAGTAAACTTTATATTAAGTAGTTGAATATTCTTTTCCTAAATTAATTGATATCATATTGAATCTAGCCTTCGAAATACAGTAGGCTAAACTTTGATAAAACAAAACAAAGACAAACCAAATCTCAATTAAGCTGAAATTAAATAATTAGCATAATTAATATCATCACTTTCTTCATGTAAACACCTCAAATAAAAATAGGTATAAAATAGCGATCAGGAGCACTGGAATAGAAGCCACCATATTTAACATTCCACAATCCCAAGGACTTCAGACACAGACACGTCCACATTCACCCTTGCAAATTCCCATCCCTACCTTCTTTTTCTCTCTACTAAGGTTAATGAAAATCTTAGAGCCAATTTAACATATTGTCTTTAGAATGACCAATATAAATTTAGCACTTCCTGATGTTGGTGACATTTCTAATTACACCTAGTACAAATAGTTAGAGAAAGGAACTGTATTGTGTTAATGTTAAAAGTTATCCCAGCTTCTTCCTGTACAAACATGCAAAGATATAAAGCATTAAGTATCTATGGCAACAGCTTAAGCTCTACCATGCTCTTGACTACAGCAGCAACCAGAGTAACCTAAAGTTTCTTTAAAGCAGTGTATCCATATGATATATTCTATCTGGTTTTCTCTTCCTTCCCATTTGTCACAATCAAAAGATATTCATATAATCATGATGAGTTAAAATATGATTTAACTAGAAACAGGATATTTACACTATGGATGGGAAAATTCCACTTAGATCAGCATTTGTGTAATGTGATAGCAAAAGATACAAAGCGCTTCCAACCAAACATGTATAGAAATATCATGTGCATTCTACGTTCTGCTCACTTATATGTAGTTCTATAGAAGTATATATGAAACATAACTATGTAAACTGCATTATGGTAGTGACACTCTATTAAATTCAATAAAGCACAGTTACTCTTAATAAATTAATGTCTTATAAAACTATAGGACTTTGTTTCTCTATATGTTTTCATGTATAGTATTAATTGTTTAGATCCTGGTAGCTTTGATAAGATTGGAATCAATGTAAGTGTAATATATATTCACTGGTGTAAATATGTATCCTATGATGCACTCATCTTTTTTTATGTTTTCTTTTTATTATTCTAAGGAAGAGAAGAACAAATTTAGCTCCACCGAATTTGAGAAAAGGTGGATAGATATCCTAAAAGGGTAAAAGGCCACCACTATTATAATTTGGAAGTTGCGACCTCATTCCCAATCAGTTTTATAGTAAGTATATAGTAAGTTTATCAGTAGTAAGTTTATAGCTTTGCTTTTTAACAATCTTTAAAAGATTGGTATTATGACTGTTCCATTTAAAAATGAGGTTTTGAAGTATGAAGGAAATTGAATTAAATGGATCCTACTTTTTGCCATTTATGATTTAAGTTCCTGTGTACTGTTTGTTAGCCTCAGTGGTCTTATCTGTGTAGTGGAAATAGCAATATTTTATAAAGTCATCCAGTGATCTGGAAACTTAAATGAGTGTTTAACCAGCATGTCTGGCAACAAAAGACTCCAAAAAATCATTGAAAGTATTATTCTGACAATTTGGCTGATTTAACTTAATTTTACATATTAATTTCCGTTCTGTTTAAAGAAAAACTTGTTTCTCTGTGTACTGTTTCTATGACAGGTTCCTGTTCTTGACCTTCCCTAATTATTTATCAGCTTTTAAACTTCAGTAGATATTTCTCAATAAATGCCACCTTTCATGGGAGACATTTATAAATCTGCCTTGTTTTTTTTTTTTTTTCTTTCTTAACATCAGAGGAGAGATGACCCATCTCCTCCACTTTTTCCACAAAGAAGGAATCTGTTAGTTGTTTACCAAAAATAGAGTTTTTCTTTCCATAAAAATGTTAAAGCTTTCATATAAAAATAAATGATAAGTAAATAACCAAGATTAATTGCCAGAGGACAATCACTTTCCATTTTATCATTATGAAATGCAGTCCATAAACAAATTAATCGGGGAAATAAAAAAAGGTAATAGATGCCCTTAGGAATAGTCATGGTGTATAATAAAGATTTTATTTTAAAAGTGTAAAGGTAAATAATACATACTCTACAATATCACTGTTCTAAGAAATTATTTCTCTTTAGAATATGAATTCTAACTGGCACATCTAGGTACACCTGCTCCTGGAGGCTTTTACTGAGCTTGCTTTTAATTCTGCACTTTCAGTCTGTGGTCTCCTGTCTTTCACATCCTTCTCAAGAGTGGATGTGTGGTGGAATGCAAACCCCATCAATATGTGTGGTTTGTAACCTAACTGCTGATGAAATAGAGTTGCTTAGAATTCCCTAGGGCATCTGATTCAGACCAGAATTACATTGGTCGGTATAATTCAAATAGTTCACAGCTTTCCCTTGTTAATTACTGAGCCATAACCAGAAATTGGTATGATAAGAGTGAAACACTTTTTCAGGATAATGATTGATTTCCATAAAGATGAGTACTTCAACAATTTTCAATATGTAGTTGCTGGGGCGGAGGGTGGGTGGCCACTAATTAGTTTTACCGTTTTCAGCAGATGTTGAATTCAAAATGCCAGCAGTATCTCAAACACCAGTCATTAGGGCTGTCTTTCAAGAAGGAGTGCTGACCAATGAAATCTCCCTCTGTTTAATGAGACCGATCCAGACAGAGTCAATTAAATCAAATCTATCCTAACATCTCCAATATATCTGCAGTGTGGGCAGCACCACAAAAACAGCAGCGAGGGATTTCCAGTATTAATAAAGGGATTCGCTGCTGCATTAGGAGAGGGCAGAGGGAGGGCAGAGTTGTATGGGAAGGACCATACTTTATGGGCAGTGGAAAAACAGTAAAATCAAGGGGATGGGAGGAGGTGGATGGAAGATTGTGAGGAGAGGAGCTAGTGAATGGTTAAACACTAGGGTGATTAAGGAGAGAACCTTTCTGGAGCTCCAGAAGGGACCCACCCCCCCCCCCTGCGTTCCCCTCCCCCATCCCTTCCACCATAAATCCAAATAGGAAGCTGGAAAAATGTAAGGACCCAGATTTGAAAACATTTTCACTTTAATACTGAAAAAATATGCCATTATAAAATCCTCGAATAGAATTAGTAAGTTTCACGTGCTTCCTCGGTTCTTTGTGCCTACTTTATAAGTAAGATTTTTACCAGGACACAATTGCTACCATAGGATCGCAGCCTAAGCACTAGAGTGACATTAATTGGTCATGCTTAACTGCCCCAGAATCTTTTTTCTTAAATAATTACACTGGTACTATAATAGAAATCATGGGTACTTATTTTACATTCAGATGGAAGGCATTATTGGATATGTATAGAAAAATAGTCCCCCTCAGAAACTAAAATAAAATCAAACATCACCATCAAAAGAAAAGAGCCCAAAACAACCCTTAAAAACTTTGCTCAACAAAATACATTGTTAACTCATAAAAATGGACCGATGACTAGCCATGCAAATGTCTTAAATAAACCTTTACATTTTTTTTTTCACAGTAAACATACGCTCTGAACTGCCTACCAATCACAAATAAGGGCGAAATGGCACTTTCTGATTATACTGTATTTTGTTTATAGAAAGTTTGATACGATGGGACTTATCAGGTAAGAGGGTGGGTGCTGTGACGCAGTCTCCAGTCGCAGTGGGGCGATGGGGTTGGGGGAGGGGGCAGAGTCCCTGGGGCCTGTGGATTCCATGCGAGCCATGCAGCACTTTTTGTTTTTTGTTTTTTTGTTCTTGTCAGGAGTCAAAGTTATTTATTTACAATACATTCATGCCTGCGTGCAACTGCCCAACCCTGCATAACCAACAGGGTGCCATCTTCGGGCTATCCACGGGGAAAAATAGATATCTATTTCTCTATATAGATGTGATATATGTATATATGTATAGAGCCACTGCAGCCAGCCCCTGGGGACCTCTGGCCCAGAGCAAGGGGGCTCAATTCTTATGGCAGGCCCCATGCTGGGCTTTGAGTCAAAAGGAGCTCAGAGCAAAGAGCTAGCTCGCTGCACTTGCAGCTCCACAGTCTGCTCTTTGTTTTCAGATGGGAGCTTAAGGGCCAGAGCCTCTAAGTTGAGTGAGTTCATAGTTATTTATTTACTCATGTCCATCGGTGCTTGTGACACGCTAGATCTAGGTCAATGTTCTCCTACTCCTCCCGCGAGGCTGGCGGCAAGGGAGGGTGGATCGTCTTCCTGCACTCCTCCCCCTTTAGAGTCGGGGGCTTAGTCTGAGAGTGAGTGAGAGCCGCAATCATACACCCTATGGGACCCGTCTGCATTGTAAGGCCCATTGTGCCAGTAGGAAGAGTCACAGACTGTCTGTAGGGAATTAATTTCGGACGCAGAGGAATTGGCATCCCTTCTCTTGGACCGCTTTCGGTTCCTCAGGATAAACACGAGCATGCCCACCACGGTGAAGGCGGAGGTGACGAACACCAGCAGCAGTCCCGGGACCAACACTGAGATGGACACCCTGCTGGTGTCTAGGTAGGAGTTGGAGTGTGTCCCGGTCTCCGCCAACCCAGTGCTGTTTTTACTGTGCGAAGTTAACGTGGGCGAGATCCTCGCATACAGTTGGGGGCAGATCTCGTCATTGGAGAGCAGCATGAAATCCTTCCTAAAGAAGTTCACCGGTGTCTCACACTTGAGGTCGCTCATCAGCACCTCGGAGCCCAGACGTTCTGCCCATTGCTTGAAAGGCACAATGGTGCAGGAGCACTCCCAGGGGTTGCCATGCAGGTCTATCTGGATGATGGAGGTTAACTGGTCCAGCACCCCTGCCACTGGGAGGTACATGAAGTAATTATTGTGCAGGCTGAGCTTAGAAAGGGAGACCCCAGCAAAAACGTCCACGGGTAGGGACCTCAGCAAGTTGTTGTTGAGAATAAGAATCCTCAGTTTGGGCATGGCATTGAAAGTACCGGGGAGAATGAGCTGAATCGCGTTGTACTCCACGTTCAGATACTCCAGGTTCTGCAGCCCAGCAAATTTCTCCCGGGACAGAGTGTCCAGGTAGTTACTGTCCATGTACAGCCACCGGAGGTCCAAAAGGTTCTTGAAAGTGTTGTTCTCTATGTTTGCGATGTTGTTGTTGCCCAGATCCAACAGAATGAGGTTCTTGTAATCCACAAAGTGTGATTTTCTGATGCTGTGGATCTTGTTATCTCGAAGGAAAAGCTCCTGCACGTTGGACAGCTTAGGCTTCAAATCAGCCAAGCTGCTCACGTTCCGGTTGTTACAGTTCATCTTTAAGCCCGAGCCTGGGATGTGGTCACAGCTGCAGCCCCCGGGGCAGAGCAAGCCATGCTCGGGGGGTTTGTTTCTGGCGCTCCCAGTTGCTATCGGTGGCGTGGGTTTGATTTTGAGCTGCCAGTTCCCCGGGATCTTTGTACCTCCATTTGGAACAGCCCCTGGGGTAGCATGCTCGTCCTGCCCATTTGTCTTGAAAGGAGTTGGCAGGGGGCCAGGAGCGAAGGTCTCTTCCTGGGCAGGGGGAGCTGGGAGGCTAGAATCCACTCTGTTTTTTAAAGGACACAGGTCCTGTTCCGTGGTTTCATTGAGATCTTTACCCTGGAGCCTGGTGGGGGCTTCGCAGACCACTCTGCCGATTAGGGCGTTTTTGGGAATGTTCTCCAGCCATTCCTTCAGGGAGAGCAGATCACAGGTGCAGTCCCAAGGGTTATCCTCCAGCAGGATCTCAGCAATGCCAGGGATCTGCTCCAAGACCTCCTCATAGGGCAGGGTTTTCAGCCTATTTCCACGGAGGTCGAGGTGGGTGATGGGCACATACTGGAATACATTAGCAGGTAGGGTGCTGATGAGATTGTCGTTTAAAATGAGGACTTCCAACTTGTTCAAGTCCTGGAAGGCCCCCGGGTCTATATCCCGTAATAAATTAAAATCGGCCTGGAGGTATTCCAGATCGTCCAGCCCCAAAAAAGTCTGCTTTCGAAAAGACTTGATCTTGTTGTTGTTGATATGCAGCCGTTTCACCAGCTGCAGCCCCAGAAATGCCCCCGGAACGATTTCATGCAAGCCATTGTTTTCCATATGCAAACTAACCGCATTATAAAAGTTAGCGAACTCATTAGGGAAAAGTCGAGTGAGGGAATTGCCATGCAGAAATAAATGGTAAAACTGGGAAGTCGGGGCGGTGAAGCGCTGCAGACTTGTAAAGCCCTTTTTTTCACAGTCTACGTGTAAGTCCCCTTCTATCTCATTGCAAGAACAGATCTTCTCTTTACAAACGTCCCCTGTAACGTTTCCAGCGGCAAAACAAAGAGACGTCTCCAGCAACAGAATCCAAAGCAGCATTTTTAAAGCGAGCAATTCATCCCAGATCTCATCACAAAGTAACAGCAACCATCCTGCTCGCCACAGACACAATTCAAGTTCATTTAGTGCTCCAATGTCCGATCCCAGAGAAAGAGAAAAGAAGGGTTTGGGGGGGTGGGGGTGGATTCCTTCCTCCCTAACCCCCCCGTACTGCAATAGCCCAGACGCCAGTCAATAATTATATCCAACAACTATCCAGGCACATAGTGCAAGGCAAGCAGAAAAGGGGGGGTGGAAAGTAGAGGAAAGAGAGAGAGAGAGATAGAAAGCAAACTACTCCCCCTCAACCCTTTAAATATAACCAAAATAAGTTAAATATATACCTGTAAAATTAAAAGGAAACGCACCCTTACAGAATCATGTTTAGAGGTTCTCACTAACCAGGAAGGGAACAATGCTAGCAATTAGAAGCAAGTGCATGTTAGAAACAAGCAGGTTTGCAGCGTAGTACAGGCGCACTGCCTGTGATGGCTGTGCGTCGGACTGACCTTGCCTCTCTGATACAAAGCAGGGCTTTCGGCGACTTCAGTGTTCCAGGCTGCTGGTGGAGTTCTTGTCTTGGTTGCGGGTTGCCCAGAAGTACCCCCGAGGTGCTGTCCAGTGCCCCCGGTGCTGAAATCACGCCCGCCCCAAAAACACACTGCCCAGCCAATGGCGCTGGAAAATTTCCGCAATCACTGCGTTTTGTGGATGTCCATCCTGTTCCTTTTCTCCCCTTTGGTCGTCTTCAGCCTTTTTTTCTGTGCTCCGGCCGGCGCTTACTAGCTCTTCTTTGCGTGTTCTCCTTCTCTTTCTTCTGCTCTTTCGGAATTACGTGGAGGGGGGAGGAGAGAGGGGGAGCGAGTTGTCTGAGGGAGGAAGAGAGCGCGAGAAAGGGGAGGAGGGGGGGAGTTGCTAAGAAGCTCTGCTGGTTCCAGCCTGGTGCACTCTGAAAGATCTGACACCCTCTGCTGATCTGCAGTAGCAAAAATCCATCTGGTGAGGGAATGCTGAAAGAAAGAAAAAAACAATCCACGTATAGGGCAAGCGTTAAAAACGTGGGTATTAAAGGCTGTCGATCTACATAGAAGCTTATTTTAAATTGATTATTTAATTCTTTTTGCGTGCTTGAAACTTTACCCTTTCCTTTCCTTAAAGACCTCACAGCCCCCGCCAGCTCTAGCGTTCCGAAAGTACGGCTTTTAAAACATTTATTTCCCAGTGGGTTGAATAAAATTAGTGTCAGGGTGTCAAGCGAATGGCAATTTGAGGTAATTATATTGCACGCCATTTTCATCGGTGCTTTAAATGTGTTTCTGCCTTCTCTGCGGTACAGCGTTTTATATCGTTTGATGCCTTTGGAACCTCTATTTTATTTTTGCACACAAAAGTGGCTATTCTGAAAATTTTATATATATATATATATATATATATATATATATATATATATATATTACATAATATCACAATTTGGTAGAGAATATTTGTTTCCAGGTGTGCAACTGAGGCATATACTTTTCCATTTTAAAGTTGTTATAGAATTTTAGTCAATTTGGTGATAGAGTTAGGTTTTTCTGGTGGCATTTCTCTAATGTTATTTAAGTCTGCAGAATGAAAACACAATGCATACTTAAGTTCTTTGATTTCAGACTAGAAAGCTTACCATGACATTCAGAAAATGAGGGAAGGGGATGAGGTAAATCTCCCAGATGGTGGAGGCTTTTAAAAACAGTTTGGCAAACAAGTAGCAAGCCACCACACATGCATGCTGTCACACACACACACACACACACACACACACACACACACACACACACACACACACACAAAACAATGTTTCTATACCAAATCTGAGGAATTTAAAATATATGCAAGTAAGTAACAAGTTGCATTCTGAGAGGAAAGACTACAAATCCTGGTCTGTAAGTCTGGGTAGCAGCATCCCCTTTCCAGCTCCCTCGGGGTCAAAGAGACTAGGGAGATTAATGCTTATGAGTTTTCTCAAGCGGAGGATCTTCAAGTTAGCCCAGCCTAAAACTTAGAAAATGCAATTTCTTCACATTTCTTTAAGATTCAGCTTTTTCATGGTAGTCAGTTTCACAGACTTTTACCAGAGGTGACATTATTTCCATTTTAAAATGTTACAAAAAATATTGAGCATCTTTTTTCTCTTTTTTTTGTTTTTTTAATTAATTAATTTATTTTATTTAATGCTAGGTTTCTCTGTGTATAGATGGCTGTCCTGGAATTTCCCTGTAGACCAGATTGGATTTGTACTCAGAGACCTGCCTGTCTCTGCCTCCTAAATGTTGAGATTAAAGATTAAAGGCCCGGGCTACCATTTTTTCTTTAGCTGAAGCAAAGGTGACTTAACATTTTTCTTTCAATCAATGTCTAAAGCAACCTTAACAACTGTATGTCCTTGCTAATAGTTTGTATAAAATCAAATATGCAAGCAAGATTGCAACTTGGGAAGACTGAGGAATGAAAATTTGTAAGCAAACTAGTGCTGGGGACATGTCCAAGGTTAGCTATGGTATAGCAGTGTTTAAAGGGTTTACCTATATATGAATGGATCTGAAAACTAATTCTTAGGTAAGTGAGAAGAAATCATGCATTGTATTTAGGCAAATTGGTGGACTCTTGAAAACCTTTGGTTAGAGAAAAGGTAGAGATGAACACTTAATTCTTACATTTATTTATAAGCATGTGTGTGTGTCTGTGTGGGGAAGGGCACTCTTTCCTAGTGTTTCTCATTTCTCCTTTATATTAATAAATTAGTATGGGCAGGCAGAAGAAAGAAACCAATCATGCAATTAACCTAGGAAATGCTATGCAACTGAGTATTTCTGCTCCAATATAAATAATAGAAATGAGATCTAAAATATCTTTCTCCCTGAAACCACCATGAAAGTATAATGTCCATGTCCAGTATGTGATTGACAGAGATGGGCAGGCCACTGAACAACAAAAACAAACCAACAAAACCAACGTGCTGTCTGATTAGAAGAAGTGGTGTTCATTGTAGACACATAAAATCACACCATTATCAAGTGCTTATATTTTATTTTGACATATCAAATAGTTCTTTATGTGAAGAGACTTACAGACCAAATTCAACTTTATTAAAATGAACAAAATTTAGGTAACCCACATTTATTAATAATGACATTGCTATTCACTCTTCCCAAGGTTCTTTTTGACTTGTTGCTTCTCAAATCATGGCTTACATTAGAAAGATGGCAGTTTCTGAAATAGATACTTTGTGAGATTACTTTCCATATTATCTTCTGTAAATAGTTAATTACCTTATTCTCTCAGAGCTGAGTGGGGTAATGGACACTATGGCAGATGAATGATTAAATTTAGGAAGAATATATGAAGATTATATTACTTATGATAAATATTCACTAAAAAACAAAGTATAGAGAAATACAAATGTATCTGTGAAAACAAATTATATACAAAAGAATCTTAATTCTTTATAGTAAATAAATAAATACTTAGTTTTTATAGACAGGGTTTTCCAGGAGACATGGATTCTCGCTGTAGAAGTACTGGCTTTTTTATACCAAACTTGCTTTGAACTCAGAGATCTACCTGCCTATGCATTCTGGGACTGAAGACATGTGTCACCATGCCTGGCATAAATATATTTTAAAAGAAGAGAAAATATCAAGAAAAGACTGCACATAAATCAAAATGCTAATATTTATGAATAACAGTAAGTTACTTCGCTTCCTCCTGCTCTTCTTCCTCCTTCTCTCTGACTCTGCTTCTTTTCTTCCTTCCCTTCCCCTCCCCTCCCCTCCCCTCCCTTCCCTTCCCCTCCTCTTTTCTTTTCTGTTCTGTTCTGTTCTTTTCTGTTCTTTTCTTTTCTTTTCTTTTCTTTACTTTTCTTTTCTGTAGTACATTAAGAAAAGTCTTTGTGTAGAACAAGTAGGCCACAAACTAAAGTTCTTTCTGTCTTAGTCAGTGAAGTACTAGGATTACCATGTACCACCCTGGTCGCTCACAATAAATTTCTTGATAGCCATTAAAAACATGGAAATGAAATTTTATGTGTGATCAAACCGTCCAAATGTCTTGGAGTTTTATTTATTTGCTTAATGTTGTGATTCTTTCACCCATTACTATCCATTTTTTTATTTCCCACTAAAATAAAAATTACCCACATTTTTATATTCAGTTGAAAATAGTAAATGACTAATGAAAATGTTACATAACTTTGGAAGGCAAAGACAATAAATTTTGAAATGCTTGAGAATGGATAGATAGAGTGTCAAAATATTCCTGGCACAAAATGAGGATGTTTGTTCAATTGGTGAGACCAATGTGGTGTAAATAGTAAAACAAAATGTAAGTTGTCCCCTTATATTACATGCAAGGCACACACACACACACACACACACACACACACACACTTGCATGTACACGCACCAAGATAAATAAAACATGTATAAATAATAACAAATAACAAATAAATAAGAATAAATTTTTAAAAACCACTGGACATAAAAAGAAAATCTGAAGTAAAACCAGTGATTTCCGGTTCTAACTCAGACATAAATACTAAAAATATCTTTTGTGTACGATTTGTTATTGATGAATCCTCTCTATTCTAATAACTTAGAATCTGAATTGCTTTGAATAACATAAAATAATTCATCTAATTAATTTCACAAAATTTGATATATAATTCATTCTGAAATTTCAGTCTTTTAAACAAAGCTACAAACTACTCTTTTATTTAAGCTATTCTAAACATTATTATTTTCTTATTATAAACTTTTAGGGATAGAATTGCCAACTAAAGGGTAAGTGTTAACAGATATATCAAAATATTGATAAGTTGTTTTATTCATGTTTAAAAAAATACTACTGATATGTTTGATCTTTCACTAAACATATGCTAATACTGTTTATTATTACTTAAAATATTCTCTTTTTTATTATTTTTGATACTTTATTTAAATTTCCAATGTTTCACCTTTTCTAGGTCTCCTCTTTGGAAACCCCCTATCCCCTCTCCCTCCCCGCCTCTATGAGGGAATTCCACCTCCCACCCACCCGCCCACCCATTCCCATATTCCCTCCTTGACATTCCCCTTTACTGGGGCCTCTAATGCCCTCAGGCCCAATGGACTCTACTCATAGTAGCCCAGGCTGGCCTCAAACTCGTGATCCTCCTGCCTATAGATTTTGGAAAATGAATTAACCCATGAGCCGTTTGTGTAGACTTTATGTTAAATGATATATGGACCTTCACGATTAATACAGACCATGCATGATCGTGCATACATCTGATTCTGTAGAATATCAGTTCATAACTTTATATTTACAAAAGTTGATACACTATAATGTATTTGACTAATAATAAATAATAAGGAAAGAAACATGCTAAACTCATGTATTACGTGATCTTTGATGACATATAATGACATACTTACAATACACACCCATATACCACAGACAGATATGATATATTACATATTAGTTATTAAGTACAAGATTCCAGAGTAAAAAAGCACAATATAGAGAGTATGTTTCCACTCTTTGTTCTTGTGTATGTGCTTTATTCTTAAAGAATATGTTTATAAAAATAGATTTTCACATAGGTTAGATAAAATAATGCATTTTTCAGAGATGACTGGTTTTCTTTTCTTTGTTTGTTTTGTTTTTGTTTTTTCAAGACATAGTTTCTCTGTGTAGTCCTGGCTGTCCTGGAACTCACTCTGTAGAGTAGGCTGGCCTTGAACTGAGAAATCCGCCTGCCTCTGCCTCCCAAGGGCTGGGATTAAAGGCATGTGCGCCACTACCACCCGTATGATCATTAAATCAGACACAAAATGGCCATAAGAGGGTTAAACATATTATATCTCTTTACTCAAATACTTTATATTCATATTAAGTTTTATATTGATATCACAAAAATGAGAATTGATGTATATTTTGAAAATTCAAATAAGGACTAATTAAATTTTTATTTAAGTAGAAAATAAATGATTTTCAGTTTACTTGGAAACATCAGCTCTTACATTTATGGGAGCTATTAGATTGTGGAAGTACACCATCACACAGTGACTAGAATAGGGGAAAGCATACACTTCCACAGCCAGGAATAATACTTTCATATGTAGTTTTCTTATGGGTGAATTTCTTCAATTGAGGACTGGTCAATTTACAACCCTATAATTCTTGTTTCTAAGCAAGCTGTATCATGATTGTAAAAGCTAAAAACATGAAATATTTGTTGCCTAGATCTCACAGTTGCTAAGGAACGTCATATAACTTAGACTAGACAATTATACTCAACTGTTTGGATTTGGAAATTAAACTCTATGAACTGAACGATGAAGTGGATAGCCTGGTGGTCATAGCTGATGGCAGCCATACGAGATATCCAGGACAGTGGCTGCAAAGTGTCATAAAGTGTGTGTGTGTGTGTGTGTGTGTGTGTGTGTGTGTGTGTGTGTGTTGCTAGTGTTGAGCCAATCTGCTTGTTATGTCAATGATCAGATCAAGAGCACCACCTTTAGCAGTCCTTGGTTATGATGTGGTTTCAGTAAATTCTAGTTATAAAACCAGATCTAAGTTTTTGCTGTGTTTCTTTAAGGGATTCATTCATTTCCTCTTTAGTGGTCTCTATCATCTTTAAAAAGATTGGATTTAAGGTCATTTTCTTGTGTTTTGGCTGTGTTAGTATATCCAAGGCTTGCTGAAATGCGTTAGCTGTGCTCTGAAGGTGCCATGTTGCTTTGTATTTTGTTGATTTTGTTCTTCTGCGGTTCTCTAGCCATCTGGATGACTTTGGTCCCTGGATGTCTGTGTTATAGTATGTATTGGGATTGGGGTTGCCTTCAATTGTTCTGATTTGGCAGGCCTCTGATGAGTATCATCATTGGGCTGTATGATTCTGGATCTGCAGGTCTGCATGGTTAAGGAACCTCAGGCATGATGAAGGTGGGCAGAATAGTGGCATAAGAATTGAGGTTTGCCTAGGCTAGCAGGCTGCTCAAGGGAGGCTTGACATGCCCATTGAACTCAGCAAACAGGGAAGATGAATTCAGAAATGGAAGTCTTCAAATCCAGAGATTAGGCAAGTCACCCTGGTTGGGGGATGGGGCTACCCACTCATCTCCAAATTCTTAACCAAGAAGGGCTGCTGTCTAAAGGAAATATGGGGACAAAGTGTGGAACATAGACTGAAGGAAAGGCCATCCAAAGACTGCCCCACCTGAGAATCCATCCCATATATAGACACCAAACCTAGACACTATTGTGGATGCCAAGAAGTGCTTGCTGACAGGAACCTGTTATAGCTGTTCCTGAGAGGCTCTGCCAGAACCTGACAAATATAGAGGTGGATGCTTGCAGCCAACCATTAGATTTAGCACAGGGTCCACTATGTAGGAGTTAGAGAAAGAACTGAGGGAGCTGAAGGGGTTTGCAACCCCATAGGAAGAACAATATCAACCAACCAGATCCCCCAGAGCTGCCAGGGATTAAACCAACAACCAAAGAGTACACATGGAGTGACCCATGGTTCCAGCCTCATATGTATCAAAGGATGGTATTGTCTGGTATCAATACAAGGAGAAGTCCTCGGTCCTGTGAAGGCTCTATTCCCCAGAATAGGGAAATGTCAGGGCAGTGAGGTGGATATGGGTGGGTGGGAGGAGAAACATCTTCATAGAAGCAGGGGGAAGGGGAGAGGATATGAGGTTTCCAGAGGGGAAACTGAAAAAGGTAATAACATTTGAAATGTAAATATATAAAATATCCAACAACAACAACAACAAAAAGACTCGATATTAATCAATCCGAGGATGTCAGCCCTGAACATCTAGATCCCTGAGAAAATATAAATAGATTCATTAGTGTGTGTGTGTGTGTATGTGTATATGTGTGTGTGTGTGTGTGTGTGTGTGTGTGTGTAAAACAATAGTTAAGAAACAGGTCATGAACTTGAGACAAAATGAGAAAGAATTAGTAAAGTTAGAGGGAGAAAGGAGAATTGAAATTTTATTAATATGATGCTAAAGTATAAAATTCCAAAATATGATCTTTCTAATTAAAATAATTATGAAGTTCTTTCTTATCTTATAGGCAGTATTCTTTAACAAATTTCAAAATAAATGCATATATATATGAACTATTTTATCTATTTCTATATTTTTGGATCATGCTAGTATCATATTTTAAATGAGATTAAACCTTAATTTGGCTCATTTGCTTTTCAGTAAATTGAAACAATAATTACATTTTAAGACAATATTTGAAAACATAACAAAAATGATTTCTATTCCTTGTCTATTTCCTTAAAACAACCTTCTTGCCCCTTATTCTCTCCTTTCCAATATAGTATAAATATACTCCTCATTTTTCACACTGAGAATAATTTAATTATGAACTATTCTTTAATTTTTTAAAAATAAATAGTTATTAATCAAAGTATATATAAGAAAATTAATACAAAATATACTCTAGTCATAGAAATCAAGCAAGTTTTAACTAATTTCAGGCAACTCTTTCATCTAGTTTATCAAACAGAACCATAAAAGCTGAATCATAATTTAGATAATTAAGAATAGGTCATGAACTTGAGAGGGAATGGGGCAGAACATTCAAAATAACTTTAGAAAGGTAATAATTCATAATTTTTAAAAAATGTTTTATTTACTTTAATATGTGTATGAATGTTTTGGCTGAGTTTATGCCTGTGTACCACATGTATGTTTGGCTCCTTAAGAAGTCAGAAGAGAGTATTGTATTCATGTAATTGGTGTTTTCAGTGGTAGTGAGTCAACACTGGGACCACTGCAAGAGCAAAAGGTTTCTTAACTATTGAGACATTTACCCAATACCATAATTCACGAGTTAAAAAATATATATATTGTGCTGAGAAAGTAATCATGTTAATTTAAGTTAATGAAGAATATTTGTCAAAATACAAAGACAATATCATACATAAAGTGAATTATCACAAAGAACTCTTAAAGCTCTAAAAGTAAGGAAGCTAAATAGTATTCCACTGTGTAAATGAATCACTTTTTTTTTTTATCCATTCTTTGGTTGAGGGGCATCTGGATTGTTTCCAGCTTCTGGCTATTACAAATAAGACTGCTATGAACAAAGTGGAGCACATGTCCTCCTGGTATGGTGGGTCATCATTTGGGTATATGCCCAGGAATGAAATAGCTGGGTCTTGAGTTAGAACTAGTTCCAATTTTCTGAGGTACTGCCAGATTGATTTCCAGAGTGGTTGTACCAGTTTGAAATCCCACCAATGGGAGAGTGTTCCTCTTTCTACATATCCTCTCTAGCATGTGCTGTCAGTTGAGTTTTTGACCTTGGCCACTCTGATTCTTGAGTTCTTTATGTATTTTATATATCAGCCCTCTATTGGGTGTAGAGTTAAGAATGGATATACTTTCATTCTTCTACAAACAGACTGCCAGTTAGAACAGCATCACTTATTGAGGATGCTTTCTTTTTTCCACTGTATGTTTTTGGCGTCTTTGTCAAAGATCAAGTGTCTATAGATGTGTGAGTTTAAAATGAGGACATCATGAATTTTGCAGGCAAAATGGATGGAACTAGAAAATATCATTCTAGATGAGGTAACCCAGACTCAAAAGGACAAGCATGATATGTTCTCATTGATAAGTGGTTATTACCAGAAGTACAGAATACCTAGGGTACAACTCACAGACTGCAAGGTCAACAAGCAGGAAGACCCAAGTGTGGATGCTTCAATCCTACTTAGAAGGAGGAACAAAATAATCATAGGAGGCAGAGGGATGGAGGGACTTGGATGGGAAAGGAGGGGGGGAGGGGAGCAGAAATCGGTATGGGGTGGAGGAATGGGAGAAAGCCCAGAGGGCAAGGAGAGTGAATGGAAATATACAGCCTCTGGAGGTGAGAGGAGGGGGGGCTCTCTAGAAAGTATCAGAGACCTGGAAGGTGAGAGATTCTCAGGACTCCATGGGGCTGAACTTAGCCAAAATGTCCAATAGTGGGGAGAGGACACTTGAAGAGTCCACCTCTAATACATAAAGACTAATGCAGAGGGACAGTGGTTACTAACCTACAGTCAAAATTTCTCAACCAGAGTTGTTCCTGTCTAAAAACCTGAAGGGGCGAAATGGACAAGAGACTAAAGGAAAGGCAGTCCGGTGACTGGCCAAACTTGTGATCCATCTCTCTCAGGGAGATGGGCACCAAGCCCTGACACTATTACTGATGCTATGATGTACTTGCAGTTGGGAGCCTAGCATGGCTGTCCTCTGAGAGGCCCTCCCGGCAGCTGACTGAGACAGATGCATATGTTTACATCCAACCATTGGATTGAAGTTGGGGACCACTGAGGTTGAATTAGGGAAAGGGTTGAAGAAGCTGAATGGGAGGGCGACCCCATAAGAAGACCAGCAGTCTCAACTAACCCGGACCTCTGGAAGCTCCCAGAAACGGAGCCACCAACCAGGAAGCCGACACTGGCTGGTCTGAGGCCCCAGGCACATATATTTCACAGGACAGCCTGGTCTGGCCTCGTGACAGAATATGAGCCTAATCCTTGAGAAACTTGAAGCCCCAGGGAAGGGGAATGTGGTAGGGAGGGGCACCCTCTTTGAAGCAGGGAGGAGGAGGAATGGGATGAGGAACTGTGAGGGGGGACTGAGAGGGGGCAATGGCTAGAATGTAAATAATTGAAATAATTTATATAAATTTATATCAATAAAATTATATATAATTTTTGTATATATATGTATATATACTAAAAATGTGTGTGTGTGTGTGTGTGTGTGTGTGTGTGTGTGTGTGTAATATATACACAGAGAAACCGAAAAAAAATTAGGAAAGCTGATTCTAAGTTAATATATATAAAAAAACATAGGAAATTTAAAAAAAGACACAGAAAAGGATACATTAAAATTAAGAAGAAGGGATATTAAGTGATAAAGAGAAATAAATTTAAGGACTAGAATGTTTTCTCATTTCAACCTATAACTCCCTTCCTTTACATAGATATTGGAATTCAACATTCTCTGTATTCAAGTAACAAGAACTATTCTTGCATCCACAAGAATAGAATAAGCTTCCTTTTATGCCTTTTATGATTTTTATCATTACTACAATTACATTTCAGACATTACTAGTGACTTTATGAATTAAATACATTGTCCTAGTCAGATGAAATGTTTTTTTAAATAGTTTAAAATAATATCAAGTGATTATATTATAAGCTTTCAGCAGCTATGACTACATTTTTAAGAAATATTTAAGATCAAGCCATTCCAGCATGGACAGAGGAGGGGTTCATGAATGCTGAGGAGACAATCTTCTTCAAGGATAAGATGGTACTGGAGTTGTGTTATACAGTACTATGTGACATTGCACTAGGAAAGATATGAAGAAATGTATATTTTCCCTAGAATGAATCCCAACATCAGACCAAAGTAAAGATAACATCAAAATCTAATGTCTGTCAGCACAGGAATGTGCATAAGAAGTTACTTAGAAGAGCTGAAATGACTCAAAGACAAATAAATCACCAAAAGCCCACCACAGCATGGATGATGTCTTAGAAGATCAGGAATCCTGAAGCACATTGCTCAGTGCAGGCAGTGCTTCAGGTTGAAGAATGTTTTTCACATGTAGGTTTTTTTTTTTTTTTTTTTTTTTTTTTTTTTTTTTTTTTTAATTTATTTGTTCAGAGGTTCTTTCAGGCAGCTTTTCTGGTTTCTTTGTCTTTCAAAAGTTCAGCTAGTCTGAGATTATCTCTCAGTAAAGCCAAGTACTCATATATTCTTGAAAGAAAAGACCTATTGAATCTGATGAGTTTCAGAAACTTCCTGAAGTCTTTGAGTTGTTTACTTCCTGAAGCTAAAGCATGTCCCGGGAGAGTGGAAGGTTTTGCCTCTGATAACAGTATCCTATGTCTTAAGAAGCCTCATTGTGACATGGAATGACTCATCATTTTAATATACTACATCTTAGCAAGCTTTTTCTTCAAACTGAACATTTTCACTTCCCCTTAGAACAACCTGTCTTAAACTTTCCTCCTAGAAGAAGCTTTTATGTTGGATGAAATTGCTACACAGCATACAGGGAGAACTGGATAGATTCAATGAGTTCATAAACAGAGCCAAAGTACCAGGGAGGACAAAGTGGTGAGAGGGAGTAAAGTGGCACAGACAGTGGGGAAGGGATCAGAGAGTGGATTTGATCAAAACACATTATATGCCTGTATAAACTTCTTAAACAATAAAGAGTAAAGACTGTGGGATTCATAATTGGTTTCCTATTCTCTCAATCTAGATGGACTTACTTTAGTTGAATGTGTAGATTTATAATTTTCACTAATTTGTATTGTATGTTTTTGAGATGTCACTTGATTAAAAGCATTCTTCTGTGTAACTGAATACTGCACACTGCAAATTTTGCCAACTTAATTTTAAAATTAAGAGTAGGGTAGACATGAATATAGTTGTACAACCAACAATTACTCATAGGACAATGATAACAATTAATTGAGGAAATATGTGATTTTAATATGTGAAATAGAATTGCCCAAACTGCCAAATGCAGAAACAAAGGAAATTCCTCAGTGCTTAAACAGTTCTATTGAACTGTTGTAGCACACTTGGATATTTCCAGGAACATGAGGCACTGACAATTTGCAATAACTGTCCTTAATAAATTTCATGGCTGCCACCGTCATTTATAGCTGCTTACAGACTTTGGTACTTCCACTTCCTCTTTCGTTGCTCATGATGCCACTATAACAAAAGGCTGATGAACCAGATGCATGACATGGGTGATTTCACAGAGTAATCCAATCATAGCCTGCCCTTACAATATAATTTCCTTTCCCAAACTGAAACTAGCTTCACTCAAAGAGTGACTCAGTTCCCCCCAAAATTCAAAACGATATTTAATACTATTTTGTTAACTTGAATTTGTCTAATTTATACTAATTTCAAAATATTCTCTACAATTAGAATTCAGTATATTAACATTAACTAAAATGTACATATTTTCTATAATCATCCCCATCCTTGTCATTCATTTACTTTTTTCTAAAATCTAAAAGGCAGTTGTGATATACATAACAAATTTGATAATTTCAAAATTGTAATCATCTTATAAAGATGCTATGAAGAATTATTTTTTAAAAAAATCTAATAATTCATTGTATCATTATTAGTAATATATGATTTGTAGGCTTTCCACCAGTCAAATTTTGGCTTTTGTTAGAAATCAGGCTTTTACTGAAAACAAGTGCATGTCTTTAAAATGAGGATAAACAAGTATATTATTTTGTATATAATATATGTGCTATACAAGTGTGTTTGTATAATGCACCAGTTATCATTTCTGACCACAGAAGTCTATTTGTACATTTTTCTTAACCACACTCTACAATGGTTTACTTGCTGTGACTCTGGGAGGAACACATCAATGTGTTGTCTAATGTTCTGCAATACTAAGCCAATGGTTACCCTTACAAGTAATAATTCCCCCTCTGAGAATAAGTGTTTTGTTCTTATAGAACATACCTTAGATTATTCATATATTCATAATTTATGCTATTCCTTGTGAACTACCTGATGAAATAGTCACTACTGTCACATGAAATTGGTCTTTTGCATTTGGTAAAAAAGTCCCCACTGTCAAAGGAAATAAGTCTCTAGCATTAGGAGATAGCTGATGACATTTTGCCACAGAGGTGGTCTCGAAAAATCAAAATCAAATGTCAAATCCCAGTGGGATGTCACGAAGGAAATTAACCAAATGCAGCCTCTTGCTTCTACAAATTTTACTTCAGTTTCCAGGACTTCAGCATTTTCAAATGTGTCAATCAAAAGCCATTGAAACTGCTGTCCTAATCTATGTAGAAAGAAATGTCTTCTTTAAAAAAGACAATTTTGCTTAAATCAATCAAAAAAAAAAAAAAAAGAAAAGAAAAAAAGAAAAAACCAACCTGAGGCAAAGTCTTTGCTGTACTGCCTCTCTGACCCTCTACTGTTCCATATGCCTCTTGATAAATGTCTCCTTAGTAAAAGACAGCATTAGTAGCTAAATGACAGCCGAAGATGATCAATAGAATTGACAGCTAAAAATCAAAGTTGTCTGTCCATGACACAATTTTACATGTTAAATTATTTTTAATATCTCCAGCCTAGTTTATAACATTGTCCTTGTAATATCTCTTTAAAGACTACATAATGCATTTATATGTATGTGTGCTATCTCTATGTCTGCATGCCAGGTGTTTCCAAGTAATTGCAGAGACCAGAGAAGTTCATTTGATTCCCTGGAGTTCATGTTAGAGGTTGTGGTAACATCCTGAGAACTGACCTTGTCCCCTCAAGATGAGAAGTAAGATGTCTTAAGAGTTGAAACATTTATCCAGCCTCCAACAACACAGTTTTCAAGAAATAAATGAATATTCTGATTTAAGAGTCACAAAATTTATTTGTCTATCTCCTGAAGATGATTCTATGTGTATATCTTTTCTGTATAAAATAAAATTATACTCTTAAGACAGAAATGAATTAGTAATAGCAAATAACAATTTGAGAGGATTTTTTCGGAAACATCCTAAAGTGGTCTTCTAAAATAAATATATAATATGTCATTAATTTCATATAAAAATTAAGAGGAAGAAATTTATCTGTATGAATCACAGTGCTTTGCATAATACATAATATATAAGTCATTGTCTATTCCCCATCTATGCTTTTCCAAACTAAGTTCATTGTGTAAAATAATTTAGTAAAGAACACAAAGTGTTGATTCAGTGCCCAATAAATGTGAGTATAAAAAAGAGGACTTGAAGCAGGTTTTGTTAATTTGAACACTGAATCTTTATGGAAAATTTATCTATTTTTCTAATTTCAGAACTGTCAACTCTATTATTATTTAATAAATACTTGAAAACATTTTACGTGGCATTATACACATACAACTTTTATGGGACTTATTTGTACTTATATTGAATCTCTAATAGATATTTTCTATATGTATTTTATTATTATATGAAAGTTTTATTATGCAAAACTTTTGCTTTAGATTGATGTCTATTAAACTACACAATATATGTGTAGCAGTTTGATAAGAAATGTTCCCTCTTAGGTTTAGGTATTTAACCATTTGTTTCCACGTTAGTGATACAGTTTGTGAGGCCTCCTAGGTGTAGCCTTGCTAGAGAAACTCTGTCACTGGACTGGCTTTGGAGAGGCTTTGCTAGTACTTCCAGTTCACTCTGCCTCCTCACTGTGTAAAAGATGTGAATTCTCAAGTTCCTGCTCCTGCAGCTATGCCTGACTTGGGTGACACTGACAGGCTTTTCAACTCTGATGGACTTTGTCGAACTAGAAGCCCACATAATTGTTCTCCAGGTTGTCATGGTTTTTTAAAAACAATTAACAAAATCTTACATTACCATAGATATTTAATGTTAACACTCTTATTACAAGCATGATATTTTTGTTATCTAGAATACCAGAAATGTGAAAACCACAAATTAACCTTAAAGAATAGCAAATTATTTATCACATTAACTTTCTACCAGTGACAATGCATGTTATAAAATGAAATCACCACTAGCAGGAAAGGAAGCTGCCAACTTTCCTGTCTCTGGTCTTGATCTGGACTATTACCAGGAACCCATACCAAAGAAGCAGAATGAACATATTACTGAAGTTGATGTACCAGTGTCCTATTTAGCCCTTGACTTACTCTTACCGCTCCATTGTTCCTACAGTCTTTTCTATTCCCAAGGTCAGGGGGAAATCCACAATTTTGTAAAAGAGGATCTACCCCTTTCAGATGGTACTTTACCTTTCTCTATTCAATAATTATTTACAAAAAAGAGGAATTTTATATAGAGTCATGGAAACAAAGTATGTCCTCAAATTCTTGAGCTGTTTGAGCCCTTGTGACATCACAGAAGTCTGTCTCTTAGATCTTTGGCTCCTACAAGGTATCAACTCAGCCAGAGCAATGTGGCCACTACTGACGGCAGCTGCATCTACACCAGCCATGTGCTATTCCATTTGCATTCAAAGGCATGCCAGTCCAAGGAACAATTATTCCCATCTAGGCAGAAAGTACGTATCCTAGTATTTTCTTGCTACTGCTACTGATCCTGCCTCCCTGGACTCCTGCTCATTTGTTCAGCTTTGGACTGCAAATTTTGTGTGTCTTTGCACAACATGCACTGTCCTCCACTCTGAGGATTTGTGTGGGTAAACATCAAAATCAGTAAACTGGCTGGTGTCACCTCTCTAGATTTCTATGTTTATTTTTCACCTGGGAAGAGCAATAGGGGCACCTTGTTCACCAGGAGGTGTGAGACTAGAGATGCCAAACCAGAGAACAGTAAATACCCTTGTATTGCAGGTGATTTTCAAGTTATCCACACATAAATGGAAAAACCACAGATAGCAGAAGGATAAGTAAATATTACTAGACCTTGTTTTAGTATAAGGAAATATAGAAGGAATAATTACTGAATTATGCACATACAAACCTGTATAATTATTATTTAGTAAATAGTCATTAGACTGTTTTCTAGCTACATATTTATACTATTTTTATACATGAGGAGTCAACATTCTAATTGCATGTGAGCTTTCTCTTAAGGTCATCAAACTCCACTCTGCTCACTGACTGTGTTGGTTTTTTTGGTCATTCTCTTCCATTTGAGATCTAGACTTTTGTTTGTAGAATGAGTCCATTATGTTTACAAATATCTTAATGTCAGATATAGGTCATGATGGAGAGATTGACTTTATAAAATAATTAAAATTCAGTGACACAGTAGAGAATTCAAAGCATCCTTGCTAGAATTCTACCTATCTCCCAGGAAATACATCTCTTCCCTTTGGCATTGTTATACGTTAGCTGAGTCTTCCCAGTGGATCTATTAGTGAAAAAAATAATTGTTGCAGTTTGGTGCCTACGAAGAGTAACATACTTCTAATGCACTTTTAAATTTTCCCATGTGTGTATAACAAATATGATAATGTAGAAGAAATGCTATAGTCAAACATGCCATAAAATGGGAACCACAGTGGCTGAATGTTCAATGTCTTACAAAATGGGATTGTACTGTGTTTATCTTTGTATTTCCCATAGCTGGCAGAGGGACTGGCACAGTGCAGCTGCATAGAATTAAGCAATTAATTAATAGCATGTTTGGTTCCAAAACGGATTTGAGGTTGTTTATGGGAAATGCATACAATAAGATAACAAAATATCAGGAAAGTCTAAACACAATTTTGAGAAAAAAAATGGAAAATATCATCTGGACCAACTCATACAGAGCATGAGGTCCTCAGAGGCTGTTATTGTGTCTACATTACTGCCCTTGATCTACAGAAAAACTACAGTTTCTGAAACAAAATAGAAAATAACATTTTGGTGTTTTACTGAGCATGCTTAAGTCGAACTTATATTCCATATTTGCAAAACTACTTGCAACTTGTCAAAATCGTAGAAATACAGTTACTTGTGTTTTTTTGTTTTTTTTGTTTTTTGTTTTTTTTATTTCAGATTTTGCCAGTAAGGGTAGCAAATTAAAGAAAAAAGAGATGTCAGCTCATGTTTTGTTCTTATAACCAAAGTGCATCTTTCTTTTAAAACACCACCCCATGGATAATCACATGAGAATCACTCAAGTTTTGTTGTTTTGTTTTGTTTTTGTTTTTACAATCTGTTAATGGAAAGACAAGTTTTAGATGTAAGTCATTTGTAGAGAGTTAATATGTAGCATAAGAACATAGTTCAACACAACTCTCCTTAAGAAATCAAACATTTTCCATAGCAAGGGATCAGAGTATATATTTTTAATGTTGTCTTTCATATAGATATATGTGCCAAGTGAATGGCATAGACTTTAGGGGAAATTCCATAATTAAGTTGAAGGGCACTTTTAGCTTTATGCTTTGGTGAGATTACATTGGCATACACATATAATTTGTAAAGTATCAAATTGATATTGGTTACTGACACATGCTTTAGCTTTCTGCTCTAATACATGCTTATCTTATTGATTTTCTAAAAATTGTGCATGGACTATATCTGTTTCACAATTCCTTTGTAATAGATCAATCTATGTTTGAATTCTTTAGGTAGCTAATAAAAAAATCTTAGAACTACAGTGTAACTAACGTGAAATTTGAATTATGTATACAAAGTAGGTGAAGCACCTATGACAATATCTTCAGTAACAGTTTAGAGAAGGTTAACTATGTTTTATATAGGTATCTGAGAGTTCTTTTAAAAAATATTTTTCCAGTGATACATTGGCTTGTAGAGGGTCTTTCAAGAGGTTTCTAATGATATGAAATTTTAATTTTTAAGAAGAAATATATTTAAATATTCTGTTAACAGAAATGTGATCATGTTCCAGAATAATAAATTTTATTCTTAAAAGTCACAGCCGGGCAGTGGTGGCGCATGCCTTTAATCCTAGCACTTGGGAGGCAGAGGCAGGTGGATTTCTGAGTTCGAGCCAGCCTGGTCTGCAGAGTGAGTTCCAGGACAGCCAGGGCTATACAGAGAAACCCTGTCTCAAAAAACCAAAAAAAAAAAAAAAAAGTCACTATGTAGATTTTATGTACTCTACCTATAAAAACTTACATAAGTGGAGTAACAAGCATATTAACTAGGGAAATGTATTAATTGTATGAAATATTTCAAGATAATATGTTTTATGATATATATAATACTTTGCTTATGTAAAATATAAAACAAAAATAAGAAAGGAAAATAGGACATTAATATATGATAAAAATGAGTGAATCGTAACTCTTCAGATTCAAAATTTAAAAGCCATCTTTATTATAGTTGGTGCTCAAGAGCTGATAGATAAAACATAATGGAGAAAATAATGTCAAATACAATGGAAACAATAATGATTATTAATATAAAATGAATTTTAATCTCTGTATTTTTATTAAGTAGTAAAGATATACAATTCAGTCATTTTCTTGAGATAGAGTCTCACTATATACCCAATTTTACTATAAAACATGGTATACATCTCAGGATTGTCACCTGAAAATTCTCTGTCAGGCTTGGATGTATGTATCAGTGTAGCGACATACCTCTGATCTGTGGATGCATGAAGTTAAATACAGGTGATGTGTACAGAGAATTTGAATATCATAAATCAAATCAATACAGTTTAGTTTTCAAAATGGTCTACTAGTTTACTTGTTTTGGACTGTGTATCAAATACTTAAAAAACATATTACAGTTGGCTAAACAAAGCCCATTTGTATACCTAGAGACTTGGTTGGAGTTTCCAAACTTGTTTTTAATAAGAAAGACTACATTTTTTTGTGATGAAGATAAAATCATGTTAAAGTTCAAGAGCAAGTGGGAAACCTGAATAAAAGCTTAAATAAACTGAGCTTAGACTTTTAAAGTTAAATGCATTTAGTTAATGTGTCAGTTTATCCATGTGTCTGTGCCACTGTGCGCATAGAGGTCAGACGACAATTTGTCAGAGTCGTTCTCACAGTTTGCCATAAGAGACCCAAGACTCAAACTTGGACCTT
Source organism: Uromys caudimaculatus (assembly GCA_028551405.1). Taxonomy (NCBI): domain Eukaryota; kingdom Metazoa; phylum Chordata; class Mammalia; order Rodentia; family Muridae; genus Uromys; species Uromys caudimaculatus. The sequence continues at coordinate 14,394,650 of CM052708.1, read as the reverse complement.
GTGGTTTGAAGTTTAGTTTTATATATTTAGCTTGGAGTACCTGTGGATGCCATGAATGTAAAGGGAGACATTATAGGGTAAGTTGATACCAAGAGAGAAGGGCATTAAGACAAACGTTTAATTTTTCAATCATTTCTACTTTTGTCATTGTAGAAACTAAATGCAAGTTGGAAACTTTTTATTCCTTTTCCCTAACTTTACCTGATATCACCATGATTTGTAAGAAATATTTATATAGTATTCTCATATAACAATGCATGAAGTAAATGCTAAAACAATAAACTATCTGCCCAACGAATGCTACCAATTAAACTATCTACATGTTAAAAGCTCATTTAGAGAATAAGAAATATATTGAGCTTCCGTGAATAAGTATATAAAAAACATTTAAAGCATTTTATGGGCTCCTGCTTATCCACTAATTATCAGAAATTACTACAGCACTTGTCAATTAAATGTATTGAGAAATACACACTAAATGTTTCTGAGAATCAAGACAAAGTACTGAAACAAAAATAAATAATAATCAATATATGCTACATCTGAACCATTGCTATATTTCCATATCCCGAAGAATGCACATGCATCATAGATTTTATTTTTAGACCTATTCTAATATTCAAAGTAATGCTAGTAGTTTCTAGGGTTCACGTGTGTATTTTGGGGTTGCACGTGCTGGTAAAGAACACGTGGATTAATTCAAGACCATGGCTCATGATTTAGAAGACAATGATAGGGAAGTGATTGCAAAGATGAAAGCTACAGCTGCTTTGTCTGGGAACACTGTCTTGGGACTAATGAGTCGCTTTCCTGATTTCATGATAGCTTGAAGTTTGTATAGTAGCGCATCTGCATCAAAGATAAGGAGTTTCCTAAAAATACTAAAAGCAAAATGCCATAGGATCTAGCCAACTCACTTCTGAGTATGTATACAACGGAAATGAAATAGTATATTGCAGAGACAGCTGCATTCTCCAGTTCACTGGGAGCATCATCTGCAACAGCAAAAGTATGAAAATAATACTGCATCCATCAGTGAATATGGACTAAAATGTGGCATAATATGTAATAGATATTAGCGTGATATAATAGAATACTATACAGCATCTGAAAAGATATAACCTCTGTCATTTGTGGTAGTACAAATGAACTTAGAGAAAATCATGTTAACTGAAATACATCAGGGACAGAATAATAAATACTATGAGCTTTCCTCGTTGAAGTACAGAGGGATGCTGTCTGGTGGCGGGGTAGGGATAAAGCCTAGATACTGGCCAAATAGAAGTGTCTAATGAATGCACATGTCTGTGCTCCTGAAGGCAGTGGCCAGGGAACCACGTGAATGCCCTGCGATGACGTCTAACCCTTTGAGAGCAAACTCTCAATGTACCTTGAGCTTGGCTTGTAGCAAGCAAGACTGAGATATTCCTCTGTCTGTCTCTGTCTCTGTTTCCCACTTTGCTTGGTAGGCAGAAGTCCTGCTTGGCCATTTACCTGTGTGCAAGTCAAATGAACTCATGTCTACTTGGCTGCATGTAAACCTATCTGAGCTGATGAGTTTTCTCCCCTAGTCCTGAAGCATTATTGAGTTTTGTTTACATGTGTTGTAATTGTAGTTATGAACAACACATTGCATAGTTTAAAACTGCTAAATTGCTAACCTAGTAATTTAAATACTTTTTCCAGAAAAAGGTTTGTGAGGTGACAGATATATTTAGCTTATTTCTATCATTCTAAAACATGCGTGTCAAAAATGACATTCTGTACTCCTTAATTATACATACTTATTATTTGCCAATTAAATTTTTTCAAAATTAAAGTCAAGCCAAATGGCTTCAAGATGAGTCATTTGCTGCCCTCACCAGGATACTACAACATATGCAACTAAAATTCATTGAGATGAATTTTGAGTATTTTTTTTGGAAATAGTTCAATTCTATTATGCCTTCAAATATTAATTTTCTACTGATGGCTCTAATGCATGTTTAATATTTATTCACTCAATTATCCATTTATTGTTTTATATAATTTTGAATCCAAGAGACCAGAAACATCAAACAAAACCACACTGAAACAAGCAGAAATTACTTTAAAAATATGATAAAAGAAGTATTTTATAATAATTTAAGATTGAGATGTGTTTGTTTTGTGTAGTCTAATTCAATAACATGGCATGGACCATTAAATTATAAAATGACAGTGGACATATATTATTTCAAGATAAGTATGATAATAAATGAACTGTTATCCTCATTTGCATTACATTTATTTAGTTCCTGATACACTCCTGTAATGAAAGCAGGGGAGAAGCGTGGACACGGCAGGCATCTGCAGGTTTCTTCAATTCTCTCTTATCCTACACAGTGAAATGTGAAATCCATCATCATAAGTTATTCCTAAATGGCCTATTTTCAATCTCATTTTGTATGGTGTTTTTTGACTTTCAAATTAGTAAGACCTCTCAGTCTCTTCCCTTTCTTACTGTCCTTCATTACTGGTAGTAATCACACTGCCTGCTGGCCACTGGCTACTAGGCCAGTAGACTTACTGGAACAAAGAGATCTGTATTTTGTGTTATTATTATTTGTATAATTGTTACTTTAAAAACACTCAGATACTGCTATCCAGTGCTTCAGTGTGATTGAAAAGTAAAGACGGACACTCAAAGAAGCATGCAGCCCCTGGTTTCCTTTGCAGTGCTGCAACACCATGTAAAGCCTACTTTTTGAACAATAAAAGAACAATGGAAACATTCTACTTTACAGGTGATACAAACACACACACACACACACACACACACACACACACAAAATAATAAAAAAATAAAAAACTGTGCAGCCACATTAAATGAATCAGGGAAAGTCTTAAACCACGATTTCAGATTTTCAAATTAGAGAAGTTATAAAGATTTATAGAGAGTGATTAAAAAATAAAGCAGAATTTAACAGACTAGAAATGAGCCCTGAATTATTTCAAGAGCTTTATGATTCTAAGCAGAAGAAACATCAGGGCGACTGCTAAGGAGGGCAAGGTCTATCTTATAGTTGCAGCCAATGTGATTAGTGTCTAGTTGAAACTTCATTTTATTAATTACTCTATTCTTTTAATGATTTTCACTTTTGTAACACTCACATGTATGTTAGAATAAAGATATATGACCATAAACAAGTGACATATATGACAAATTAAATACATAAAAAAATAGTTTTCAAGTCTCAACAGTTGAAACGTTAAGTTTCATTTCTTTGGTCAAATTATAATTTTTCTTTAAAGTTGATAGTAATTATTTCCATTGTTCAGACTTAGTGTTCTGTTGAAAAATAACACTGACAAATAATAAAACTTAACTATCAAGTGGAGAAATGATTATAAACAGTATTAAGTCAGAAATTTAAAAAGTGGTAGCATTTCAATACATTCAGAGATATAATATTATTCAATTAGTCATATTCAAGATATTTATACCTCATAAACTACATAAAATTATCAAACAATGTTTACCTTATTCTGTATTTTATTATGCATTAATATCTGTATTTTCTTGCTAATCCCCCAAATAATTTGCCTTTCTTTTTTTGACTCTCCATTGAATTAAGTTTGTCACTGCTACATATAATTACAAATTGTGTGTATTAATTTGTGTGTTCTGTGATGTTTTGACACATGTATATATTGTGTAAGGATTAAATCAGCTAATATTTGTCTACTTTTTAAAAATATTTATTTCTCTTTATTATGATAGCATTTTAAATTTCTTTCTTCCTGTATGTTGAAATACACATCATTGTAATTTGCAGACAAGCTGTTGGTCAATAAAAATACCATAACCACATATTGCTATTGAACTGTAATTTACTTAATTTGATCAACATGTTCCCTTTTTAACCTCCCTAGATTCTCTCTCTGATCCTCGGTAACCCCAGTCTACTCTGGACTTTTACGATTACAAACAGATGAGTTAAGGCTCAGATATCTGGCTCATGTCACTTAGTAGAACAATGATCTCTAGCAGAGTATGAGAAGACTTCATTCATTTTTATAGATGATTAGCATTAAATTTGTACAAAGTATTTCACATTTTTATTACCTACTCATTGAATGACTGATGCTTATGTTCATTTTCATACTTGGCTGTTGTAGATAATGCTGCAACAAATATGAAGGTAATGATATTTCTTTGACATATTGGTTTAATTTCCTTTGAATACATACCCAGTATGCTAGATCATGTGGCAGTTCTGACTTTAATTTTGTGAAGATTCTCCATATGTTGTCCATAATAGCTGTGCTAATTTACGCTTCTATCAGAAGTGCACTAAAGTTCACTTTTTTTTACAGGTTTATTTTTGGGTTTTTTATAGTCAGACTAACTGGAATGAAGATGGCGTGTGATTTGATTTGAAATTTCCTAATTATTTTTTATGCTAAGCATTTTTTTTGTATTCTTGTTGCATATTGTATTAGTTATTTTACATTTGCTGCAGTGAAACAACATGAATAATGCAACCTATGGAAAGGAAAGTTAATTTTGGCTTACAGTTTCTGAGAGATATGCTTTCATCTCCATCCCAGCTGGGTAGATTTCCAGCAGGCTGGTATAGGGGCTGGAACATCAAGCTATAAGGTCGTACTTTAAGCAGCAAATGGGAAGCAGCACACAGAGAGCATTTGAAGTCTCAAAGCAAACCTCCAGAGAGTGATACACTACTTCCAACAAGGGCACCTACCTAGCCTCACACACTCCACAGGAACGCACCCAAATGCCCTAGACTATTGAACACCTCTCATTGAAACCATCGCCTTTATTTGTAGGTCTTTTAAATGTAGATCTGTAAAGTAGTACTTTCACTATGCATGGGCTTACCAACATAACAAAGTCATGCTCCCAAGTGTCTACCCAGGAGATACAAGTGTTTTCTACTTTCCTAATGTAAGACTGTTCTAGTGAAGATGTCTTAAGATGCACATTATTTCAATATCACAGTGACTGAGACGAAATACAAGATGGAGCAACTGTATATTGTTGGACTCCTTTCAGTCCAAAAGCTTATCTTCTTTCTTAAAAAAATAATTCCATTCATGGCAGGAACATATGCGCATTAAGCATTTTAATATGTCTTAGCCATGACCTCTACAATGCTGATTATTCTGCTGTAGTGGTTGGGAGAAAACCCAGAACCCTACAGCACATAAGCCACCATGGCTAATGAACTTTACCACAATCCATACTTTCTTAACAGTGCATCCAATATCCAACATCCAATAACTAGGTAGGATATCCCTAAGTGAAGTATTTTTCACTCTCCATTTTTTAATTCATTTTATTGAAACAGTGATTTTCACTTCATTTGTAGTAACTACAAATTACTCTTATATGGGCAGTATGCCTAGGATGCTGTTTCAATGGTTGACATGCTTGTCTCACAAGGTGGGGTTAAGTCCTTATGCCCCATGTCAATCTGAATGCAAGCAGGTGGCAGAACCACAACAATTCCTTGAAGCTCATACATCAGGGAGCCTGGTATATGCTGAGACTGGCAATAAGATACAATGTCTCAAATAAGGTGGAAGTCAAGGACTGAAACCCAATACGACCTTCTGATTTCTAAAAGTGAACACTAGCATAAACTAGGCCCATTTGACACATAGAAACACAGAAACCTGGGGTGGGGGGGGTGAAGGGTGGGTAATATATTAATAATGTTGCTAGGTAATAGCATGATAAACTGATATTCTATTACTATTGCAGAGGCAAGAATTTTAATAATGGAAAATATTTGTCTCTGTACCTTTTGGCATCTATATCAATAACCATATTCACTATGCATAAATACTCCATTATTTAGTCCATTATTATTGTGTTGTAAAAGTATACAATATGACTCAATGCTTGTTTGGCTCAGTTCACTACCTATCAGCTGGGTGTTCCTATTTTAGAACAATTTAAATGGATTGCAGTAAATGAGACTAATTAAATCATCCATTCATGCAAAGAACACAGAGTACTGAAAAACTCTTCAGTCAATGATATGCTGTTATCATATTTCGTTGCTTTTTAAGATAATATGTGGATTTGTAAAAACATGTATCACAATTAGAAATTTCCTACTGAAAGCTGTAGCTATGCACCTATAACAGCTTGCTATTATTACTATGTTTGAAGTAGGAGTAATAAAATGTTGCTAACGCTAAGCCATGTAACAAATTACCCTGGCAGTGTTAACAGATCATTAGAGTGCCAATGAGGAGAAAATGGTTAATTTAATTTTGTATTTAACATTGTGATATGGGAATAAGGTAAAAGTGTGCAGTGTAATAAGAGCTAAGTTCTGTTTTCTTGTAGAGCTCTATATGTGTTAAAGTTTAATTTTCATCTGTCTAAAGAAGATTGAGCTTTATAAAGCAGGAAAACATAAAGTTTCATGTGGTGGTTCCCCTAGAACTCTAATTCTTTCATCAGTTTCTTCTTCTATAGTTATTACATGTGCACTAAATGCTCTAGCCTGCACTTCAAGCCCATCCTTCTTGGGATCTGTAAATTTATTCTTAATGAAAATGCAAAAGGACTGAAGAAGCTGAAGGGGTTTGCAACCCCATAGGGAGAACAACAACATCAACCAACCAGACAACCCCCCCACCCCCCAGATCTCCCAGGGACTAAGCCATAACCAAGGAGTACACATGGAGGGACCTATGGCTCTAGCTGCATATGTAACAGAGGGTGGCCTTGTCAGGAATCAATGGAAGGAGTGGTCATTGATCCTATGAAGGCTGAATAAATGCCCCAGTGTAGGGGAATTTGAGGGCAGAGAGGCAGGAATGGGTGGGTGGGTGAAGAAACACCCTCAATGAAACAGGGGGAGCCAGGATGGGATAGGTGGTTTCCAGAAGCAGGGGAAACTGGGAAAGGGGATATCCAATAAAATGTAAAAAAAAAGGAAAAAAGAAAAAAAAATACAAAAAATAGAAGCAGAAAATAAAATCATCAATAGATGATGCTTTTTTTTTCCCTGTCCAATAGATTGACAGTTTTCCTTGGTGCCAATTATCTGCCATAGTAAATAAAACTGGCCATATTAAGATGACTCATCCAATAATGTCAAACATTTGGAAGACTTAAGTCCTTAAGACAAATAAATTTGAGCCAGTCTTTTGGAAAAAACAATACCATGTCTCTTTATAAAAAGTCTTCAGGACTGCCACTCAGATCTCAGGCACATTAATTTTGGACATAATGTTGACTGAATTATCATAATTGCTGTCAGAATTTCTAGGTTTTCCAAAGCTAGAAATTAGGATTTTTATAATTGTATGTGTAAGTACAGATGTGAGTGGATCAAATGTTAGGAGATATGATAAACCATTTTTCACGTTCACGTAAATGGTAGGAAGTCAGTAATACAATGTTGTGCAAAGGGAAGATTACCCAAGTTCACAACATGTTGTACAAAATGAGATGAAAGTAGCAACAGGGAGCCTGAGGTATGCAGTCTTTGTAGAATACTAAGAATTAGCAGGGAGTTGTCAGGTCTTTCCAGTCGGTGAGTGACATGGTATGACTTAACCTATTAAAGCAGCATTTCAGACTTCAGATAGCTGACTGCATGAACCTGGGTGGTTGACATAGAAGTTTACCTCCCTTAAAGAAAGTTAGAATGATAAAAGACTTTGTGAAAATCAGAATGTTAATATTAAAGATGACAAATTTATTATTTAGCATGAGATATCACATACAATCCATTTAAAAAAAAAAAAACATGTATTTAAATTTTTTAGATTATTCCCCAGATAGATTTCTGTAGCAACCTTTCCTGCATCTTTCTTTCTTCTGCATAAATCTTTATTTCTTCACCACAAGCTGATAGGTCTGCATACCTACAGTTGCATACACTTGCACTCACACAGACTCACAGTTAATTATTAAATCATGCTCTGTGTGTGTGTGTGTGTGTGTGTGTGTGTGTGTGTGTGTCTGTGTCTGTGTGTGTGTGTGTGTTTGCGCGCGCGCGCACCCACGCCAAAGGTGAATATCAGGTCAATTATCACATTGATTGTTGAGACAGGATCTTTGCCTGAACCAGGAGCTCACAGACTCAGCTAGAAGAGCTGATTGATAAGCAAGTATCAGGGATCTCCTTTTTTTCCATCTCAAAAGCCTTACTTCTGCAAAACATGGTTGTTGAAGATGCAAGCTCAGGTCCTTACGCTTTCTCAGCAACTATTTTACTTATGGGGATATATATATATATATATATATATATATATATATATATATATATATATATATATATATTAGTGTTATGTCATTTTTGTATGTATATGTACCATATTTGAGCTTGGTGAGGGTATAGATAAGATATTGGCATTTAATCTCTAACTAGAAAGCTACCTCACCACTCACATAATTGGTAAAATTTGAGATGTTAATTTGTACTTGTGAATACTTACCTGCCAGAATGGATAAATAAAAGAGAAGTCATATTTTAAAAATAATAACATACAATTCATAATATTAAATTCTTGGAATTCAATCACTTTCCCTGTATTAAAGTCATGATATTTTAAAAATAGGTTTTTTTAGTATGTTCAGATTCAGCAGAAATCCACAGAACTGATATGGAAGAACCACAAAAAGAATGTTTAACAATATGTTGCAAGTCAAAACCTACAGCAAGCATGTAAAGCATACAACAAGACACAACTATAGAGTAAAGGAAGAAACACAGAGTCAAACTGAGGGAAAAAGGCACAGCTAAAGGCTGATACAGATACGTACATGCAAATAGTCAATGCATACATCTTTTAAGTATCTGCTATTTGTAACAAGCAAATAGTGTTTGGCTAGAAATACAGTTAAATGTTTTTTAACTCTAATTATGGAACACAATATGCTATGTTAAAAATAAAATACATTCTGTGAACTGTCTGTTATGTATAGTTGAAGAACTGGGTGATACGTTTTATAAATTTAGTATAAAAGATTAAAATTCACAACTATGGAATTGTGGCCTGTGTAGTATCTATCAAATACCCAGAAAGTTAAAGTTAAATAATGAAAACCCTGGTAACAAAAACTACTTTGAACCAAATGCCATTTTGCATGCTTTTGGGAGATTTTATATATATATTTATATATATACATTATATATATATATATATATATATATTATATATATATAATTCTTTTTATTTTTAAAAATATTATTTTCCAAGTCTCCCCTTTGCAAACCCCCTATCCTATCCCCTCTCCCCCTGCCTCTATGAGGGTACTCCCCCACTCATCTACCCACCCACTTCCGTCTTCCCTCCCTGGCATTCCCCTACACTGGGGCATTGAATACCCTCAGGTCCAAGGGCCTTTCCTCCCACTGATGTCCAACAAGGCCCTCCTCTGCCACATATGTGGTCTGAACCATGGGTCCCTCCATGTGTATTCTTTGATTGGAGGTCCAGTCTCCAGGAGCACTGGGGGCTGGGGCTGGGGGTATCAGGCCAGTTGACACTGTTGCTCCCTCCATGGACTGCAAACTTCCTCAACTCCTTCAGTCCCTCTCCAACTCCTCCAACAGGGACCCCACGCTCAGTCCAATGGTTGGCTGTGAGCATCCACCTCTGTATTTGTCAGGCTCTGGCAGATCCTCTCAGAAGACAGCTATATTTGGCTTCCATCAGCAAGCATTTTCCGGCATCCACAATAATGTACAGGTTTGGTGACTGTATATGGGAGGTATCCCCAGGTGGGTCAGTGTCTGGATGGCCTTTCCTTCAGACTCTGCTCCACACTTTTGTCTCCATATTTCCTCCTGTGAATATTTTGTTCATCCTTCTAAGAAGCACTTAAGCATCAAGTGTCACATTACCATTGAAAATTTAAAATAGATACATAAAATAAACTAAAATATAATTTTGCAGACAGTGATAAACTATAATAATAAAGATCGTACATGACTGGACAGTTCTGGGACATTAACCTTATTATTTCAAAGACAAAGTAGGCTATAAATAGATAAACTACATTGACATCCTAAATCTCTTACACTTTCCAGAGTTACTGATTCTACTTCGCAATGCTCTAATATCACTGCATGGATTCATTTGCTTCTCTCTAAAGTGTTACTCCTTTATTTTTATATTTGCTCATGAAATTTTTCCTGCTCATCTCATAGGATAAAAATATATTAAAGTTAATCTGACTTCGTTCTGTTACTACTCACATGTGATCACAAGCTAAATTCTTCTGCTTTCTCCACATGGCCTTAACAAAATTATATGGCTTTCTTTTCTAGAGTTTCCTTTTTTAATATCTTGGTTCAGGCTTTTAACATCAGCTAGACCTGTTATGATACCCATCCAGCTCATATTCTGGTTTTAGATTCTAAACTTATGAATTTGTTTTTCACACTATCATCATTAAAGCAAGTATAGTTTTATCTTTTTTTCAAAAGTTTCTATGATTCCTCATTATCTACAAAATACTTTCTCAAGTTCTTTACAATATATCTCAATTACTGGAATCTAAACCAGTTTTACATTATTCTCACTTGAATCCAAATAATCTTTCAGTGTTTACCTGTTCATCACTGCATAACTGATTTCTGAAATTTCTGAGTTATTCACATTGCTCCTCTGACTCAAATACAAGGAATCTGAAATCCTCCTGTTTATTTTCCATGAAATTAACATAAAGAGAACAAAACTCAAATTTTCTTATTTCACTAAAAGTACAAAATAAAATTTAGATTTCCTTTCATCAAACATTGCAGACAAATTTATGTAATTTCAAATGTAATGGCATTTGAACTCTGGTCCTCACGCATAGTAAAACAATACTATGCCATTGAATTATGAATTTAGATGATTTAAAGAAGAATTAACATAAAAAATCTTAGATATTTATGTCTGTGACATTGCCAAGTAAATACATTTTTAGTTATTATTTTTATGTATTTTAACTATTCACAAAAGAATGCAATAGAATAAATTGGTGCGTATGAATATGCCTTTGTAACAGGACACAGTTGTAGAAATTTCTCATTTCCAGGCCCCTCCCACCAATATGAAACAGGAGACTTACTTCATGCCAACATTCCTTTTAAGTTTAACAATGTTTCAGTAGAAATGAGATCGTGCAGTAATTAAATTCTGTGACTACCTTACTTTGCTCAACATTTTGAAATATCACATGTTGTAGTCTTAGTAATTAAAATGTACTAATTTTTTCTGTGACATTGCTTACCCATTATTGAATAGGTGTTCTACAACAAAATTACCCCTTCTGATATTTACAAATACCAGAATTGATCACAATATTTACTTTATCCAAGCTTTTTGGTTTTGTGGGAATTCAGTAGTATTTAGATGGTTTTGTTACATAGTAAGGAGCAGTATTGCTGAGTCAAGAGCCCAGGACCTTCGATATTGCTTGACTTGTTGACAGATCGCCCAAATGCTTATGTCAGTATACTCTTAGACTTCCTCCAAACTAGAGAAAGTGATGTTGGCTCTACATAAACTAATTGATACTCTAAATTCCTGTCTTTCCTATTTCCTATTGAGTATCCAATGAAATCAAATGTTGTTTTGTTGTTCTCTTTATTTGTGGGAATTTCATAGTTATAAAATGAAATATAGTTATATCACAAATTCTAGTCTTTTCTCCTCAAACACACCACACTATAATCTCTATGTTTTTGTTGTTCTTATTAATCGCCTACTAAATTCAGGTAATGCTGTCTATGTGTGCCTGACGTTGGCCCAATTACCACACTAGGGGAATCCTACCAGCAACCCCATCCTCAAAAAATGATTCCCCCCCTTCCCAACAAAACTTACCAACAGTCAAAGCTCCTCAATAAGAGATGGGACCTGAGTTAATTTAGCCCATCTAGAATTTGGTTGGCTTGATCTCATGCAGTTCTTGTACACGTAACCATAGCTGCTATGAGTTCGTGATTGTGATAGCCGTGTCAAATTAACAAGAAAGTGTTTCACATCACTAGTGACAATGCTGTAGATCTTACATTCCCTTGGTTTCTTCTTCGGTGATAGTCCCTGAAACCTTGGTGGTTATGGGATTAAATCAGTGTCCCATTTATGAGTGAGCACACAATATCTTCTGTTCAGCACATTGCCCAATTTCAATTGTTTCCAATGACTGCTGCACACTGTACAAAAGTTACTTGACCAATGTTTAGAATAACAGATATTTATAGATATAAACATATTTTCAGAAGGCAATTTGACATTGTGACCATTTAGAAAACTAACAGGATTGAGTTCTATACTAGGATCTATGACCTCCCAGCCATAGACTTTGATCAAGATTATAGCACCTGACATGAAATTTTCTCTTGTGAAACAGACCTCAAGTCCATTTAGAAAACACTTAGTTACTCCATAACAGTCATGCCCATAGTAACAGCAGTGGACACATTTGCCTGATTGGTCAGTATTTTAACAAGAATGCTAGAGTGCTTTATAACATCACTGATACCCCTTCTCTCCCAGTACTCGGCATAGCACCAGACAGCACTATGAAAACTAGCTGACAGGGAGAAAATTGTCCTGTCAGTTTGAGATTTATTTCTCTTTGTCCTGAAGCCAAACTGTGAATAGTCTTCTGAAATATAGTTTTACTATGTAGGTATGTTGGGAAACCAAGGGTAATGGTAACAGTTTTTGTTGTTTCAGAGACCTATGGTGTTTCCCTTACAGAAGGAAGTATCTCATACACTGAAATTGTCAATTAATAGCTCACGTCCTCTATGAGGGACATTGTCTATTAATAAATGGTAAATCCATGCAAACATTTTTAAACTTAGTCAAAGTTTGAAATTAGCTAAATTAATAGTGGATTTCTGATACAACATGAGATGCAAGGGTAGATATTATTCTTTTAGTAGTATTAGTACCAGTAATATTATTATTAATTATTATTATTCACAAAAAATAGGCAAGAAAAGTTTGAAAGTCAATCAAAGCCAAAGGTTTGGTTTTTTTGTTTATTTGTTTGCTTTGGTTTCTTTTGTTTAAGAGGCTAAATTTATTAGATTTTAAAAGAAAATGCCAGGGCACATGACCTAGAAATCTTAGCAGCTGCTTGGAAGATAAGAAAGAAGAAGAAAAAAGTGCAATGTCCTTTGAGTTAAGCAAAGATGGAAGTCAGGCAAATTGAAAAGAACCAGGCACATGTTGGGGAAGAAAGTTTCAGAGTCAAAATAAAGAAGCTCCAAGTTATGTTATTGAAACTCTGTTCTTTTAAGTTTCCCTGTGTACATCTATAATCATCTATGTTGATTTAGTCAATGTAGTGAAATCAACAATGATATTTTGAAAAAGAATACAGCAAATTGGCATAGCCCTTTTAATAGAAAATATTATTCTTCCTTACTGCTATGCAGTGCATTTTCTTAAATGATTTGGTGACAAAATGAAGAATATTATTCAAGGCTTCAGTCTGATATAATATTATTGAAGTTTATTCTATTAAAAACTTCCAAACAATAAGCATTATAAGACACTAGGTAAATTACAAGAAATAAATTGCTAATATTCATTTAAGTAATTTTAATAGGAAACATAAATGAAACTATTTTTCCTTATTTTACTTATAATAGCCATTTTGTATTTACTAGCAAAAATTTATTTACAGTTCTTCATCTAGTTTCTTTTATAGTTAATAATTCAACTCTCTTTATTTTGTCATAAAAGCAACAATAATAAATTACTTCCTACTATTTACTGCTGGTCTGTTCTCTTATAGTTGTTCTAAAGTCATTCCCAACATGTAAATGCTTAATTCTATTTCCTTCTTAACCTAATTGGACCAAAGTTTTTAGTGTTTCTATCCCCCTAAATTAGCCTAATTAGAATCTTCAAACTCTGACTTAAAATTAGATTATTCAAGACATTTTTCAAATTATCACTCCTATGAACTGCGTAATTGTTTATTATGTATTGCTTACTATTAACAACTAATATTTAAAAATTTATATAAGCATGCATGCTCAGTTTATTCTAAATTTTTTTTGGAATATTTCTATAATGTTGATCTCATTTTTTCTGTTTGTTTTAAAAAAACACCTAAACCAATTCTTAAAAAAATATATAAGCATGCATGCTCAGTTTATTCTAAAATTTTTTTTTGGAATATTTCTATAATATTGATCTCATTTTTCCTGTTTGTTTTAAAAAACCCACCTAAACCAATTCTTACTATCATCAGTGCCAAAACATTGTATTTTAGACCTATAAAACTGAAAGTGCTTTTAAAATTTTTCCCAATTCAATATATGATTTGTACATTTAAAGAATGCATGTTAAAAAAATTTCATTCATATAAAAGCATTGCATTGTGGAACAGAAGGTGGAAATACTATAACAGCCGAGTGACCAGGGAGTTTATTGTGAGATTTTTGTCTCCTAGTAGTATCAGAAACTACACTCATAAGTTCTCACTAACTACATAAGCATGAGCTACCTACGGGCAACGGCAATAGACAAGCTAAAGTGGACGAATGTATGGGGAGCGAATGGATGGAAGCTCACCAGCACTCAACCGTACACAAACTACAAGCAACAAGAGAATGCTGGGAGCAGGAGCAATGGCTCTCCATGGTCAAGGACACCAACTGGTTTTCCAATCTGTCAGCCCTTAAATATTCATACATTTAAGACTGCACAACTGATCAGGTGTATCTATATGTTTCAAAATATGTGTGTGTGTATGTGTGTATGCATGTATGTATGTATGTAGGTATGTATATAGAATGATTAATAAAAAAGAAGAGGCCACAAATTTGAAAGGGAGAAAGGAAGGGCATATAGTAGTGCTTGAATGAAAACGGGAGGGAGGAATAGAGATAATTAGACTATTTTAACAAACAAAACAAATAATAAAAGAATAAAACACATAAATACCAGCATGTAACAAATACTACATACATTTGCATTTTTTCTACCATAGTTTTCACATAATAGTGAACTGCATATATAATGTTTGTTCTTCTAGTTTCCATTTTTCTTTGAAGATAATGGTAACACAATCATGTAATGAACTACATAATATAGAATATGGAAAATAAGACCATATAATTTACTGTGAGTTTTGCCAAATTTAGAGAAACTAAAAATTAACCAAAACGTTGTTTTAATTTTGAAAAAAAAAAGCCTTCTCTATTTTTAAAATTGATGTTTTAAAGAAGTTTCAGCATCCTCAGATTTTTGTCAAGAAATATCTTCAATATTATAATTCTATTATTCTGATCATAGATATATGTCTTTAAGCCAACACTTGACTTCCATTTTTTGTATATTTTGATCATTTAAGATATAACAGCTATTCTGTAAAAAACAACTTTAAAAACAAAACCAAGTTGGTACTATCTTTAAGTCAGATCAATTTCTGCAATATCCTTGTAGTATTTCAGAGTCCTTCCAAATGTTATTCAAGTTATCTCTCTATTTATATCTACCTATACTTTGCATATAAATAGCTATATTTCAAATCATAGATTTTAGACAACTATTTAGTTTAGATTATATAAATTATTGCTACTATTGGCAAGTAAGAGCGACTTTTCACCATGTTGAAATATACTCATATAATCGTACCACTTGTCTTTTGTGAATCAACTTAAAATTGTTGCAATCATGCATAGTTTAATGTTAGTGAATGACTAACATTCACTAACTAAAATGAAGTAGAAGAAATATAAACACAACACTGATGCATAATGCTTTCAATGGCCTCATCAGTCGATCAGAGGGCTTTACCAATCGTAATGGAACACAGAGCTGAAGGTCAAACTGGGGGAAGCATAACTAAAATACAAAAACAGAAAATAAAGATTGAGTTGGAAATAAAAGGTTATTTCAAAATATGCAAAATATTTGTATATAAATATAAAATGAGTGCAAATTTCGAAAGTAAGATAATAGTGAAATAACAAGCCTCTGATCCCACAAACTTCAGAGGTCTCTCTCTCTCTCTCTCTCTCTCTCTCTCTCTCTCTCGATTTCTCTTCATATATATTAAAACTATTGCATGCCTGTTATATTCAGAGGGAGGAAAACTAAATGCAAATAAAAAAGCTTGAAATAAGTTAGACAACAGGAATCCCCTTACATGGTCACTGAAGACCAGGTTCACTTTTCTTATAAGCTATGTTCAAAGGGTGTGACTTTGTCTTTTTCAAGAGCAGTTCAGAAGAAGTTAGGAGATAAAAAGCTTGTCTCAAGAAAGAGTACTTCAAGAATGAAGTCAACAAACCACACTGATTCAAAATTCTAGAGGAAGTCTTCCCTTGGTTTTGTCCAGATATTTAATTTCATTAACACTTCTACCCTGCACACTACAGAACCATAGTAATAATATAATTGACCTGTTGTAAGATTTATTCAAGTAAACATAAATTTTAATTCAACTTTGGATTCAGTTTAGAATATTTGGCATAGTATTTTACAGCCTTTCATATATAGTTTGAAAATGTATTTATTTGTGTGAATGAATGTGAGCACATAATCTGTAGAGTTAGGCAGTCATGTGTGGTTATCAGAGGACAACTTGTAGGATTTGGCTCTCTCCATCCATCATGTGAGTTCCAGGATCCCATTCAGATTCAGGCTTGGCTCCAAGGTTCTCTCCCCCCTGGCCTATAGATAGATTATTTTTAAAATGAAACCAGAAAATGAAGAGCCTTGTGATTTAACCAAGCTAGAATATTGGGACATAAAGACATAATTGTTCTACTCTGTTGTGTGCTATTGGAAAACAAAATTCAGCAAGAAAGTCAAAACTTATTTCTTGAAAACTAACACATAAAAGTTGATGTTCTAAGACATATTTTATTTTCAAGGGATCATAATACATTAATTATAGTCATTAAGGATGAGAAACTTCGATTTTCACACCTTGTCAAAATAGAAAGCAATGGAATAAAAGGTCTATCATTTACCAATTTGCCTTCAAAACATGTTATATTATAGACTTAAAAAATAATAGCATGTTATAGATAGTTATAAAACTGCAATTGTTGGTAGACTTTAAAAGGTACATTTTTTTTCTTTTGAAAGAAAAAGCAATTCACTTTTATCATTAATTAGAATGCATGTCTTTCATGCTTGCTTCTAGGAGGTTATAATACTGTAAAACTGTTTTACATTTTTGAATAATAATTAGGGAGGATTTCACAGTTGGTATGAGTTATACCAAAGTTCTTCATGTGAGCAGATGACACTGTCAAGATCATCTCCCCTCTCTGACTAAGAATCAACATTGCCCATTATCGCTTACATATCAGATATATTAGAAGATTCGCTAGAGAATTCTGGAGGACAACAGAAATATAAAGTGGAAGTTTCCAGAAGAAGCCCAGTATCACTGCTTAACTGAAAACGTTCCTGAGAGACATTACACTACAATGGACAGTTGAATTAATGAGAAAATAAAACTCATTAAATTAAACCGCCATGTTCTATCACTGAGATTTGGGGATCATATTGTTATCTAATATTAATTAAATTATCAAAATAATTGGTTAATATTCTGCTGAGAGAAAAAATAAATGGTCCTTCATTCACCAGCCAAGTGGTCATGTGCAGTTAGTATTTTGAGTTTTTTAGATTCAGCATAAAAAAAAAAAAGAACCAAACTGGTGGTAATAGAGATGAGAATTGCGGGGAGGATGTGTCTAAATTATTATATATGCATGTGAACGTGTAAAAAATATCTTTTTAAAACTTGGGATTCCTAAGGTTTTGATAAGTATTATTTAGAATCAACTATGTCTTTAACATATTTTTGAGAATTATTGAGAAAAAGTCATTAAATATTTTGCTTTTAAAGTACTAACTCATGGAACAAAATAATTCTCAATGAAAGTAGAAAAGTCAAAATATTTAATATGTCTGTAATGCTCTAAACATTAATTCACTATAATTTGAGGATTGTAATGCTTCTGCTCAGTTGGAAAATAAGAAAGAGATGGCCATAGAAATGGAGCTTTAATCATGAGTTTGGGATTGCTAGAGGCTGTTAGATGAAAATGGTATCAACAGATCACTTCTCATAATGTCCATCTTTTATCCAAATGAACAAAGACAATATTTTACCAGGGAAATACAGTAAATAAAACTGTGTCAGTAAAGCTATATCCTAAGCTCTGTGGCTTCAGATTTCAGAGGTCGGTATATTTACTGATTTCTACTCTAATCTTGCTGGTTACCGGCATAGTATGAGAGATAAACTCTGAATCAATTGTTTGTCCAGTTTTGTATTTTAATTTTAGGCAATGGAAATTCATACTAGGTTTTGATGAAATACTTTAGTCTCATGGTTTATGTATTAAAATGTTTACTTAAATTAACTTTTATTTTAGATTTTATAAGATCATGTCCTAAAACCAGCCCTGTACCTGATTTTGTGTTACCTATTTCATGTGCTCAAATGATTGAAAAGAGAAAAGAAAGAAAGAATAGAAATAGCCATTGATCAGTTCTTGGTTTTGGTTTCTATTGGGGGGGGTGAATAGACATATAGTTTATATCCTCCCGGAAAGTCAATCACAATTTTTCCTTTTCATTCACCTCACAATGTTTATTAAGCCTCCCCTGATACTAGGGAAACTAAATTAAATTGCTATGATTCAAAGAATATAGAATGGAACCCAAGCTTGTGTTGATATTGTTGACAAAATATTGGGGCTGAGATATGTTTAGGTGATTCAATACTTCAATTTAGTTAAAAGGCAAAATATAGGTAAGAAGTTGAAATATTGCTAGATGAGATACTAGGGAGGCGACCTTGTAAATGTTTTAGAACCAAAACATCTATATAAGCAACTATAAAAGGACATCATATAATTCTGTAAAGATGCTCAAGTAAGATGATTGACATGAACATAATGGGAGGAGTGGATTTGATTCCAAAGTAAAAGACTTGGATTGTAAAATCAGGTTTCATTCATTAGAATACTGGCTCGTAGTCATTAACGGACTGATTGTGCCTCTATCCTTTGTCCCTTGGAAACATTTTCTTTTCCACTCAGCAAAAGACAGTTTACTCAATAAAATTCTTTCATCATTTTTGCATCTTTTCCTCACATTTCCTGTGTTGTCTAAGCTGTTTATTTTCACTGAAAATTGCCCTCTTCCCTCACCCATCTGGTAAACTCCTACTCACATTTAAAACTAACTTTAGATGCTTTTCCCTTACAGAGTCTTTATGTGTTTTCATACTACTCTCTACCTCTCCTCGCCATATTTTATTTACAATAATTTGTTCACACCTGCCTCTCATTTCATTGTGGGCTCTCTGAGGGAGGGTGACACGTTCTATTCAGCTTTTATTTTCCCTCTTTGACATCAAGCATAGTACCTGGCACATGGATTACATCAGTAAATACTGATGGTTAACAAAATGAAAACCTACTGTTCCCTTCTCAAATGAAGGTTAAAGAGCTCTGCTAAACCAAGGAGCTTCGTCTATAAATAGAACTGTTTTCATTATATGTTCTGTTGTTCTCTGACCTTTGTACATTTCTAATGGAGCTTCTGTTTCTTGTCATGCATCATTGGTTCTTTATTTAGTATTAATATGCTTTGTCATATGTTAGCAATTGCTCTGTTGTAAAGAATGCAGTATATAAGGCACAAATACAGAGACACAGTAAATGCTATTATTCACTTAAGACTTTAATCTCTGTTTCTTTTCAGAATTTTGTTCTACTGTTTAAATTTTATGTCCTCTAAGAAATTATTAACGAGAAAGGCTCAATCCCTCTCTTCCCAAGTTCTTAACAAATGCATATTTTGCCTTCACAAAGAAGGTAGCATCACTTATTTGAGTCATTTTTGTGTGCATGTGCTATTAGCACAGCCTTGGTATTTTATATTACCTTCCATATAATGTAAACATCTGGTCAGATTGTTATGTGTGCAATTATTAACATTCATTGCACTTTGGAAGACATTATTGCATATCAAAAGTGAGTGCTGAACAAGGAATCTAAATTTAAATAGCTTTCATTTGGTTTATCTTGTAGCACAAAACCAGACTTTTCATGAATAAAATATTCTGAGGAAGTCAAATTGTACAGGAACATGCTTTTCTCAATTTGTTTTCATTCAAAATTTTTTTCTCTTACTTTTGATGCAAACTATAATCAAGAGTGAGAAAAAACATTATTATTTAAAGTCAGCAAAAGCTTACCAAAGCAGATATTTAAATATTATCTTTGAAAATATGGTAATAATGCAAAAATAGTTTTAAAACAAACAAAATGGTTTATAGTTTATAAACCTAGATTTTTGTTTTCAAACTGCAAGATCACACATGCAGAAATCCCACAAAAAGACAGAGCTAGAAATGTGAGCAAAAGGTCTATAAGGTTAAACAATAAAATTTAAACAGATGAAGAATCTTCAAAAATGACATTGAGATTATATTATGTTGGTCATCTACCACTGGACATAGGGATAGCCTTTAAGACTGTTTTGTATACAGTAAGACTATGCTGAAACTAATTGCAGGAAAAACTAATTTTTCATTCAAGAGCAAGATATCAATTGGAGATAGTTTCTGGGGAAGAGGTGGGAGTTGTGTCCACTTCTGTGTTGATGCTGGGATCCCATCTGGCCCATACCCATGTCCTGGGCATGCTGTCACAGTTTATGCTAGATCATTATATGTGCATAGATTCTGCTGTGTTTAGAAGACCTTACTTCCTTGGTGTTCTCTATCTACTCTGGCTTTTACAACCCTAAGGGAAGGGATTTGACAGCATTGTACCATTTAATACCCAGTATTCCAAGATCTCTCTCAGCATGATGTCTACCTATGGGTCTCAGTATTTGTTCTGTCTATGGCAAGAAGATGTTTCTCTGATGAGAGCTGAGCAAGATACTGTTCTATGAGTATATCAGAATTAGAAATCATTTTATGGAAACATTTCTTTAGCAGAACAATGGTACTTGATATTTCCCTAGATGCACAGTCTAGCTGGTCTCAGTTTCTTAGCTATTCAAGCTGTATAATGGATGGATTCCATCTCATGGAGTGGGCTTTAAATTTAATCAGATATTTGGGTGATTACTTCCACAAGCTTTGTTCAGCTATTGCACCAGAACATAGTGCAGACAGGTTAAGATTGAAAGGTTTGAATTTCAAGGGTTTGTGGCTGATTTGATGTTTACTTTGCCCTTTACTTCTAGGGAGTAGCCAGCTCAACTTCTGCTCCGGTTTAATGGCCTTTGTAGGTGTTGTTTTCAGGAACAGGGTGTTATCATACCAACTGCATAGTTTCTAACAAATTTCTTAACTCTTAAGAATCTTATTTTTATTTCCAAATATGAACATATTGCCTACATTACAGGGTCACTGCTTCGTAACAGTATGTTTAACAGCATAGACTAATATATGTTAAGCATATAAAGAAAATGAGTAACTGTGATTCAGTGTACAGGAGGAACATGTGAGGACTCTGGTTAGTTTGATATAAAGAACCCAGAGGTTAAATTTTATTTAAGGATAAATTATTACTACTCTTAGATTTTCTATTATTTTTACAGTAAATTTAGAAGTATTATGTAATATATATTCTCTATATTGTGATTTGGTTCTCTCTAATATCTAGATAATTAAGATATATAGAGATTTTTGATTAAAATTTTAAACAGGTATCAAATTATCAATCACAAGAAATTCCTTAAAAAGTGGTTCCAATAATTTTTATTACATGTATTCAAATTAGTAATATATTAGATTTAAGTTTGATTTGTATTTAGAGACATATTAAATTTTAAATTTCAATGTCTTACTGCTAACATAAGAAATTGTTCTGGGGAAACTGGTCAAAATGTATGAGAGAATAATCTATTTTCAATAAAAAATGTAAAATAATATATAAAAATATATTTTAATATATATTAAAATTATGAAAGAAAAAATATTTTTGCTTTATTACATTCCTCCCAAATCCCAAGCACTGTTATTGCATTAATAAACTTTTAATCATTCAAAATAAATATACATTAAATACCTAGAAATATGCTTGTGAAGATAGGAACATATGAAATATGATGTGGGACTTCTCCAAGTCGCTGAATGCACCACACCTATTATATGTATAATTGAAAGTGTCAGGAGAGATGGTAACAGCCTTTCAATCAGACGGAAGGAGAATCGACTGAGAAGCTACTCAGAGCTGGTGGAGAGTGTCTCAGGTACATGTTGACAATATATTTCCAGGACACTAAAAGAGGCATTTCCCTTTCAAAAAATATTGTCAGTGGCTCATGAACACGGGCACTCCTCAGGGAACCATGATAACCTTAAATGACCATGAGCCCAAAGAAAACTGGAGATTTTAGAACTCTAATTTATAATACTGTCATTTTGTTCATCAAACAGGATTTTCCCCCCCAGGTTTCCTGCAGAAACAGTCTTTGATATAAATTATGAAGCAAATAGAACTGGATAAAAGATGCTATTTCAAATTTATAACCATCTAAATTTTTGATTGTTTCAAGGACAATGTAGAATCATATTGTTCAAACAGGTATGGGGGAGAGAAAATCTGCAGAGGTCTCTGCAGTAATATCAGATTTAGCAGACAAAGGGGAATTAACTACTTTGGCCTAGTCTTAGCAAGCTAAGTATGATCAAATGTCAGTCAGAGAATGCCACTTCTTTTCTTACTAAATTTATTTTTATTCATGTCTTTTGCAGTGACTAATCTTAATACAATTTCTTTTTAAGATTGGAAAAAGAATGAAATTATATTAAATCACATAATGGTATTATTTAACTGCTATAGAAAACTCCCTCTGCCAATAGTCAACAATTAGAGTCAAATGTGGTAACTTTCTATTCATTTAAGCCATTTTTTCTTGTGATATCTTTGGATGATAAAGATGCTCAATCTCTGAAGTATATGGCCTGAGAGACATGGACTTTAAGGATAATCTTAAGCCTTTGATTAAATGGCTGGTAAGTATTTGTTGAAACTGGTGTGCTCCACAACAGAAACATATGTAAATCCCTAGGAAGGCAGATCAGAAGTCCTGGCTTTTTATTATGGAAGGATTGCCTGTTCCTTTGTAATCGAAGAGACACAAGAGTGGCTGTATGATGTTTAGAAATTTGCCCCACTAAAGGGGCAGAAATATGGAGGTGAAAAGGTAGAAAACAATAGGGAAAGATTCAAAATCTCCCAAGCCTAAGGGGGGACTTGGAGATTTGTGCTGACAAGGAACCAGGAGAGAGGAAGGGGGCAGAGATCCTATCACTGGGAAGAAGAAAGGCCAGACCTAAAGGCCAGCTCACATGGGTCACTTCCCCAATTGTGTTTGGGGTAGCAGAGATTAAATATAGATTTTTAAAAGATGTTAACTCAGGAGTACTAGAGGGGAGTGTTTACTAACAGCAAGAAAGACTAGAACTAACCAGCCGTTGAGCTAGTCAAAGCATATTAAAATTAGCTGGCGTGTGTGTGTGTGTGTGTGTGTGTGTGTGTGTGTGTGTGTGTGTGTATGTGTGTGTGTGTGTGTGTGTGTGTGTGTGTGTGTGTGTGTGTGTTTTATTCGGGAATCCAGAGGGCTGTGGCAGGTGGCTGGGAGTGCAACCCTCTGGGAGCACAGAGCGGTTAATGCTTGCATATGTAATACACTATGATTTCTACACAACAATGAGTACTAGAATTCAAATGTTTGAGAAGAAAATGATAAAAACATAGAACTTATACACAAAATTGTGGTGAAATGATGCCTGTGACAACCTTACACCCATTAAGATGACTGAAGTCTAAGAGGAGAAAATAAAGTAGTCATAAGAACAGGAAGCTTCAATTCTGTGCAACACTTATGTTTATAATTGCCATTATATTGTAAGAGAACTAATGTGAAACAAATGAAGTAGATGTCTATGTCAAATATCTACAGAGCATACCTATATATTAAATAATATAGACAATGATAAAGCTGCACTTGGTGGCACATGCCTTTAATCACAGAATTGGGGAGGAAGAGGCAGGCAGATTTCTGAGCTCAAGGCCAAACTGGTCTACCAGCAGCAGAGCCAGGACTACACATAGAAACCATCATCAAAAGTCTAATCTGCATTAGTTCACTCAACTACCATTCATACTTTTCCAGCATCATATATTATTGCAGAGGACTGGCTTATTCATTCTTGATATATATGAATGGAAGCTATAGCTCTTGGTGTTTCCCATTCTCCAGAGAAATTATCACAGTACATAAGGCTAGTCAAAGATTAAAAGAAAGAGTTGAAAAATTAAGTACAGACTTACATTCATAGTCCATGAAGTCAGGGGTCAGAGGCTGTGGTAGTTTATATCAATTCTCAATAATCACTTGGAACTCTTGTAGCAGACTGCCTGAATTCAGTTAATCATGGTCAGGAAACCCACCCACTAGGGGTACCATTGTCTGGACAACAATGCTCAACTCTGTTAAATTGAGAAAGTGATTCAGCACAAGAACTTGTTCCATCTTCCTAAATGAGGATCCAAAGTGAATACCTGCTGCAGACTGTGATGCTATGAGTTCTCGGCCCTGATAATCTGTAACCACCAACTATGAGCAAAATAAATCCTTCCATTTTTAACGTTTTTTAGATAATTATACTGTGCAAGAGAAAAAAGTCACTCAGGTATGTTCTATATGGTCTTCAATCTCTCTCTCTCTCTCTCTCTCTCTCTCTCTCTCTCTCTCTCTCTCTCTCTTTCTTTCTCTCTGTCTCTGTGTGTGTCTGTTCATTTCTGTCTCTCTGCCTCTCTCCTTATCTCTCTTTCTCTGTGCCTTTTTCCCTCCTTTATCTCTTCCTTCCTTCTTTCCTGACTTCCTTTATTTCACTTTCAGATGTGGAAATATGAGATGGATAGTCTTTTTGTTTATAGCTTGGCATTATTTATATTGTCATGCTGCTCAATGTCATCTGGAGAGATTTAACCTTAATGGAGACTCGGGGAGAAAATTAGTCTGTATCTTAAAAGTTATGTTTGAGCAGATTATTCTCAGAAACTCATGCACTTGATGCTCGAGAAATCTAATCCCTTCTGTACACAGAAAATAAAAAGTGCCACATGTCTCATTTTTCACACAACCTGGTTTGAAAAATGTTTGCTGTTCTATTCATTCTTTTGCATTTTATAGAGTTTCCTTCACAGGATCCATTCAGCAATAAGCTATGCAGCAAAAAATTGAAAAGAGCATTGATACATGCATTTCATGTAATTGATTAGGCATGAACATGTACATTTAATGGATACTATGTATTAGGGTGTGTTTTGAATAGTAAGAGGCATTCGTGGTCCACAGCATGGAATCTTGGTC
>CM052708.1:14346797-14364297 GCA_028551405.1 Uromys caudimaculatus | reverse complement strand
AAACATTAGAAGAATAAACAAAATGTCTCACACAGGAAGGGTTGGTTAATAATACAGAATATATGAATCAAGTATTGACTCGTGTTTCAGCAGTCATTTATTTCAAGCAGTTGCTTTGTTTTTGTTCAGAATGCTAAAACTTTAGCGCTTTTGGATTTGCTTGTCATTGAGTTTCTTTAGAACACCTAACATAGAAGATTATCACCAGTACAACTGGTTATTCTCCAGAAATTGATGGTAAGAACCTATTGTTGAAAACACCACATATGTGAGTCACAGGACATATAAATAATAAGCTTACATCGATCTGGAAGCTTTATCCTAATGGCTAGCCTTCATATGGTTGAGAAGTGCTATGTAAATCACAGGAAGGAAAATGCAATCATCAAACTTACTCAACTGTATTGTAGTCAGCTACAATGAGGCCTGGCTGGGCAACACATCTCCTTTGGTGAAATAATGTCATGAACACAACAAAGTAATGGAACTCTCAACTTCTTTCTGATTATATTTAAGGCCTACTCTGCAAGACATAACCAAAACCTGATGTAATTGTAAGGCCAAAAACCTGCAGCTAGACATGCTATTGGTCTTAGGGGTGAACATATTACTATTTTTCTTTGAAACTGACATATTATCTGAGGTGGCAGCTTGATCCATTTGCAAATACCATTTATGGATCAGCAATGCCAGGTCAATCCAGAAGAAAGTTTGAGGTTCTGCCAATCAGCCTGAATCCTAGGGAGTAGCCAAAAGTTGCCAAATACCACCAGAAGTTCTTTGGTGCCTTTTCCTTCTAAGAAGTCACAACAAATGATGACCAGCAAAGAATGCCAAGGCAAAACAATACTACACAGTGTCCTTAGTGAAGATCAGCATCGGCAAAGTCCAAGGGAGCTCAACAAACAATGGTAAGGTGTATCAATACCACACAGCCTTGTCCACTGACTATTGGGCTATATTTATACCTTTTCCAAATAATGCGTGTTCTCTCATGCTCTCATAAGACAGTTTCCAGAAACACAGCACATGACAAGACTGAGTCTCCAGAGGAACCAGAAATTTCCACTTCAGTAGCCATTTTGTTCCATGGCAGCCAGCTATTTCTTATTGTTGCTGTAACATGCCTGCCAGTCATTGACACAGAGAAGTGTCTTGGTTAGAAGAAGGACAACCTGACTAGACACATACCCTCTTTTGTTTGGGATGAATGTTCTATATGAGGTTTGCTAATCTTAAGAAATTCTACACAGCTTTACATAGTACCCAGCAAATCAAAGGACAATACGAACTGATATGTCTGAAATATTTTGAGTCAGAGCTGACCATCAAGCAGCCCTTTCTGCACCTATGTATGAGCTCACTGTGGTTCTGTGGCTGACACTGAAGAATAAGCCAAAAGTTTATGATTATAATATTCATGGTCTGTTATCTCAATGTTCTGAATTTCCCTGTTCACTATCCATCCACCAACCACCTTACCTTACCCAGGACCAATCAGCTTAGAGGTTAGCTGACAATACTTTGCCTACTTAGCCAAGTGCTCCCCTTTTTGCCCTTTAAACCTTTGAACCTATTTTTTCCTATATAAAGCCTAACCTGAGAGCAGAGTATTATCTCAGTTAGGCTTCTGAATCCTCTGTGGTCCTGAAGGTTCAGTATTATGGTGTACATTCAATAAACTGTTCTTGCTTAGCAGGGATCAATGTTTTTATAGTTTTATTGGTGATTTCCGGACCCCAGTATGTAAGAATATTCTCCATGAAAGCTTAGGCCCAAGCATGGCAGTACATACCTTTGATCCCAGGAGACCAAAGCAAGAAGATTTCTGAGTTCAACGCCAGCCTGGGACTCAGCAATCTAGGTGAACAAAGCTTAGGTCTAGGCATGAGGGTACATGCCTTTACTTCCAGCATTCAGGAGGTAGAACAATGAAGATATCTGAGTTCAAGATCTGTCTACAGCACAAATTTCAGGACTGCCAATCTTAGGCAGTGAAGGAGTTGGAAAATAGAAAACTGTGTTAATGTAATGGAACCATAGACAGAGGCAGAACTTGACAGCTTCCGCCACCTGGCTCTGTCTTTAGGGTCAAGATGCTAACAAAGGTGGTGAAATGCTGATTCCCATGATAATCAAATGGGAACCTGGGGTAAATGATTGAATCCATATGCAAATCCTAAGGAAGTAGCTTATGCAAAATAAAAGTCAGGGCTTTGCACTGCAGAGAGCTCTCATGAGCAGAACACAGAGATGTCAGCTTCCATCCATCATTGACTCAGAATCATTTTTCCTCAGGACTGTGAGGGTTCATGAGTTGTCCCACATACCACACAAACACCAATCTCAGTCAGACAGGGATGGTTTATTTAATGCATACCTTAATACTGATAGATTGGGGTCATAGCTGAGGTTACAGCATTTCTCAGAGCAAGATTATTACACACACACACACACACACACACACACGCACACACACCAATGAGCTCATATAGAGGTACAGGAAGTGATGCCTAGTGGTTGTAAGCTCTGATTCAAGGTGTTTTGGCTAGCTAGAGAACAGTTGTAACTGACCTTTATTCTGGTTGGTCCTAAGTGGAATTTCTTTCTTTCTTTCTCTCTCTCTCTTTTAGGATTTGTTTATTTATTTTATATATGTGAGTACACTGTCACTCTCTTTAGACACACCAGAAGAGGGTTTCAGATATCATTATAGATGTTTATGGTTGCTGGGAATTGAACTCAGGACCTCTGGAAGAGCAATCAGTGCTTTTAACCTCTCTTAACCACTGAGCCATCTCTCAAATCTCAGAACATTCAGATCATAACAAGGTATGTGGTCATCATAACCCTACTCTGAATCAAGTTATTTTTCTTCCAATGACTAACAGTCATATTAGAGCAAAAATATGAAATAGCTGGCAGGCCTGGAACAAAATGACTACAGCTATGCGGGGGGGTAAGGCACACCTCAACAAGGACCCTCTCCTAAGCTGAGGCTGATCCTCAGCAAGACAGTAAATTCTTTGAAAAACCAATCAAATCACAGTAGTAGCATGTATTTAATGCTTAGAATTATTTGTAAGAAATTGTAGTCTCTCTATAACTTGGTATATATAAGTTATAGATCAGATACATATTTTCAAGTAAAAAATATTGTGTCTTATTTTTAGAATTGAATTGAGAAGGGAGGGAGCATGATAATATCCTTAACTTGAAGGAATGCTTTATAATTCTCTTTGAGAAGCTGTTGTATGTGGATATATTAAAAATAATAATCAAGTACGCTGGATACCAAGTGATTAAATTCACTGATTAAGCTTAGAAACATTCTCAATCATTCTTCAAGCAATATGAATCTAGATTAGCTATTCCATTTTATTAAAGTCTGTAAGTATAGAACATATATATATATATATATATATATATATATATATATATATATTACATAGATAAGTACATATTCGAGTGTATAAAATACATTTTATTTCACTGATGCAACTATCATCTTAGAGGTTTATTGTTTAATAAGCTCACTCTTTCTACTTCTTTCTGAACACTGGTTAGTTTGTGCAACTTAGCTGTTCTGGCTCCAACTCCTTTCCAAGGTAACTGATTCAATCTGGCTTCTCGCCACTTTTCAATGAATTGCTCTGCTTGGCCTCAAACTAAATCTGGCTATTTGTTCTAACCTTCTGCCTCCTCTGGCTTCAACTGCCTCTGCTGATCTGCACTGAATTGCATGGATTCCCTAGCAAACTCAGCTCCACTGCACTGAACTCACTGTAGCAATTCCCAACTGACTGACTCCACTGCCCTGAAGTCAGCTGACTAAACAGCAGAGCCCTATCTTCCCATGCTGCTTTAAATAGCTTTCCTCCTGAGTGCTGAGTGGATCCTCTCTCTGACTCATTCTGTCCGATCTTTCTCTGATGTCACTTTGTCTGCTCTTCAGTTAGAAGTCTTTTTGTATGTATGTGATTAAAGTTATATACTAGCCTGGCAGTGGTGGCACATGCCTTTAATCCCAGCACTTGGGAGGCAGAGGCAGGCAGATTTCTGAGTTCAAGACCAGCCTGGTCTACAGAGTGAGTTCCAGGATAGCCAGGGTTACACAGAGAAACCCTGTCTCGAAAAAAACAAAAAAAGTTCGTCCATTTGCCTGCAAATTTCATTAAGTCATTGTTTTTAATAGCTGAGTAGTACTCTATTGTGTAAATGTACCACATTTTCTGTATCCATTCCTTTGATGAGGGACATCTGGGTTGTTTCCAGCTTCTGGCTATTATAAATATGGCTGCTATGAACATAGTGGAGCATGTGCCTTTATTACATGTTGGAGCATCTTCTGGGTATATGCCCAGGAGTGGTATAGCTGGGTCCTCAGGTAGTATTATGTACATTTTTCTGAGGGTCCACCAAACTGATTTCCAGAGTGGTTGTACCAGCTTGCAATCCCACCAACAATGGAGGAATGTTCCTCTTTCTCCACATCATCGCCAGCATTTGCTGTCACCTGAGTTTTTGATCTTAGCCCTTCTGACTTGTGTGAAGTGGAATCTGAGCGAGGTAACTCAGTCACAAAGAACGACATGGTATGTACTCACTGATAAGTGGATATTAGCCCAAAAGTCCGGAATACCCAAGTTTCACTTTACAGTAACCGCTGGACTGAGAGTGAGATCCCAGATGGAGGAGTTGGAGAAAGGTCTGAAGGAGCTGAGGAAGTTTGCAGCCCCATGGAGGGAGCAACAGTGTCAACTGGCCTGACCCACCCCCCACCTCCTGGAGGCTGGACCACCAACCAAAGAATACACATCCAAGGACCCATGGCTCTGACCACATATGTGGCAGAGAAGGGCCTTGTTGGCCATCAGGGGGAGGAGAGGCCCCAGTAAAGGCGAATGTCAAGGTGGGAATATGGGGTTGGGTGGGCGGGTGGATGGGAGGTGGAATACCGTCATAATGGCGGGGAAGGGGTAGGGGATAGGGGGTTTCCATAGAGGAGACCTGGAAAGGGGGAAACATTGGAAATGTAAATAAAGTATCAAGAATAAATAAATAATTTTTAAAAGAAGAGAAAAAAGTAAAGTTATATACTAAAGCACTCCAGCCAGAGTGATTAAAAGTACATACTAAGGATGTGTCTGCATTCCAGCATGATCACGCAGACCTAGAAGGTTGTGAACCAAGTAGCCACATTGCTGGACTAAGAATTCCTCTACACCAACGATTTTAGATTTCTTGCCATATACACTTCAAGAGTTTTATGCATTCTACTATGATATATCTTTATAATTGGGTATTTTTTTGACCTATGACTAATTTGACTCAGTTAACTTTTATCCTAAATTTCACAATTAGGTCACAAGCACTAATGACTATTGATACAGTTTTAGCCAACTGGAGATTCAAAGTATTAATAATAAAATAGATGTTTTAGATGTATGAGTTTTCCATGTGTTCTATCTAAACTTTTTTCTGACTTCATGACCCCTCAAAATACTTATGGTCATTCAGTCGAAATTTTAGAAAAATAAAAATACTTAAAGGAAAGATTTTTCTGTGACTGATAAAAAACTTCAGAAAAAGTAGAACATGTTGTTAAAGTGAATATCAGTGAAACTGCATTCCCAGGTTTGCTACAAGACCATTGTACAACCATGTGTTTATCAAAATGCTTTAACTTAAAAATTAAAATAAGATGATTACATACGTATAAAGCAATATGTACCTTTCTCTGATAATTTATAAAGAATACAGTGCGTATATTGCACTAGAATAATGCCCATGAGATACTATTGCCACTAGAGAAGCTCTCCTACTGCTTCTGCTCAATGAATGGCAGAGAGGAGATATTACATGGAAGTGAATTATAAATAAAAAATACAAAGTCAACAAAACAGTATAATTTCAAAGAGCAAGATTTTCCTTTTTGCACACAGAAAGTAGAAGATAAATGTACCATTGTTATGGTAATTGCAACTGTATGCTTCAAACTTCCAGATAAGGTTATCTGTATGTCTATGAGCGTTACTGTTGAAGATATTAAATGCATGCATAGCTTATATAAAACTTAGACCTACAGGGGAAACATTATAAATGTTATCCTAACAATGCATACAGACAAACCCATCAGAAATTCAGCAATTAAAATGTTTATTTTCCCTCTCTCTCTCTCTCTCTCTCTCTCTCTCTCTCTCTCTCTCTCTCTTTTATTTTCATTTCCCTGGAAAGGATTATAAGTAGTGAGATCCTTTAGGAGTAAAAGTAAATTTCAAATTCTGATGATAGCAAAGTTAGAAAATAAAATCATTTTTATACAAATAAGCAGTGATATATTTATTTGAAATTCAGAATAATAAGGGAATTATTATTCTTGATAAGATCAGGACCTAGTTGCATACCATGTATTCAGAAGATTAAAATTTTATCTCTTCCATTTATTGTTTAAGAAAGACCTGGATTTTTCTGTATCATTTCTTTTATACTTATCAAAATTCAGTTTTGATTCAAAGTAGCAAAAGCCCCAACTAATTCAGGGTCTCAAGTAGTATCTAAATTAATTCAGTTTTCTCGTTTTCTTGTCATTGTATCAAACTTTTTTGATGAAAAAAATGCCAGTATTCTTGTCGCCCCTCCTCCCCCTATCCACGTGGTCAGAGTATCTAATTCTGGTCTTATGGATCTTCTGTACCAAATAATGGCACCATGAATGAACACACTCTTTGCTCTTCCTATATATAAAGATCTTAATAAAGGTTGTCAATCTGGTGTAGTCATCAGGTTAGGCTTTGTATTACTTTTAGTCCATATAATGAAAACCACAGTGTAGCAGCCTGCTGCCTGGTGATGTCCTAGGTTACACTGAAGGGACCTATCTCATTGTCAGCCCTGGACTATCATGTATCTCTGTAAAGAAATGTGTAAATATGTTGAATTTGTCTCAGAAGAAAACTATTATCCACCTTAAAAGTATCTTTCTTGGTACTTTTCCTTTTCACCTTTCCTTGACTCAGAAAGAACTCTTGTATTTTAACAACGTCCTTTCTAAGACCTGAAATAATGATCCCATTAATATTTTTGCTAGTATTGCATATGCAATGTTTGGCAAACTTGAGGCAAGTGTTATCTTTGTTAACTGTGAATTATTCACAATTTGATGACGTACATGGACATACTTATACATATATGCATGGCAATATATTTACACATAATAATGGGTCATTATTGATTGAGTGGCATGTGTATTTGACAATTTTATTCCAATAAAATTATAAAAATATAATAGCTAAATATAGTTTATAAAAATGATTAAACCAGAACTTAAAAACAATTAGCTTACATTCCAATGGATATCTAAAAATTACAAATAGAAAATGTATTTATGTATTTTATCTATTATGTGGGTTGAATGATATATCATAATATAAACATGTAGTCCACAAATAAAATTGATACAATATTTCATATGGACGTTTGTTATGGAAAAATTTTATTATTGTTTTATTGATAAAGAAACTACTAAGTTCTAAGTAAAGCACATGCACAAAGAATGTTAAGCACAATATCTGAATCTCTTAAGTAACAATGCTATCTATATTAACAGGATCATTTTTAATCAAAACATTAAAGGTTTACTATAACTTTATTCTCTTGTATTTATGTTCTTGATCAAGATTACGATGTGAAAAAACTGAACCACTTATGCATACATAGGTGACATTTCCCAACTGGACAATTTATAATTAAAATGATTCATTGTTCTATGACTGTAACACTTGTAATTCCCTTTTCACAAGCTCAGACAGCAGTTTTATAGAAGGTCATAAATTCACTTGATATTTGAGAAATCTGACATCAGTGATACTCATGAAGAATTCCTTCCAGTGCCAGATAGTTTGGCACCTAGCATGACACTCACACAGGTAAATTCTCAACTCTTAACATGACTGAAAACTCCTGAACAAAAGATGAATACTAATGAAAAATTCTAATGTTCTCATTAATTTTCTTTGAATTCTTAGTACAATTTCATGCCAGTTTATTTTACTTTGGTTTAGTTATACTAAGTCCTTAAAGGTAATGTGAATTTTTTGTGTAATGAACTAGGTCAGTACTACTGATATTTCTGTCTTTCTAGTCAACACTAAGCTTTGCATCAAGAATACTATATTATAAATATGTGGCTTTTCTCTTGTAACTTCACTATATCTGGCAAAAGAGAATGATTAACATCATTGTCCCTTCCACTGACTTTTAAAATCCTCATTCTTTTTATGTGGTTGTTTCCATTCCAGTGACTAAAAACCTATAATATCACAATTTAAAATTAGTAGCAGATATGACCTTAGAATATCAGGATATTTTTAGCATTAAGGAACAAAAATATAAATATAAATTTATATACAAATAGTTTCATTCTAACTCATCTTCAGTTGTTTGGTACATAAACTTGCCATGTACTTCCAGAAAATGTTAAATTTATATGCTGCAATCTTGTGAAAAATTGCTTGTGGGGGAAGAAGAGGCTTCTAATTGCTTAAAATATAAATTTATCAGTTTCTGTAGTAATTAAAAATTGGTGTCGAGTGCCCCTTGCTTTTTAACATATAATCTTTCTACGTTTGAAATGTATCAGCACATAGACATAAGACCATTTATTTTTAAAAGTACCTTTCCAAACCCATTTTGGCAGAAAGTATCAGAACTAGAAATAGCACATGGAGCTGCCAAAGCCATTCTGTGAATTCATCAGTGGGACAGTCTGTGGCAGCACTAATCTACCCTGGAGGAAGTGAGCTGGCATTTGGAGAGGCCCAGACTAGGAATCACAAATGTCAGGGTAGCCATGCCTTGCCACACAAGAGCTTCTCTCAGAAAAGCCATAGAAGTCGGTTTTTTTCTTTCTGTAAATCCAGATTGTCATAGTTCCTTCCATTTAGAACAAAAATAAAAATAAATGAATAGAAAAATATTCACAATTATTTCATAAAAGAAGACTTATTTTGTTCATCTATTCCAAACACGTTCAAATTTTCCAGATAGTTATTAAAAGCATCGTGAAGCAGGCCTCCTTTCTCTAAGTCAGTAGAAGATGTTATAGTTTTTTGTCTAAATTGTTAGATTGTCTGCCCTTGAAGTTGTCAAAATACTGACCAATTAAAGGAGGGTGTTCGTACGGTCAGTTCTAAATGATGTACTGTGGGCTCCATGGATGCTAACCTATGAATGGGTATGTTGGAGGAATTATTCTTGGAGTAAAACTAGAAGCCGTATGAAAGTCATATTGTAGTGACGATGATTATCAAACTGAATAACACTAACAAGAAAGCCTACATGTAAAAATAAATATAGGTGTGTATATTTCCATTCCCATATGGTAAAACTGCCACATATGCATATATATTCATAACAAGCATTGGGCAGATACACACACACACATATATATGTATGATATACTTATATATACACACACACATATATATATATATATATATATACATACATATATGCCTACATACATATATATGTCAATCACGAGAAGCAAATGAAATGAATGTGCTTGAAGTTTTATGGAAAATCTCTCACTAAGGAACACACATATATTTTGCATAAAAATATGGAAAATGTTAGAATATTTAGAATATTAAATATTCCAAGAAAATATTGGAAATTTAATTCTTGAAAACTTCAAATAAATACTTTTAATTGGAATGTTTGAGACTATTTTATTATTTAGTGGATTTTTCTGCAAAGTAAAAATACAGTTTTAAATCTAAAATATATACCGATTTGTTTGTTAGTTATTATCTTACAGATTACTAAGCATGCAAGCTAAAAGCAGATTGTCAATATGTTACAATGTATGTGCTTCCTTGAGATCACCTTATAATATTTCCATAGTAAAGAGAGGAGTTTCCATTTGAAAAAAGTTTCTGAGTAAGCATAAAATTGTGCTCCATTTGACTGTTGCTGGGAAAGGATGGGATTCAGTACTGGGAGTGTATCTTTTTCTTGATATTATTTTGCCTTTTCTACATTTCAGAAGTGTAAATGATGTTTTTATTTCCTCAAATGATGGGATGAGAGGAGTGCCATATCCAAGCTGTGGGGATAGATGGCTTGGGCTAAGCCAAGACCATTTCCATCTCTCTTCTTACTATTCCTAGGCCTAGGTCTCAAAGCTTCTAGCCTCTGTACAATCGAATCTTCCAAGCTAACTGATGCAATCCAGCTTCTCTTGGATTCAGACTGAACTGCTCTGCTTGGCCTCATACTCACTTTAGTAGTATATTCTAATTTTCTGGTTCCTTCACATTCTCGGGCTACCTCTCTGTTTATCTGTGTTACGTGGTTCTCACTGCCATCTATCATTGTAAAACTGTTCTAGTAAGTTGTCAGACTTCACACACTACCTTCTCACTGCCCTTAGGTAGCCTCTATTACCTGTGTAGTTCTCATGTGAGTCGGATGTATCCTATCTCTGACTCATGCTGCCAAATTTTTTTCTGATTGATCATTTTGTCTGCCTCTCAATTATAAACCACTTTCAAGCATGACTACTTCCTTCTGCAAACTAACCTTCATTGTTAGGGATTAAAGGTGCATGCTAAGGGCATGTCTGTAATCCAGCCAGATCATACTGTAATGCAGGGCATGTCTTCATTCCAGTCATATCATAAAGATCTGAAAAGTCTTTGGATGCGATCTTGCCAGAGAGGACAATTAGCTGCTGGATTAAAATTCCTCTACACAGAAGCTAGGAGGTTTTACGAAGCTCTAAATTCGTAACAAGCATTGGGCAGATACAATAAGACAGGAGGGGTACTTCTTAATACATACACCTTATCAATGATTTTCCAGACAAGTCTATACAGGTATCTCAGAGGTACATAAGTTAGATTACATAAAAAGCTTGTAACTTGTCCAAAGATCAGGTTATTTAATCTTCAAACAATATTTTCTCCTTCTTTTGTGAGACCTGGTTTCACTAATTGGCCAAAGATTGATTGGTTCCTGAAATTCCTGACTCTTTATTTTGAGTACAATACTGCAAAAGCATCTAACCTGGCCTGGCAACTGGTGCCTGAATCCATGCTGCCTGGTTCAGCTTTACCTCTGTAAGGAACATCTTGGATTCTCAGTGTTATCTTGTCTCCTCTCTCATCTGATGGCACATTGGATTTAATGTTTCTCATTGTGACTCACTGTTGACTGGGGTTACTGTTTTTCACGTCAGCTTTCAATGTTGAAAACAAACAGTGATTTTGATAATGAACACAGATAAGTTTATGAACAATTACCCTGTGTAATACACAAATATCAACAAGAGCATTTCTACCTTGCTATTGGGAACTTAATGACTAACATTGTTTTCCATTCTAAAACAATTATCCTAGGAAACAATTCTCAAGAAATTAATATCAAATTTTCAGTACTAATTTCCTTATGCAATTAGATACCTTGGATGCACTCATACATTTCTACACTGAAATCTTAATTCTTTTAGAATTTTTTTGTGCTTGTGGTTGGCTTGCTAGCTAGCAGTTGCTCTTAGCCTGAGGGCTTTGCAGAAAAGCTGCAATGCTTGCATATTTTTTCTAGAGCGGAAAAGAGAGAGCACTGACAGTAATTTCTGTAGTCTCAACACAAAGTTATGCTATTTTATTTATTCAATGTCCTCTGGCCATATAATCCTCAATTTTCATTCATCTTCCATAATGACTAGCTGTACTTTACACAGTTCTCTCCCTACTCCCTAAATAGCTATAAAGATAAGTATCAAGAATGAGGAGCAAGCAGATCTTTACAGATAGAGGGAAGAAAGGTAGTTTAGTTGCTATTTTTGAAGTGAAGAATAAAGGGAAAGATTGTCATGAATTGTTGTGACAATAATGTACCTTCATGTGTATGCAGCATCACGTTCAGTCAATATGTATGCCCACAAAACAACATTTTTGCTACATTTATTTAAAGAAAGAAACTCATCAAATGCCAAAAAAGATAAGAGAAAACTGTTTTGAATTTGGTAGCATGCAGAGTACATTCTTATACCAAAGACACTAGAACATAAGGGAGAAGGCTCTATGTAAGTATCAGTATGAATTCTCCATGTTCAATGAATGGATAGACCCTGCCATCAATTTGTGGAGAACAACTTCTTGAGTCTTGGCAAAACCTGGTTGTTCGGGAATTCCTATGAAACCCTTTTGGC
The DNA here is from genome assembly GCA_028551405.1 of Uromys caudimaculatus. NCBI lineage: Eukaryota > Metazoa > Chordata > Mammalia > Rodentia > Muridae > Uromys > Uromys caudimaculatus. Next base: position 14,352,080 of record CM052708.1, on the reverse strand, counting down.
CAACAACTCTCTTACATGTAAACCAACTCCTGTTTTGGAAGCTTCGTTTGGTGACCATAGATAGACAGTTGAGGTTCTGTCTTCTCCGGTATTTGGTAATACCATTTGGATCATCTTCATATATGTATACATTTTAGGAAGATTTGGTTGTATTTGATTTGCATATTACCACACATATGGCCTTTCATTTCATCTCTTTCTCCTTGTATTCCCTCACTAGTCTCCTATTCCCTCTGCCTTCCAACTTTGTCCCATCCTCCACTAATTCCCAAACAGCTATCTATTCTATTTCCATTTCTTAGGGAAATATATCTTTTCCCAACGTATTCCCTTATTCTAGGTCTAAATTCTGGGGTTCTACAGATTGTAGCTTCATTACAATTGACTAACAGATATTTGTAAGGGAGTACATATTATATTTGTCTTTCTGGGTCTTAGTTACCTCAGGATGATATTTTTTTCTAGTTCCAACCATTAACCTTCACATTTCATGATTTACTCTTTTTGTAATGGCTAATACTACACTGTTTAAATGTGCCATACTTTATTTATTTCTCTCCAACTTTGGAGGGACATCTACTTTTTTATTGTTTGCTTGTTTTGATTTTCCTGGCTATTGTGAATAGCGCACCAGTGAACAAAGGTCCATTATCTGACTGACTTCTATGTGAATTAATCAAAGGTAAATATATATTTGGAATTGTTTTAGATATCTTGGGTTATTGTGTTTCCATGTGAAGGTGAAAATTGTGCTTTCAGGATCTATGAAGAACTGTGTTGAAATTTTGATGTGGATGGCACTGAATCTCCAGATGCTGTTGGTAGGATCGCCATTCTTACTATATCAATCCTATCAATATGTGCACGTTGAAGAAATTCCCATTTTTTGATATCTTCTTCAATTATTTTTTACAATGTCTTACATTGTTCTTCATACAGCTCTTTCACTTACTTGATTAGAGTGACCCCAGGATATTTTATATTATTTGAAGCTATTGTTAAAAGCGTTACTTCGCTGAGTTGTTCCTTGTATTTGGAAGGCTACCAACTTTTGTGCACTAATTTTGTATTTAGCTATATTGCTGAAAATGTTAATCATCTATATGAGTTTCCCAGTGATATTTTTAGGGCCATTTATGCATACAATTCTATCATTTGTATAGAATAAGGAGACTTTAACTTTTTCCATTTCAATTCATATCACTTGATCTCCTCCTACAGTTGCCTTATTATTCTGGGAAAATTTCAAGGACTGTAATGAATAGGTCTGAAGAGAGTGAACAACTTTGTCTCGTTCTTGATTTTAGGGAAATTATTTGAGTGTCTCTTTGTTTAAGTTGCTGTTGCTTATCAGCTTTCAATAAACTGTCATTATTATGTTGAGATATGCCCCTTGTATCTGCAATGTCGCCATGACGTCTCCTATGGGGTGTTGGATTTTCTCAAAGGTCTTTTATTCATTTAATGAGATGATCATATGGTATTTATCTTTAAGTTGTTTTTTGTTGTTGTTGTAATTGTTGTTGTTGTTTGTTGTTATTGTTTTAACTTGGTAGACTACAACTATTGATTTTCATATGTTGAGCCACCCTTCCATTTCTGGGATGAAGCCTACTTGCTCATGGTAGATTATCTTTGTGAGGTGTTCTTGGATTCAGTTTGTAAGTATTTTGTTGTGTAGTTTTGCATGTGTACAAAATTTTATGTGAAATTTAGTCTTCCTTATTTTGGTGTTGTTATGTTGTTTGGGTATTAGGTCAACTGTGGCCTCATAAAAAGAATTAGACAATGCTCCTTTGATTTCTATTTGGTGGAATAATTTGAGGAGTATTGACTCTAACTCTCTGAAAGTTTTGGAGAATTAGCACCGGGAGAAAGCTACCCTCCCAGGAGCTTGGAAAAGCCAGGAGTGGGGCCAAGACAAGCTCCACTGCTCACCAGGAACCTCCCTGAACCTGTGGAATACAGGGACTGAGGTAGGCGGGCATAGGAACCCCCTGGTTAACATCTGTGGCAGGAGACCTCTGCCCGGGCCACCAGGGTTCCATAGCCAAGCAGTGCTGAGAGAAAGTTATTCTCCCAGGAGCATGAAAAAGCCCCGAGTAGGGACAAAACCAGCACCAGTGCTCACCGATTCTGCCTGGAAGCGTGGGCCACAGAGACTGAGGGACAGGAAACTTCTGGTCTCCATCTGTGGCTGGGGACCTCAGCTTGGGCCACAGGGCTCAATAGCCAATTAGTGCCTGGAGAAAGCTACCCTCCCAGGAGCTGGGAAAAGCAGGGCGTGGGGCCAAGACAAGCTCCACTGCTCACCAGGAACCCCCCCGAACCTGTGGGACAGAGGGACTGAGGTAAGCGGGCATAGGAACCCTCTGGTTCCCATCTGTGTCAGGACACCTCTGCCTGGGCCACTAGGGTCCCACAGACAAGCAGCACCGTGAGAAAATTACTCTCCCAGGCCCTCAGGACACACAGACCGAGGAGGAAAAGTAAGGGACAGGAACCTTCCTGTTTCTATCTGTGGCAGGAGACCTGTGCCTGGGCAACCAGGGTTACATAGACAAGTAGGGCTAGGAGAAAGTCACCCTCCCAGGAGGGTGGAAAAGCCGTGAGTGGACAAGCACCACTACTCACCGGAACCTAGAGAGCTCAGCCTGGGCCACAGGGCTCCAGGAGAGAGCTGGTATCCCAGGAGTGCTGACACACCTTCGAGCATAGGCAAAACCATCACTTCTGTTCAAACTCACTGGGTCAAGAGGGGCCCTTGCAGAGCCATCAGGACATAGGTACCAAGAGACAGCTGGGGAAAAGATCCTTCTGGTTTCTGTCTGCACCCCAGATCTGACCCGGTGCCACAGCACTCCAAACCCAAACACCTCTCAGAGAGAGCTGGTCTTCAAGGAGTATTGTTACAGAGGCCTGCAGGAGGGAAAAGCCATAGCCAGACAGAGTAAGATCAGCTAACATCAGAGTTAACAGGATGGCAAAAGGCAAGGGCAAGAACCTAAGGAACAGAAACCAAGGCTACTTGGCATCATTAGAACCCAGCTCTCCCACTACAGCAAGACCTGGATTCCCCAATATGCCAAAAAAGCAAGACACAGACTTAAAATCATTTCTCATGATGATGATAGAAGACATTAAGAAAGAAATTAACACTCTTAAAGAAACACAAGAGAACAGAGGTAAAGTACTAGAAGCCCTTAAAGAGGAAACACAAAAATCCATTAAAGAATTACAGGAAAACACAATCAAACAGACAAAGGAAATGAACAAAACTATCCAGGAGCTAAAAATAGAAATAGAAACAATAAAGAAATCAAAAAAAGAGACAACCCTGGAGTTAGAAAACCTAGGAAAGAGATCAGGAGTCATTGATGCAAGCATAACCAACAGAATACAAGAGATAGAAGAGAGAATCTCAGGAGCAGAAGATAACATTGACAACATCAACACAACAGTAAAAGAACATACAAGATGCAAAAAGCTCCTAATCCAAAACATTCATGAAATCCAGGACACAATGAGAAGACAGAACCTAAGGATAATAGGCATAGAAGAGAGTGAAGATTCCCAACTTAAAGGACCAGTCAATATGTTCAACAAAATCATAGAAGAAAACTTCCCTAACTTAAAGAAAGAGATGAACATAAATATACAAGAAGATTACAGGACTCCAAATAGATTGGACCAGAAAAGAAATTCATCCCATCACATTATAGTGAAAACACCAAATACACAAAACAAAGAAAGAATATTAAAAGCAGTAAGGGAAAAAGGTCAAGTAACATATAAAGGCAGACATATCAGAATTACACCAGATTTCTCACCAGAGACTATGAAAGCTAGAAGATCCTGGGCAGAACTCATATAGACCCTAAGAGAACTCAACTGCCAGCCCAGGCTTCTATACCCAGCAAAACTCTCAATTAACATAGATGGTGAAACCAAAATATTCTATGACAAAACAAAATTTATACAGTATGTTTCCACAAACCCTGCCCTGCAAAGGATAATAAATGGTAAACGTCAACTCAACGAGGGAAACCATACTCTAGAAAACACAAGAAAGTAATCTCTCAACAAACTGAAAAGAAGGCAGCCACACAAACCTAAAAGTTACATCGAAAATAACAGGAACCAGCAGTCACTATTCCTTAATATCTCTTAACATAAATGGAATCAATTCCCCAATGAAAAGACATAGACTGACAAACTGGATCCATGAAGAGGATCCAGCATTTTGCTGCATTCAGGAAACACACCTCCGGGATAAAGACAAACATTACCTCAGAGAAAAGGGCTATACAACAAGTTTCCAGGCAAATGGTTCCAAGAAATAGGCTGGAGTAGCCATTCTAATATCGGATAAAATTGACTTACACCCAAAGTCATCAAAAAAGATAAGGAAGGACACTTCATACTCATCAAAGGAAAAATCTACCAAGAAGAACTCTCAATTCTAAACATCTATGCTCCAAATGCAAGAACACCAATATTCATAAAAGAAACCTTACTAAAGCTCAAATCACAAATTGCACCTCACACAATAATAGTAGGAGACTTCAACACCCCACTATCATCAATGATCAGATCTTGGAATCACAAATTAAACAGAGACACAGTGAAACTAACAGATGTTATGAAAAAAAATGGATATAACAGATATCTATAGAACATTTCATCCTAAATCAAAAGAATATACCTTCTTCTCAGCAGCTTCTCCAAAATAGACCATATAATCGGTCACAAAACACACCTCCACAGATACAAGAAGACTGAAATAATCCCATGCATCCTATCAGATCACTATGTTTTAACGCTGGTGTTCAATGGCATCAATAACAACAGATAGCCCACATACACATGGAAGCTGAACAATGCTCTACTCAATGACAACTTGGTCAAGGAAGAAATAAAGAAAGAAATTAAAGACTTCCTAGAATTTAATGAAAATGAAAGTACAACATACCCAAACTTATAAGACACATTGAAAGCAGTGTTAAGAGGAAAACACATAGCTTTGAGTGCCTCCAAATAGAAACTGGAGAGAGCATACACTAGCAGCTTAACAACATACCTGAAAGCCCTAGAACAAAAAGAAGCTAATACACCCAAGAGGAGTAGAAGGCAGGAAATAATCAAACTCAGGGCTGAAATCAACCAAGTAGAAACAAAAAGAACTATACAAAGAATCAACAAAACCAGGTGTTGGTTCTTTGAGAAAATCAACAAGATAGATAAGCCCTTAGCCAGACTAACCAGAGGGCACAGAGAAAGGAT
>CM052708.1:14288899-14346297 GCA_028551405.1 Uromys caudimaculatus | reverse complement strand
GGCATATACCCAGAAGATGCTCCAACATGTAATAAAGACACATGCTCCACTACGTTCATAGCAGTCATATTTATAATAGCCAGAAGCTGGAAACAACCCAGATGTCCCTCATCAAAGGAATGGATACAGAAAATGTGGTACATCTACACAATGGAGTACTACTCAGCTATTAAAAACAATGACTTAATGAAATTTGCAGGCAAATGGATGGTACTTGAAAATATCATCCTGAGGGAGGTAACTCAGTCACAAAAGAAGGAACATGGTATGTACTCACCGATAAGCGGATATTAGCCCAAAAGTTCAGAATGCCCAAGTTTCACTTTACAGTAACTGCTGTACTGAGAGTGACGTCTCAGATGCAGTAGTTGGAGAAAGGTCTGAAGGAGCTGAGGGAGTTTGCAGCCCCATGGAGGGCCTGACCCCCGCCTCCCCGGTCTTCCTGGAGTTTGGACCACCAACCAAAGAATACACATGGAGGGTCCACATATGTGGCAGAGGATGACCTCCTTATCCATCAGGGAGAGGAGAGGCCCTTGGGCCTGAGGGTGTTAGAGGCCCCAGTAAAGTGGAATGTCAAGATGGGAATATGGGAATGGATGGGCGGGTGGGTGGGAGGTGGAATTCCCTCATAGAGGCGGGGACAGGGAGTTGATAGGGGGTTTCCAAAGAGGATACCTAGAAAAGTGGAAACGTTGGAAATGTAAATAAAGTAACAAAAAATAAATAAAGAAAAATAAAAATTAAAGAAAAAAAAAAAAAAAGGGAAGTTTAGGAGAGGCCAGGCAGTGGTGGAGCACGCCTTTAATCCCAGCACTTGGGAGACAGAGGCAGGTGGATTTCTGAGTTTGAGGCCAACGTGGTCTACAGAGTGAGTTCCAGGACAGCCAGGGCTACACAGAGAAACCCTGTCTCAAAAAAACAAAACAAACAAACAAACAAAAAAACAAAAACAAAAACAAAAAAAAGAAAGAAAGAAAGAAAAAAGAAAGTTTGGGAGAGTTATGTAATAAAATTCCCTGTCCTTGGTTCCTTTTATTTGTGAGACTTTTAATTATACATTTTATTTCACTAGAGTTGTTTGTTTAAACTACATATCTTTCCTTGATTTAATTTTGATAAGTGGTATATATCAGGAAAATATCCATTTCTTTCATGTTTCCTTTATTCTGGAGTACAAATTTTAAAAACAAGTCATTTTATTTCTTGCATTTCCTTTGTGTCTGTGGTTATGTCCTTCTTTTCATTCTAATGTTAATTTAGAAATTCTTTCTGCCTTTTAGGTAACTTAGTTTAAAATTTCTCAATATTATACTATTTTTGGCAAAGAACTAAGTTGTGTTACTGATACTTTGAAGTGGTTGTTGTTGTTGTTGTTTCTATTTTATTGATTTTATCTCTGAGTTTAATTATTTCCTGCCCCCTATTGCTTTTGGGTGTGACTTATTCTTTTTGTTCTATGTGCTGTCAAGTTACTAGTATGAGATCTCTCCATTTATTTTTAAATATAGGCATATTTTGTTATTACCTTGTCTCTTAGAGGAAATTAACTGCCTTCATTGTGTCCCATAAATTCATGCATGGTATGTGTTCATTTTTTTTCAATTCTAGAAGATTGTAGAAAATCTTTAATTTCTTCCTTTACACATTTCTTTCTCTCACTTTCTTTCTTTCTCTTTCTTTCTTTCTTTCTTTCTTTCTTTCTTTCTTTCTTTCTTTCTTTCTTTCTTCCTTCCTTCCTTCCTTCCCTCCCTCCCTCCCTCCCTCCCTCCCTCCCTCCCTCCCTCCCTCCCTTCTTTCTTTCTTTCTTTCTTTCTTTCTTTCTTTCTTTCTTTCTTTCATGAGTATTGTTTTGTTCATTTTCCATGAGTTTGTAAGATTTGTGTTGTTTCTGGTATTGTTTATATCTTGTTTTGATTTTTGTATAGGATTCAGGGTATTATTTCAATTTTCTTTTATTTGTTGAGACTTGATGTATGTCTGGATATGTAATCAGTTTAGGAGAAAGTTTCAAGGAGATCTGAGATGAAGCTATATTTTTTGTGTGTTTGAGTGAAATATTCTGTGGCTACTTGTTGGGTTTGTTTGGTTTATATCAGTTCCATCATTTCTTGGTTTAGTTTGTGCCTAGATTACATATCAATTGATGAAAATTGGGTATTAAAGTTCTCCCACATTTAATATGTGAGTTTCAATATGTGATTTAAGCTATTGAAGTGTTTCTTTTACAAACATGTGCTCCCTTGTGTTAGGAACCTTTATCTTCAGAATTGCTATTGAAATTTGATGCTTCTTATTTTCTCTGGGTGTGTTTGTATGTGTGCTACCTTTCTTTTGATGTGCTGGTCTGGAATATTTATTTATTGTGATTTTTTTAGTATAGATATCTTTAGATTGGAGTTTTCCTTCTAGAGTCTTCTCTGTGACTCAGTTTGCAGATAGAGATTGTTTAAATTTGGTTTTGTCATAGAATGTATGTTTTTTGTCTATTATGAATGAATATTTTTCTGGGTGTTATGCTATTTTCTGGAATCTGTGATTTCTTAAAGTTTATAGAACATTTAGTTATGCTTTTCTGGCTTTTAAACTGTCCCTTGAGAAGTCAGGTGTTATTCTAATAGGTCTACTTTCATATTTTACTTGGTCTTTTTCTTTGAAGTTGTTAATATTCTCTCTTTGTTAAGTACATTTAGTGTTTTGATGATTATGTGATGGGGTGAAACATAGAATGAAAACTCGGCTTATATTCCAAGGGTTTTTATTCCAAGGGAATTTAGATATTCCAAGGGTAATATATTGAAATTTGAAAAGAGAAGTAATTTCCATAAAACTGGAATTGACCTTACACAGAGAGGATGTAGACTAAGTCATGTCCTATAGAAGGAAACCTTATTCATATTTCCCCAGAACTAGCACTATGAATTTGATATCTTTAATTGACGTTTAGAGACTGCAGCTTAATATCATTCTCTTTTAAATTCGTTTCCTAATGTAAAAACTACTTTTGGGATTAAGTGGCAGTATGAGTTAATATGCAAAATCCTACTTCATTTGTGGGGAAAACCAGCTCCAAATAAAGGTAAAATTACCTATGAGAGAGAAAGAGAGAGAGAGAGAGAGAGAGAGAGAGAGAGAGAGAGAGAGAGAGAGGAATGAAGGAAAGAGGTAGAGACAAAGAAAGACAGAGATATAGACAGACAGACAGAGTCAGAGACAGAGATACATACATAGAAGATAAAGGGAGTGAAAAGAAAGAAGACAACATAAAACCAGTGCACAATTAGTAAAATTGCTCTGCTCACAGATTTATAGCAACAAGCAGTGCACATAATTATTGGAGTTTCAAATGACCTCAGTGTGCAACTTTGTGTGTGTGTGTGTGTGTGTGTGTGTGTGTGTGTGTGTGTGTGTGTGTGTAGAATGTTGTCTGCTTTTTCACTCTCTTGATGCTGATGTGTGATCCAAAGACTCTGAGGGACTGATTATTATTCTGATAGCAACGGCATCATATATGAGATTGTAAACCCTCTTGCACAACCTTGTAGCAACTCCCCAGAGATGAAATCTCAATGTCTATAGTAACCCTTCTCCAATAGTTATAGTTTTTCCTAATAATTTTCAGCTTTTATAATTCTTGTTCTTCCCTTTCTAACTCTAGGTGAACCACAGAAAGTCAAATATATTCTCTAAACCAAAGATAATGGATGTCTCACATTTCACTGGAATCCAAATTTCCTCTGACAACAAAACACAATTATGGCAAAACTGGAGCCTCGCATTACTCTTCCCTCTCAGATGTCTCCCTTGACTTTTCTTTCAAAAGTAAATGATGGTGACTGACTTTCCTTTGTATTGAAAGCTTTGAGTGAATATCCTATGCTTCTTCACTCTTTGTGGTCTTTGATTATGTTCACAAACTAACATTTTTTTTTTTTTGGTAGAAGCAAGCATGGATTCACCCTAGGTGCGTTTGAATGTAAACAACTATATCTATAGAGAATTTTCTAAAACACACACACACACACACACACACACACACACACACACACACACACACACACACACCAAACCACACAAAATTTAAATCAATGAAGTTAATGCTTAATGCTTGCAAATAAACACAATTACTAAGAGTTAGCAAAGAAAAGAAAGAAATAGAAGATAAAAATGTAGATTTTCTTTCTAAGTTCTAGCCATTGTTTTTTCCTGTGCTTTATAGCAGGCAATAAACTTGTTAAAACTATTGATTTGTTCCAAGGACCTACAAGACACTGAAAGCTGAATGTGACTCTTCGGTTTGTGTCTATGTCCTTTACTTTTTGCAACAGTATAGGTCAACTTATATTTACAGAACCTGGTTTTGATATGGTATGGAAAGAGTCAAGTAAAACATGGATGGCGCATCAGTCATGGAGTAGGGTTATGAATAAGCAAAATGAGTAACCCTGTACTGGCTGGTTTTGTGTGTCAACTTGACACAAGCTGGAGTTATCACAGAGAAAGGAGCTTCAGTTGAGAAAATGTCTTCCATGAGATCCAGCTGTAAGGCATCTTCTCAATTAGTGATCAAGGGGGGAGGGCCCCCTTTGGGTGGTACTATCCCTGGGCTGGTAATCTTGGGTTTTATAAGGCAGAAAGCTGAGCAAGCCAGGAGAAGCAAGCCATTAAGAAACATCCCTCCATGGCCTCTGCATCAGCTCCTGCTTCCTGACCTGCTTGAGTTCCATTCCTGACTTCCTTTCGTGATGAACAGCAACATGGAAATGTAAGCTGAATAAACCCTTTCCTCCCCAACTTACTTGTTGGTCATGAAGTTTGTGCAGAAATAGAAACCCTGACTAATGCAAACCCCAGAATAAGCAATGATGTGAGAGGATTATTTTGTGTGATACTTTATGAATATGGCTTTATTGTCAGAGGCCTTAGCCTTTGCCTTGGCAAATCTGCCTATCTGTAGTCATTTGTGCTGACCATGTGGTCTATGTGCAGACTTCGTAAACTGTCATTTTCCTGGATGCCATTTTGTGCCTTCATGACTAGCCAGTCTTCATCTGGAGTGAGTAATATAAGTCTTATTTGCATATGAGTTCTCAACATCTCATAACACTTTTCTGCCTCTATGACCTTCCTCTTTTCTTGATATCAGGGCATTGACTTCACTGTCATCTGCTTACTGGTGAGTAGGTAATCATGAAAGAAATTTCTGTGTAAAAATCAGTGACACATAACTCATTTCATTTTCCCTCCAGGCTGAAAATATATTGATAAGAATATCTAAAGTATTATATTGTCAGCTTTGTATAATGTAGTACTACAAGCCCCAGTAAATCACATAAAACCCAATAGTTATTTCCTTACATTTGTGGTCCCTTTGGACTTGAGAAAAAGCAGAGCCTCAAGGGAGAAAGTAATTAACAGGAAAGGCAATGACCATGATGACGGGACTGCACCCTAAGAGTGAGACATCGTCAACTATTAGTACCTTGTCCCCTCAAGCAAGAGGGACTTCTGAAGCTCACCCTGAGGAAACTGAGCTGAGAAAATAAGCCAGACGACTGACTTATAAATACTTTGCAGTCTCTTGTCCAAATTCTTAATGTTCCTACTCATATCTGGAAGATGTAAATCTCTTCATTCCCCACCTCAAACTACACATTGACTAAGTCTCCTCTCATCATCTTTGACTCTTTAACTGGTATTCAGAACAGATGACAGAGTGTAGCCAGGTGTGGCTGCAGGAGCCAGGACTTTTACCCTCAAACTTCAGTTACACATGAGTGTGAGTTAGTATAGATTGTCTTAAGGGGAGAAAATTATTCAGGTATTGTCATAAAACTGAGGCACTTTCTTCCTGAGACACATTGGTGATACTTATTTGTCCATTCACACTTTTTAAAAAAGCACATTTAAAGCATTTCCTTTGGTACAATCTGAAAAGAAATTCTTTTCATAGGCTGGTTTAGACAGTCCATCAAATATTATTGGACTTGGATGTAGTCACACTGAGCTCTACTTGTCAACCTAGCACTCATGGGAAAGAAAGAGCCCCTTTGACACTTCTTCAGGCATTCTCTCTCTCTCTCTCTCTCTCTCTCTCTCTCTCTCTCTCTCTCTCTCTCTCACTCTTGCTTGCTCTCTCTCTCTCTCCACCTCCTTCCTTCCCTCCCTCTCTTCCTTCCTTCCTTCTTTCCTTCTTCTTTTACTTCTTCTCTTAGAAATCATTTTGTTTGAATACTTACAATAGACCAAGTAAGGACTTAACACATCATTTTGACGTAGAAACAATTATATTATCAAAATTTTACATGTTTTGTATTTTTTCTCACAAAACATAAAAAGCATGGAGACTTAAAAGAAAATTTAAAGTCAACACAACTTTTCCTTCTACTAATTGCACTGATTTTTTGTTTGTTTTTGTCTTTTGGGGGGCTTTGGACAGAATCATTTCTATTTTGTCTATTTAGTGATATTCTCTTCATTGGCAATCAAGAAATATCCTGGAATGACGAGACAAAATGAGGATGAGCTTTTGGCGGTCGTGAATAATCTTTTAATTTGCTCATATGAATTTGGGCAATTTTCCATTGAATTACTGTCTTTAGTAGACTATCATCACTTAGCAAAAAAATTTAAGATAAGTTCTTCCAGAGGATGGTTTGTAGTAAAATGGGCCACAACTATAATGTAGGGGTCATCCTTCGAAAAGTTCAGTGACTCTACATCACATGGAAGAGATAGTGATAGATGCGCAATACCAAGTGTCTGGCATCTTATTCTTTACAGAGTTACAGGACTTGTCTTGATTGCTAATGGCTGTAAGAGGGTTCAGAACATTTCAGGCAATGCCACTCCTCAACACATCTGTCTGGATACATAAGATATGCATCTAGGAATGCCAAGGGAAGCAAGATAGTATGTCCCCTGGTCTGTTCTTCGTTTCCTATAGCTGGGTACCTGATTGAGTTCTTGTTATATCTTCTCTCAATGATTCACAGTGATAAGTATAAGCTAAACAGACCTTTTTTTTCTGTCATGTTGTTTGGGACATGTTGTTTAGCATAGTGGTGGAAAGGTAAGTAGAACAGAAGTCATTTTGAGATATGGACTCTCTTTCATAATTAGTTTTGGAACTTGCCTCCAGTTTTACTCATTATATGCTAATTTATTAGATAGAAAAAGTATACAGCATTCTTACTTAAAGTGATATATACCATGTAAAGGGGGAAGGGGCTCATCAACATTGCCACTTCTATATATTACAATAACATATTAAAAGGAGAATTAGCAGATTTTGTTAGATCCCTTAGAAGATGTCTGATTCCTTGTAAATTATGTCTATATTATCAATCACTTATTTCTATTGTTAATACACCATTAAACGATTTGTGCTCAACATCATATGATCTGAGTTTTTTTTTTTTTTCTTTTTCTGGGTGGAGTCATGGTATTTCTAAACTATGAAAAAATTAAATTCACAAACACATACTCTACTGTCTTCCCATAAAAGTAAATTCATATAGAAATGTCATTCACAAGAACAGCAAAACACATTTCTATTAATTGGAGCCTCAAGAAACATATCTTTCTTCTAGATATATAAGAGAATGGGAGGAATAACTATTCCTCTTATAAAATTTCTGCTTTTACATGCCAACAGCCTCTCCCTTGAGGCGATTGCTCATTGTCTTAATTAGTGTTACAAATCCTGTGATGAGACACCATGTCCAAAGCAACTTGGAGATCAAAAGATTTATTTGGTTTATACTTCCTGATCCATGTTCATCATTGACTCAAACAGGGAAGGAACACAGTTCGGGAGCAGAGACTGAGGCCAGAGAGTTCTGTTTACTTGATTGTTTCCTATGGATTGCTCATCTTGCTTTTGTAAGGAACCCAGGACCACCAATAAAGTTTCAGCCCTAATCGCAACAGTAGGTCTTCCTGCATCAATCAGTAATTTCTAAAATTTTCTACAACCCTATCTTGTGGAAATGTGTTCTCATTCTGGTACTTTCTTCTCTGTAATGACTCTAGATTGTGTCAAGTCCTCATAAATGTGTCCTCACTGATGAGTTTGTCCACTTTTTCTAACATGGAAAGTCTGTGTTTTCTTTACCAACCATCTCCCTTTTTGCTGGGTACATGCCAGAATTGAAATCCTGCTTTCCTGAACACCCTGGGCATCCTCACTATTTTCTTTAAAGGTGCCTTATATGCCATTCATTAGCTTAGCTTGCTTTACTCTTTGACCTTTAACTAAGAAAGCAATTTTCTTCCTCTTATGCATCTACCTCCTGGAAGTGGCTGAGATCTCAATCTTGTCTGCCATGTGCATTTCTCTCAATGTCTAATAAGGTTGTTTGCAAGTTTTCTTCTGAGTCCATTTTAGAATTATTTATACTACATGACTAAGAAGCATCAATAAAGTACCTATATTCCCTAGTAACACTGGGAGTATGAATTCTGAAGGGGAATTCTGTGAATCAAAATAAGAAGACTTGTTTACTTGAAAGAAAATAGAGAATTTTCCCTGGTTTTTGTATGGAAATTAAAGACCTGTTGTTTATGATATGGGTAAATGTTTTCACCTTGAAAAATAGATTTTCAACTGATTTTTTAAAATGGCATCCCAGACCTCTTCTCATAGAGCAGAAATGGGAGGTAGACAGAATCCTGGATGTTCATTTCAGTAATTTGCATTATTCCCTGAGCTATTACTACTGTTTAGCATTTTTGAACAGATAACAAGAGAAGACAGTAGTAAGTCAAAGGTACAGTGACAAGGACCTCAGTCAGTAATGCCACATCTTCTGACTGAAGGCACTGATTCACATTCTAGATTGCAATCAAATTAGTTTGTGACCAAGTCTCCCCAATATTCTCTGCCCAGGTTACTAGTTTGTGCCAGAAACCCAGTCCAGCCACGAGTCCAGAATGAAAAACTCACTGAACCCTGTGGGTGAGCCATGTGGCCTGGGAAGCTCAGTTTCCCAGTCCTGGCTCATAAAATGACTGAATAGAAATCTTGTGTGACTGTGGGTTTCCAGAACAGTGTCACATGAGTTGAGCTCATTTAGGTGAGAAAGCCTTGATAACTTTCAAGGATCCTGCTTCCCCCTAATTTCTGTAACAGTCTGGACAGAAATCCTTGGAGATACTGTCTGTCTAATGCTTAAAAAGCAGTATGAGACATGAGAAAGCTATCAGAAGTTTTTTTTTTTTTTTTTTTCCCTAAAAGTGCAACTTCTACCTCGTTACACAATTGACCGCAAGAGTTGAAAGTGTTTGCTTTATACTCTATGATCCTCTCTCTCAAGTGTTCTAACATTCCATTTACATGGCATTCTAAATGCACCCAACTTGCATGACTTTTCTTACAAAAAAATTAATGTGTATGCTTGAAAATTAAAGGCAGTTGCTGCCCCAAGTGGTGAGTTCAGAAAGAAGGGAGAAAGCTCCAGGAAGAAGGATCCATCCCAGTCTAAAGCCTTTCTATCTATTATCTCAAGATATCATTTCTCTGTCCTTTAAAAATCTCCAACATCCATTCTATACTCGAAATGCATTTTTTTTTTTTTTTGCTATAGTTCTCTGTATCTGAGGGCTGGATTTGCATAAATGTATTTCCTTCTGTAATCTGTAACTGGTGTGAAACATTATCCTAGGTGTTTTCACTTCAAAGAGATGGCTCCCAGGTCATGGATTAGTACACATGTGAGTGAGTCTTGAAATTAGCAAAGTTTTTCGTAAAGGCAGATTTATGCTCCAAAATGGGGCAAAGAAAGAATTGATAACTCCAAGATTTCTAAAGCCCATGCTCTAAAAAAATGATGGTCAAAAGCTAAGAACAGAAGAAAACCCTTCTGAAGTTTAGTGAAGCCAAGGGGAAGATTAAAGCTACTTTGGTCAAGTGCTATAGATTTCTTACTAGATTTCATTAACTTCCCTGCTCCACCTGGTCAGTATGTAATGATTAAAGGAAACCATTTGGTAGAAAATGCTAAAGACTAAGACACCTTTCCTAATTCATTGCATTTGTTACACCCAAGACAGTCATTTTGCTTTTACAAAAAAAGAACTAAGGTTTAGAGACCTAGATGAAGTTTTGTTTAAAACGGCTTTGCTAACTGATTTTCCTCCCCACCCCTGTATGTCTCCTTCAAATAAACCAAGGCATTATCCTTCCTCTGCCTCTTCCTCCTCTCCATTTGTTCTCTGCCTCTTCCTCCTTCTCATCTTTTTTTCTTCTTCCACAGGATATCATGATTCACTCTATCAGAAAAAATTAGTAATTTATAAGGGGATATATGCTCAATGTCAGTAAGAATTTCAAAGATTGTAAATGAATAAGTAAATACATCCTTCATGGCAATTACTACATTAATGTTACAAAACACAGCTCTAATCTCAAAGGAAATAAAGGATCATGTATTCTAAACCAAATATGAATGACAGTGGCACTGTCCCAACATATGGATTAAGGTGTCTGAATGGCGTGTTTCTATGTATGTATAAAAGGGTGTATCAACTTGTGGCAGTAATAGAACTAAGAAAATATTAAATTGATTCATTTTTTCCCTTACATTAGAGAACTGCAGATAAGAGGCTTATAGCAAAATTGGAAATTTCTGCTATAAACTTAGACTTCATCTAATGAATTTATTAGCTTTCAGGTTGGTAGAACCTAGTTGTTTATTGAGAATAAACTGCACATATAAGGAAGAGCAAGGTATTTGCATTTTCAGGTGAGGGTTACCCCACTAAGTATATGTTTTACTTCCTTCAATTTACCTGTAAAATTCATAATTGTGTTGTTCTTTATAGATGAATAGTACTTTTTCATATCCTTTTCCACTACTTTCTTCTTTAATGACTACAACATATTGCTTTCACTTTGGTTGGTTCAGCTATCTATTAGCAGCTTTTCTTAGCAGGCATCCAATGGCTCTAGATCTTTAACTTCTTGGAGTCTCCAAGTCAACTTCAACTTCACAGCATCTTATAACAATGTGTGGGAGCCACACATGATCCTCTGGGCTCCTCCGAAAGGCGTGGATTACATTTCCAACTCTGTAGCACTCTGGGTTCTGATTGATTCCCCTCCACTGCTGCTGCTCTTCTTGGTGATCGTTCCATGGTACTGGGATCTCTAATTCATGGTGTCAAGCCTCAGCTTCTTTGCATGATCCCTTCAGTTCTGGGCAGTGAACAACAATTGAGGCAGCACCTTCACCAATGGCCTTCCCTGGCGTCTCTGCCAAGCTTCAGCTGCTCTCCATGACCCCTTCATGCCTTCAAAACCAGTACCACCTGGGTGATTCTTACCTATTACCAAGTCTAGCTGAAGCACAAGGTACAACTTTGGCTATATCTGGAACACAGATATGGAGAAGCAGAATTTCAAGTTTGCCCAACTGGTTTTGGATCTTGCTTTTGTCAAGAATTTCCTCATTATGATGTTTTGGAATGGTAATGTATATCTTGTAATGTTGAAGGTATGTGATCTCCTCTTTGATTTTGACATTATAAGGGATTAACTTTGGAATTTTAAAAAATAGAGAGAATTATAGATATAAACAACTAGTCAAAATGCAAGAGATAAGTGAGTGACAGGTGTACAAACCCATCCAATACATATGTAATGCAGCACTAAGACATAAAGACTCTGGGAAAATCACAGAGGAGAGAGCAGAAACTTCATAAAAGCCAGAAAATCAGGATGGACCCTGAGAGACAGTATTGTCTACACATGGTGGTGTAACTATACCCATGAACTCTAAACAATAAGACTGCATAATAAATGAGCATCATAGCAACATCAATTGACATGCCAATATGGACAGGGGAAATACGTGATCCCATCCCTACATAAAAAGGTAGACATGGTCAATATCTATTGAGAAATGATACTCATTCTTCTAGAGGAATGAGTACCCATATAGGTTATCCACTTTCAAGTGTTAATTCTGGACATATGCACATAGGACCAAAGGAAAATGATATTGATACATTATATATACATGTTTGCACATATGCATACACACATATATGTACATATATGCAGCAATAATTATTAAAAGATAAATCCTGCATTTAGCATCAGGGAGTATATAGAAGAGGAGAAGGAGAAAGAGGAACATTAGTGATATAGCTGCAGGACTCATGCAGTAACTGTTAAAAATAATTATTAATTAAAAACAGATGGTGTGTTGCAAAAATTTACCTGTTATCAGAAAGACTAACGCAGATACAGATTGGGAGAACTGCTGGATGATGGCTTTGCATTTGTTTAATCCCAGCACTCAGGAGACAGAGGCAGGGATCTCTGAATTTGAGTCCAGCCTTGTCTACAGAGTGAGTTCCAGGAGATCCAGCTCTACACAGAGAAACCCTGTCTCAAATAACCAAAAACAACCAAACAACAACAAAAACAAAACAAAACAAAATGCAAAAATAAAAAACAGAAAACAAATAAAACAAAAAACAAAACAAAACAAAGCATCAAATCAAAATGAATCAAAAAAGATGTGGAAAGTTAGTGGGTAATCCTTGGATAAGCTTCAACATAGGTGTGACCTTTTACTGGGAAATTCAGTTCATAGAATTGATGAATGCCAGACAAATGCTCTTGCACAATATCAATTAAATAAATATTTAATCCATACAAGAGTTTAATTTTATAAGACCCTATAGTATAATTTGGAAATATAATTTTAAATATTTAGATGTGAAAAGGCTATCTTCATGTTACTTTCTTTTTCTTTCTGTTTAGATGAGTCCTTCTGTGTTAGCATAGTGAAGTAGGAGACTCCTACTATTTTCATTATTTCATTATGTATTTTGCCAAACTATGTGTTTGATGTTTACATTGATGTTTAAGTGAACAACAAAATTAGAAATTTGGAGTTTGGGTAGCCATAATTCAAGATGATTCTACCTCGGCGCAGTGTGAGTAAAGAGGCAGAGACCCAAACCTTAATGTGAAGCTGACAAGTGCTTCCCTGTGAGACTATTCTTCACTTACAGCTTTGTGTTGAACTTATACTCATGCAACTTGTGATGTAGGTATCAAAGTAATTCAAATTATCTTCCTAAAATAAATAACATTCGATTATTTTCATATATCAGTAAAATCTTAAAATAACTGAAGTTTAAAGTAAGTCATATTTTGTCTCAAATATGGTCATTAGCATCTTCACCCAATCTCATGGAAAAAATTGATGACATTCTCATAAAATAAATTCTAATCTCTTTATATCACTTTTTGCCTTGAGGAGGATTTTATATAATTTTCTATTATATACATAGTCTTCCAGAAACCATGTGTTTTCCATTTTTAAACAACTTTTCATAACATGAATACATACAAGCGTAAACATGAAAATATTAAAACTGAAATGGGAATGGAAAGTTCTCATTTAATATTACAACTCACACAAGAGCTCTGTCTTAGAATAGAGTTTACTCATCTGTTTTATTATATCAATTTTACTGTGTTGTAAGAATTAAATTTCTTAATAATACTATAAAACATTTTCTGAGATATGAAGGTCCATAAATATGTCACTGTTATTAAACTTTAATTTATTAAAAATAAGGTCCTGAAATGAGTCTTATACTCACCTCTTATACTGACAAATCTATCAAAGTTGATCAAGTTTACAAATGTATCAAATTAAATGTATGAAAACAAACTGCAGGTACTTAGCTAATGATAGTCACAGCTAGTTATTTTGCTAGACATTTCCAAGTAATCCATAGTTTTTGAAAACATAATCTATTCAAAGAATTTATAGCATAGTTAGTTATTACTAGGTCTTCTTTTTATGGTGCCCTCATGTCTAAGGATGAATGATTGCTGCCTGGCTCATGAGTAGCACCCTCACCTAATGACACAGAGAAAATGCATATCTAAAGGACACATTTGTGTGACTATAAGATCTGACAGTGTGCAAAAGAATACACAGGGCAGGAGGTTCTCTTGAAGGCTCAGCAAGAAAAAAGTGTACATGCAATAACATGAAATGACTCAAACTGAAGTGAGGTCAGGTGAGAAACAAGGGCTCCAAAGAAAAGCAACTGCCTTCTTCCAAAGGCTTAGCGATGCTGGAAGGACCACTTTTCCTAATGCCTCTGCTGGTCTATAGCGTTGCTAACAAGTTGCTTTTCCCTTCATGAATCCTGTGGATGTCTACCCACTATAATAGCAAGAGAAAGGCAAGATACATGTGTGGCCTGTTGTAAGGCAATGGAAGAATATAGCACAATTGATAACCCTTCAAGAAAAGACAGTCTTCCTTTTGGTGTATGCTTAGTTATTTATTTAACAGAAATCTTTATTAGAGGTCATATGTGTCAGCTGTTCGGCTATGGCGTAATGTTAGAATTAGATCATGTAAAAAACATACCAGCTTCTCAAGCAGTATAGACTTAGGGAACATTTTGCAACATTCTGTAGCTCTGATTCAGCTAAAATTAAACAGACTAATAATATTTAAGGGTGTAGCAAAATAAAAGAAAGCATAATGACATTTTATCTATATTTAAATGTCATTAACTGCCACCCTTTGATGAAATTATATATTCTATTGCTTAATTCAAAGACATTTGCAATTTAATAATCTGTTGTATTATATAGCTACCCTATGTATTGATGATAAAAATGTAATCATGTTTTGTCTTTAAATTTTTTTCCAAGTAAAACTTTATGTACTTTGGTGATTATATTCATAGAACAAGTTCCAGAAGACTGAGATTTACCTTGAAAAATAACTGCTTAGAAACTTTTATATTTTTAAGAAGAATTGAAAGATATTTGATTATTTACACAGATCTTTATGTTTATACTAATGAAATGAAATGGATTACTTTTAATTTAAAAACTTGGTTTTGAATTTAGTATGTGTTTGTGTGCATATGTGTATGTATGTGTGCATGTGTGTGTGTGCGCATGGGTGTATGTGTCTGTGTAAATTCCTGTGTCAGATTGCATCAGTGGAAGTAAGAACTCAAACCAAGGTTTTCAGTTCTACTTTTTTCTTCCACCATGCTGTTTGAAGTGATCAAACTCAGGTTGTCAGTTGGTGGCGTGTATCTTGACGTATAAAGACATCTGAAGGGCTCTACAATCTCATTTTAATCATATTCTTGTTCTTTTCTGTAAATACACACACACACACACACACACACACACACACAAACACTTTAACATATGCCTCTCCCTAAGCCTTTCATTTTGTCCAGTACTGGGCAAAAATTTCTCCAGACTAACTACTAACCATGCCTTTACCAATTAACTAGACTCTTTTTTTTCTCTTTTTTTTTTTTTTTTTTTTTGGTTATTTTACTTATTTACAATTCAAATGTTATCTCCCTTTCCAGTTTCCCTTCCACAACCCCCCATCCCCTACTCCCTCTGCATGCCTCTCTGAGCTTGCTCTTACACCGGCCCACCTACTCCTGCCTCAGGGGCCTAGCTTTCTCTTATTCTAGGTCATCAAGCCTCTATAGGACGAAGGATTTCCTCACCCAGTGATGCCAGATAAGAGCATCCTCTGATATATATCCAGCTGAAGTCGTGGGTACCCCCTGTCTACTCTTTGGTTTGTGGTTTAGTCCCTGGGAGATTTGGGGGGTTTGGTTGGTTGATATTGTAGCTCTTCCTATGAGGTTGCAACCCCCTTCAGCTCCTACATTCCTTGCCCTAACTTGCCCACTGAGGTCCCCGAGCTCAGTCCAATGTTTGGCTGTGTACATCCGCATCTGTATTGGTCAGGCTCTGGCAGAGCCTCTCAGGGGACAGCTACCCCAGGCTCCTGTCAGTAAGCACTTCTTGGCATCATCTGTAGTATCTGGGTTTGGTGTCAGCAGATGGGATGGATCCCTAGGTGGGGCAGTCTCTGGATGGCCTTTCCTTCAGTTTCTGCTCCACTCTTTGTCCCCGTATTTCCTTTTGACAGGAGGACTTCTGGATGAATATTTTTGAGGTGGGTGGGTGGCCCTATCCCTCAACTGAGGGCCATGCCTATCCACTATGTATGGTCTCTACAGGTTCTATCTCCCCTTTGTGGGTATTTTGGCTGAAGTCCTCCCTGCTGGGTCCTGGGAACCTCTTGAGTGCCTGGAATCTGGGACTATCTAGTGGCTCCCCCCGCCCCCCCACTGCTATACAACTACTTTTAAATTCCTGACTACTTTTAAATACTTTTCCCCCATCTCTCATATCTGCACTGGCCCCACCTTTTTCTCTCCTCCTCCCCTCTCCCTCCCAGATCTCTCTCTCCCTCTACTTCCCAGAGATCATTCTCTCCCCCTTCTGAGTAGTACTCTAGCATCCACACTTTGGTGTGATCTTCTTTCTTCTTGGGTTTCTTATGGTCTCTGAGCTGTGGGTATTTGGAGCTTCATTTTGTCTAATATCCACTTATAAGTGAGTACATACCATGTGTGTTCTTTTGTGATTGGGTTACCTCACTCAGGATGATATTTTCAAGTTCCATTCATTTTTCTGTGAATTTCCTTTAACTTAGGTTTTCATTACAAAGGTCTACCAGCAAAAGTTGTGTTTAAGTATAAGTAGCTACCAGGATGACTGAAGGTTTCTTGTTTTGTTTCCTGAAGATTTGTTTGGCTTCAGATTGTGCTTTGACTCTGTGTATCAGAACTTGGTTTTTAAAGTATGATATACAATGAAAAAATAATTATAATTATTATGATGGTCCCCCTCTAGTATACTTTATTTTCAAAAACTCTTCCATAGCTCTTGAATTAATTTTGACATAAGCCAGTAAAAAGCAAAGACAAGCTATTTCTGCACAGGAGAAATTGACTATAAATAATATTTCACAAATTCTTCAACCTGCCTTTGAGTATTTTCAAAAATCTTACATGTTTGTTAATGGCATCTAAAATATTTTATGTTATCAAAATTCTGTTGGTGGTTTTTAGTATAGGTTGAGAGTTTGGGCTAAAGAATAAAACAACAACAGCAAAAAGTCCTTCAGTTGACCAGAATCAATGAATAGCACTTATTGTTAGCTAACACGAGGCCATACTAATGACTATGGATATAAAGGTTTCTTATCGTTTCCAAAGAGCAGATAAACATCTAGCTTTGGGATATGATAACCACAATATCGGTCTTCCAGCAGTTTCTAGCTTTCATATTAGATATTGACCGCAGTTTTCCATTTGAAGAGTAGAGTCCGTTAATAGTACTGTCTTTTTCAGAATTCTGCTACATTTTGAGTTCCTCCAGCATTTCCAATAATTTCATATATTAAAAAACATTTTAAAATAATATCTTACAATTGTTTCTTCATTGTTGAGAATAGTTTTTGCTATCCTGGTTATTCCAAATGAATTTGCAAATTGCTCTCTCTAACTCTATGAGTAATTGAGTGGGAATTTTGATGGGGATTGCATTGAATCTGTAGATTGCTTTCTGCAAGATGGTCATTTTACCTATATTAATCCAGCCAATCCATGAGCATGGGAGGTCTTTCCATCTTCTGAGATCTTCGATTTCTTTCTTCAAAGACTTGTTTTTTTTTCATACAGATCTTTCACTTGCTAGGTTAGACTCACACCAAGATATTTTATATTATTATATCATATTTATATAATACAGCTTGTGACCTCAAGATGTAATACAGTGCAATCATGATAAATACTGCAGGATATTGGTACAGAGACAGGCAGGTAGATCAATGGAATAAAATTGAAAAACCAGAAATGAACCCATGCACCTATGGTCACTTGATATTTGACAACAGAGCTAAAGCCATCCAGTAAAAAAGGACTGCATTTTCAGCAAATGGTGCTGTTTCAACTGGAGGTCAGCATGTAGAAGAATACATATTGATCCATTCTTATCTCCTTGTACAAAGATCAAGTTCAAGTAGACCAAGGACCACCACATAAAACCAGATACACTGAAACTACTAGAAGAAAGTGGGAAAGAATCTCAAACATATGGGCACAGGGGAAAAAAATCCTGAACAGAACATTAATGACTTATGCTCTAAGATCAATAGTCAACAAATGGGACCTCATGAAATTGCAAAGATTCTATAAGGCAAAGGACACTGTCAATAGGACAAAACAGCAACCAGCAGATTGGGAAAAGACCTTTACAAAACCCACATAGACTAAAGGGCTAAAGTTCAATGTATACAAATAACTCAAGATATTAGAGTCCAAAGAACCAAATATTCCAATTAAAACTGGAGTACAGAGCTAGACAAAGAAGTTTTAACTGAGGAATATCGAACTACCAAGAAGCACCTAAAGAAGTGTTCATAGCCGGGCAGTGGTGGCACACACCTTTAATCCCAGCACTCGGAAGGCAGAGGCAGGCGGATTTTTGAGTTCGAGGCCAACCTGGTCTACAGAGTGAGTTCCAGGGCAGCCAGGGCTATACAGAAAAACCCTGTCTCAAAAAACCAAAAAAAAGTGTTCAACATCAGTAGTCATCAGGGAACAAATCAAATCAAAACAACCACCAGTCAGAATGACTAAGATCAAAAACTCAGGTGGTTGCAGATGCTAGCGAGCATATGGAGAAAGAGGAAAACTCCTCCATTGTTGGTGGAATTACCAACTGGTGCAATCCCTCTGGAAATCAGTCTGGCAGTTCCTCAGAAAATTGGACATAGTACTACCTGAGGATCCAGCTATACTGCTCCTGGGCATATACCCAAAAGATATTCAACTTATAACAAGGACATATGCTCCATTATGTTCATTGAAGCCTTATTTATAATAGTCAAAAGGGGAAAAATAAATTAATTAATTAATTAAAAAAATAGCCAAAAGCTGGAAAGAACCCAGATGTCCTTTAACAGAGGAATGGATACAGAATATGTAGTACATTTACACAATGGAGTACTACTTAGTTATTAAAAACAAAGAATTCATGAAATTCTTAGGCATATGGATGGAATTAGAAAATATCACCCTGAGTGAGGTAACCCAGTCACAAAAGAACACACATAGTATGCACTCACTGATAAGTGGATATTAACCCCAAAGCCTAGAATACCCAAGACACAATTCACAGACCACATGAAGCTCAAGAAGAAGGAAGACCAAAGTGTGGACGCTTCAGTCCTTCTTAGAAGGGGGAACAAAATACTCAAGTGAGGAAATATGGAGACAAAGTGTGGAGCAGAGACTGATGGAAAGGCCATCCAAAAACTATCCCACCTGGGGATACATCCCATTAACAGACACTAAACCCAGACATTACTGTGGATTCCAAAAAGTGCTTGCTAACAGTAACCTAATATAGCTGTCTCCTGAGAGACTCTCCCAGAGACTGACAAATACTGAGGCAGATGCTCACAGCCAACTATTGGACTGAGCACGGGTTCTCCAATGGAGGAGTTAGAGAATGAAAGAGCTGAAGGGGTTTGCAGCTCCATAGGAAGAACAACAATATCAACCAACCAGACCCCCCAGAGCTCCCAGGGACTAAACCACCAACCAAAGAGTACACATGGAGGGACCCATGGCTCCAGCTGCATATGTAGCAGAAGATGGCCTTGTTGGACATCAATGGGAGGAGCGACCTTTGGTCATCTGAAGGCTTGATACCCCAATGTAGGGGAATGCCAGGGTGGGGAGATGGGAATGGATGGGTGGGGAACACCCTCATATAAGCAGGGAGAGGTAGGATGGGATAAAGAATTTCCTGAGGGAAACCAGGAAAGGGAATAATATTTGAAATGTAAATAAATAATATATCCAATAAAAACAATATTTCTTCATTAATTGTAACATGGGACTGGGACTGTACATGTAAACCAAGATAAGGAAACAATTCTTCAATTATATTGTAAACAAACACTAGTTCCAATGAAGATACATAGAAATGTCAAAATACATTTAAAGTTATAAATCTGAGAACTTGCTGTAACAATGAACCATTGTAATGTGTTTCGGGGTGTGTGCATGTGTATGTATGTAGATTTTTGTTCCATGTTGCATCAATGGAGGTAAGAACACAAAGGAGGTTTTGTTCAGTGTTTTTCTTATATTATGGAGTACTTTTTGACCAGAGTTTGCACAGGAACAGAAGACACCTCCATTTAAGTAGTAAAATTTTGTGCGATATCTAAGCTCTTAAAGTAATAGAATATTAGGTGATATAATTAATTTTAATTTATGTCCTTGAAGAGAGAGTTTTATGCTTAACTCACTAAAAAGTTATTGATATTTTGATTAATAATAATTATAAAAATAGATTAGATTTCTCATTGGAAACACATAAATCCTATCACAGTATTACTAAAGCATCTTCCTATATAGTTACACAAAGAAATTAAATAAAATATTCAAATTGAAGGAGTGTGCTGCTCCACTCATCAAAGAAATACAGAGCTGAAATATAGAATTAATGCATTTCTGTAGGAAGAAATTAACCTGTACCGTGAAGCATGCAGCATCAGCATCCCTAATAAGGTAGAAAATAGCCTGATTAAAATGAACAAAATCAGATGCCCTGTAGGCACCAAAGTAAAAGCAAGTTCTTCCTTGAAGCAAGGCTTCGCATACCCAACTAAAGGCAGATAAAAATTTCAGCCTTAGTGTAGGTACAGCATCCTCAGAAAAGAAAAGGCAGGCAGTTACAGCTTTCAAGCAGGACCAAGAGTATAATAACAAGATATGATTACATTCAATAAGAGAAAGAAGGACCCGAAAGCTTACTGTTTTAAAAAATATAGTAATGACACTACAAAAAAAAGTAAATCATTGACCTGTTCTCTATGCTTTTATCCACACAGGCACAAATGTCATCATAACAAGGTCACCTGTAGTTCCATTTACTCATTCACTGAACAAATAAACATTACATTCTTTGTGTAATGCCCTGTGTCATGTAATAGAGGTAGAGGCATAGTGACTGGAGCACATAAGACAATGACAAGCCATTGAAATGAAATGATGTGACATTAACACCTGGCATAAAGAGAACAGATGCTAAAGGCGTGCACATTTACACAGAGATGTGTAATATTCGTATGTTATGGAAGAAATGCTCTCCTAGATAGTAATGTAGTGTACTATTCTTGGAAAATTCAGTATTACATGTTTGTACAGAAAAGAAAAAGACGAATACCGACAACTAGAATCTCAGTACAAAAGGAAAGAGCAAAAGCAAGCTTTCAGAAGGGAGAGGTCAACAGTAGTGGATATTGAATGTGACCGTGTATTGTGTGCAGTTAGAGTGGAAAATGGTGATCTTGGTAATACTGAAGCCACTGGTGACCTTGGACAGATTAGTTTCAGTCCTGTGTGGGTTTTCCTTCCTGATTATTTATAAAATTGAAGTTGAGATAATTATTTTTTTAAAAAGGGATGATTTTTCCTCTGGCATCAATAAATGAGTATACCTCCAAAGTACTAGGATATTCAGAGACTGTCTCAAGCCCGCTGGACTCCGAGGTTTTGTGCATTAACTAAGAATAGTAGATCTGCCTGGATGCGTAACTGAGCTGTTCAGAGTCTCAGAGGCCATACTTTTTGCATTCACTGTAAGTTAGAATTTGAGAAATCAAGTATTGTAGAGGGGAAGAAAACTGCAGAAATGGGTCTAGATTCAAGCACACTTATAGAAACATCGTATTGGTTTTCCATAGACCTTAACATTCTTGCAAAAAAGAAACAGGGGTTTCATTAGAGTCAGGAGCCCTGATTCCTTTATGGTGAAAATGGGAAGCCCCCTTGAATTATAGAGTCCTCCACAGTAGGTGACTTGCTTTCCCTTCATTAAATTTACCACATTTTCTTTTTTTATCTCATGATATTTGTCTGATGCACTATCCCATCCTCTCCAAAGATGTTGATAACATTACAATGACAGCAATCAGATCTCATTCCTTTCCACTTTGCATTTGCATGCAGCCTACATTACTTTATACTGAATCAAGCAGGAGTCAGAAAGACAATAAGAGACAAATGTTAGATATAAGAATTCCCATTCATGAATTTTCTTATGAAAGTTCACACACAGGCTTCACCATACATCTATCCGAGAGAACAGGGTAAGGAAAACCTCCTTGTGATGAGTTCCCCAGACTACGATTAGAAAATCGGATTTATACTTACCTCATATCTCGTTATTTCAATATATTTGAATGATTTTTACATATCAACTGTCTAATAATTTAATATTTGAATAAAATTTCAACCATTTCAAAATGGGAAAGTAATCAAGTATGTTTCTCACTTAAGAATATATTTGCATATTTTAATGTCCATGCATACACACGGTAGACAAATACACAATCACAGACACCCTTCAGGAAAACTTTAATCCTGGGACATTTTATATTGGCATTCGGACTTAAAAAGGATCAGTTTTTTTCACAAACTTGATCTATGATATATGGAAGCAAGATAATAGTGTGAAGCCACATGCCTATTTCAAAACTGAATTTCACTAAATGTCATACTGAAGTTCTCTGCCATTTTCCTGGACAGGATATTGGTTCCCAGAAGGAAAATACATTTATGGAAAGGCATACCCTGTAACTCAAGGGTGATGTGTGCTGGCTTTGAACCTGAAAGATCTATATCCTGAAGCACGTATCATTTTGTAATTCAAATGCAACCAAGTGCAAATAACTGCCCAAGAAACAGATTCTTGCACATGAATTGCTTAGTTTGCTTGCCATGTGCCTTCTGCATAAATACTTACAGCACTTTGCATATGTGTAATCAAATGTACTTTGGGATTTTAAGCAGCTACATTTCTGGTGAGGAAAATTAACGTGCTTACAAATAAGAAATATAGATTATATATGTGCATGTACACTAATTATTTCAGAATAAAATTTTTGATACATTTAACATACTTAATAAATATACATACATTTATGATATCACAACTAATATATGAATATATATACATATATATGTATATATTATTTATACACTTAGTTACTCAGAAAGTCTGTCCTTTTTCATAGGTGTTATTAATAAAAACATCATAAAATCAGTACATAATCTGTTAAGCTACAGGGTGGATAAAACCACTTGGTAGCCCCACTCCAAAGCAAGAAGTAGGAAATGCTAAAAACATATACTAAGGAAGACTGTTCAGAAATGGAGGAAGAGAAACCATTTGAAATGCTGAGATAGTCCAAAATATATGGGAATATCAAGGAAAAGCATTCATTTAAAAAATATAGGAAGTAAATAAAATGTAATATAGAAGTAGATTAAATATGGATAAATTTATTGGTTTATCATTTTGCCAAAGTACAGGAAAAGTTAAGTATTAAAAGAAGTGTTGAAGTCAAGGTATTTCACAGTGTTTCGAAAATGGAAAGTGAAACACAAAGGGAGTATGGAGATTAGCATTTACTAAGAAACCCTCTTGTAAGGACTTTCCAAGATAACTTTACATAACAGAATTATACTGCAGGAGCATAAAAGCAATAGAAAGAGACATCGTCTGAGGCAACACAGATTAGTCACCTGGCATTTTCTCCCAAATTAGTTAGCACAGGCTAATTTGAAGAATGTTAATTAAATCAGCCAAGGGATAGTCACATGTTTGAAATGTCAAAGAATGAATGTTAAAAGTTAACTTTTATACCTTGGCAAACCCCATACACATGGCTGAGACTGGAGGAGACCATACTGTGGAAAACATAAAAGCAATATGGAGAAATTAAGATTAAATTGCACTTTTGCTGAAATTTAGTGTCTCTTACATTTTTCCAACATAATTTTCATTTACAAAGCATGTGGAAAAGACATTGCTGTTTTGCTCAAGAGTTCCTCTCTCATCAAGATACAGGGTGGCCTGAGAATTATCACTTTTAATAAATTCCAATGCTGCTGGTAGCCTGAGGGCTGTCCTTTTAAAAATTTCATTGTAGGATGTTGATTAAAATGATCAAATGTTTTTCACGTTGCTCAGCTTTGAAAAATTAGTGGCAATAGTAAGATAAGTGGATAATTCACTTAGTATTAAAAGAAAGACATCATGGAAGACCATATTTAGATATTTTTCCACATACAGACTTTCTCTTTTTTTCCTAAAACATATCATTTTCTTTAAGAAAATGTCATTTGTAAGTGACATAAATCGAGGGTGCTAACTTAATGGGTAAAAGTACTGCTGTTCTTGCCTAAGACCTGAGTGAATTTCTCAACATATTGTACAGCTCATGCTGTCCTTTCAACTGGTCCAGAGTGCACATCACCCTCTCCTGGCCACTGGAGATATGGCACTAGTGTGCACATAGCGCGCACATGCGCGCGCATGTGAGCGCGCACAGACAAACACATACACACACACCACATAATTAAAAATAATTTAATTTAAAAATTATGAACATGAATCCAGTTCCAATCCTATTTCATATAATAATTCACCGTTTGTAACGTAATATTCAGTATTTTTAGTAAAAATTTTCCAGATTACTTACTTACTTACTTATTTATTTATTTATTTATTTATTTATTTATTTTTGGTTTTTCGAGACAGGGTTTCTCTGTATAGCTCTGGCTGTCCTGGAACTCCCTCTGTATACCAGGCTGGCCTCGAACTCAGAAATCCACCTGCCTCTGCCTCCCGAGTTCTGGGATTAAAGGCGTGCGCCACCACTGCCCGGCCAACTTTTATATTTATTAAAAGAATTATTTATAAACATTCTCTCTCTTTAAACAAAGAATATATAGTTGAACAATTTATGAAGTCATAATAGTCCTTCCTCCTCTCTATGTGTATGTTGTATTGGGATCTAGTGTAAGCTGTCTACTTAGGGACATGTGGATTATGCAGCGGGTACTCCTGCCTTAGCCCTACTCCTTACAAGAGCCCAGTAGTCTTCGATTTTTATTGCCTATATCAACGTGATATGTGCAGTGTAATTTGCTTCATTCACCTACTGTAAGATTCTGAGACCTATCATGACGTTCCCTCGTCTGAACCATGGCTTTAGGTCACTCAACTCCCATAATATTCTCAATCTGCCTATTTTCTGCAACAATCTCCACACTCCATGGAATTTTCAAGTCTGCTATATAACAAGAACGGACAGAAACTTGAGCTAACGTTGATAGTTCATTAAGTTTGGGCTCAGGCAGAAGAAGCCAATATTTCAGAGATCAAGTCCTGTCTTCCTCAGAACTCTCTTCTTTATTTCTGAAACAGATTTTTTTTTCAACCAAAAATGGTGGATCAAAGGCTTCACATCTATTTCTTTCATATCCTCTTTCTTTCTACTGGCAAATTGGCTGGGTGATATTTCTTGACATGCTAAAAATAGAAAGATAATTTTATATGACAGATTCTCATTTAGGTATTAATTAGGTTTTAATTTAGATGCCCTTTCGTGTGTCAGAAATTGTAACTCTTTTCCTTTGCAAAAATATTAGAATGATCTTATCTTTCTCAAAATATTTCTTCAACCTAAATTGTAGAACACCTTATGATGACTACAAAGAACATACTTGTACATAATTGGAAAACAACAACAACAGCGAAAACTTCAATGGTAGTCAATTAAAAATTCTACCATGTAAGCAAAGCGTAAAATGATGAATCAAGGTATGGATGTATCAGCAACTCTTCATCATTCAAATGTTCAAATAGGCTCTATTTGACTATAATAGAGAATATGAATTTTATATCTGGTAGTTGCCCATATATTATATAAAAATATATGCAAGATATACTAGAATACTTAACACATGCTTTAATATCTACTAAAGATGCTGAGTTTGTATCCATAGGCTTTCTTTTATTGTATTATTGATATATTCAGAATTAGAGCAGAATTAGAGTATTAAGTATGATATATAACTGAACTTACACATTTGCATGAGATCTTAGGTATATATGGAGTAGTATATTCATATGTGTACTATAAAAATATGAAAATAGATTACTTTGGTTGTTTTCACTAAATTGAAATAATAGGTCAAGAATAGATTTTGTTTCCATTATCAATTTTCCCATGTAAAGCTAGACTTCAAATTAAGCTTCCTTAAATCTGGGTGGTATTTAAGTGTAGGTGACCAAAACAAAAGTGCAGAGTTGTTATACTCTGGAAACATAGGAATTAGATTATAATTTTTTTTTATAATTTCCTGCTTCCCTGAGGTTTTAGAATATTACTGAACAGGAAGCTAGATATAATATAGTACTGTATGGTTGTTTGAGAATGACCTATCGCTTGGACAGATCACTGGAGCTACTTGAAGAGACCACAGAGAATAAATTTGTCTACACTTAGCTGTTCTATCCACACTAACACTGGTACCAGGGGTGTGAGAGTAGAAGTCACCTTGATCATGACAGCAAGACACACATCACAGAGAAAATGTTGGAGCAACTCCAACAAAGACTTTATCTGGGAAAATGTGATTTCTCAAAAGTGGACTAGAGAGGATATCTTCTATTTATGTTCTTTGTAACCTTACAAAGACCCACAAATATATTTATCTAGTGGTAGAGGTTGCATGCAACAGAATTTTAGAATGTTATACATAATTTCAAATGACAATAAAGCTAATTTATAAATCTGTTATTTTCAATAAAATATCACACTTTTATATTCATATGCAAGAAAAGGGTAAAATTATTATTTTTTTAAATCCTTATTTTCATTGAGTAAATTTTCTATTCATGTTTTAAAAATGGCATTATCTGGGACATATTCCTGCCCAGTATTTCATAATGATAGTTTAGAAGTTTTCATTCCATCCTAATAATAAAAATGTGAACAACTCTTGTGACCAGTAGTTTTATTTATTTACTGTCATCATTTTTATTTTAAAACTAACTGAAAATTAATAATGACCTTGTAGAAAATATAAGATTTTCATTTCCTCATAATATTTCTAATAAAAATATTTTTCATTTTTTTAATGTGTAATTAATACATATCATTTAAGCTCTTGCTTTTCCTGAAACAGAATATATATATATATAATTATATGGAGAGAGAGAGAGTAAGAGAGAGAGAGAAAGAGAGCATACTATGTTTGTTAGAATTTCTATTGCTGTGAGAATAAACCATCACCAGGGCAACTCTTGTAAATGAAAATGTTTTATTGGGTTGGTTTATATCTTCAGAGGTTGAACCAGTTATCATGGTGAGAAGCATAGTGGCACACAGGCATACATGATGCTGGAGAAGAGCTGAGAGTTTCACAGATAGCAGAAGAAGACTGTGCCTCTGTGCTGCACTGGGCATACCTTGAACATATAAGATCTCAAAGTCCACCCCCAGAGTGACACATTTACTCCAACAAGGCCACACCCACTTGAATAAAGCCATCCGTCCTAATAGTGACAATATTTATGGGCCACACATAATCCTACAGGATCCATACCTATTCACACAAACACAAACACACATACATAACACTTCCAAGTATGATTCAGTTTCCTTTCCTCTGTAATTTAAGATAGCATCACTATTAATTTGTACAGTATGTGTGTATTTCTGTACCCAGGGAGACTTATCTTTTGATCTTTCCGTTTGGATGAGAGTTACAAATTTTGTGAAGTATTCAGCTTTTATTCTTTTAATATATTAAAATTTACTTTGTATCATTATTCTTTTTCATATTTTTCCTGATTAGCATATTATTTTCCTCAGATAAACATTTCATTTTACAAATTAATCCCCTTCCTTCTCCTGCTGTTATTTTAATTGAATTTCCCCTGATTTTATAAATGAAAAGAACTCCAATTTTGTTATTTGAGTTTTCTCTTAAAGGAGCACATCATATTTACTACTAATTTTAATTGTTTTTATGTCTTTCTATTCTGTTTCCTTTTATTAACCATTGCATTGCACATAGGGGCGTGTATGCTAATGCAAATATAATACAGATGCTATACATTTTCTGTAAAATTTGTATAAAAATCTTTGGTAGTGATTATATCATTTATCAGGGATGTATTTATTTCAATATGTAATTGATTTAGGTGTGTTAATTAAATAACATTACATAATATTGAATATTTTAATTTAGTTTATGTATATTTTATAGTGACTCATATATATTTTCCACATATTCATTTTATTTTTTCTAGGCTGTGTATATAAAGTATGGCATGTCAACATGTTACACTACTAACGTTTCTAAGTACTATAGAATGTATTGTGCAAGATTACTTTGTACACTTTGTGACTTTAACAGTAAACTTTCCGTGTTTATTTTCAGGCAGATGTGTGTTTATACATGGAATTGTCACTGAACATATTAGCCTAATTATTGGACATAATACATTTCATGTTAGCAATGTACACATGTATGATCTCTAGTCCCCTTCTGAAAGATTTCATGTGAACTGTGTACCTGTCAGCTGCGCCGTCGTTGCTTATCAAGCAAATCCTATTATTGAAATCTTTGATGGGACTCCAGCATCTACAGGAAAACACTTCTTTGTGCTGTTCTTTTTGGAGTAAAATATTGCATTGCAGGGCCTGTGTCACTTAACTATTTTGCGGATTTCCATTAGTTAATATTATATAGATTTTTTCACTATTTTTAACATTGAATTTCACGATGGACTTTACTTGTTTTCTCCTTGAACCTGCTTTGTTCTCTCAAAAAAATAATTTAATATTCAGTTCTTTAAGTTCTAAGAAGTTTTAAATTGAATTATTTATTTTTCATAACATAAAAGACTGTATTTTGGAGGAAAATTATATTATACTCATTGAAATCTGATACAGTTCTCACCCCTTTCCTATTTTTTTGTATTTTTGAGAATATTTAATTTTGTTTTTAAAAAAGTCTTAAATATTACAAGAATCACATATGATATTTTAAATACATATATGTTGTAAAATGTTCAATTCAGGGAAAATATATCTACTCCTAAAGTTTTGTTGTGTTTGTGGTGAAAATATTAGAAATGTCTAGGGGTTTGAAATGTACAGTAGTATTTCATTTGCTATAGCCAACCATGCTTTATTCTCACTTTTATTGGCATTAGATTATTTTATCACATAATATTTCCTGATTACAGTTTTCCCAGTTCTCTACTACCCCCAGTTCCTCCCCACCTCTCCTCGTATCTGATTCACTCCAGTTTTTGTATCTTATTAGAAAAGAACAGGCTTTTATGAGATAATAATTAGATACAACAAAATAAATATAATAAAATAAAATAGAAATTATAACATCAACTTTGGGCAAGGCAAATCTTTTTAAAGCCTTCCACTGTCAGAGTGTGAGTGTCATTATACAATTTAAGCTGTGGAAGTGCTTCTTTCATGAGCAAGTGTGCCCTTAGGTTTGGTATATAGATGTTATGAATTGCTAAGTCTTCTTGTTTTCTTTGCTTTGATAAGGTTGTAACAGCATTTTCCCAGACTTGTCTGACTAAATGGGTTTCAGTCTATTTTGTCAGGTATTAAAATAGCTATTCAAGGTTCTTTCTTAAATTTTTGAGTTTTGAATATTTTCTCCATCATTTTACTCTGAGGTGATATCTATTCTTGATATGTTGGCATCTTTCTTGGATACAGCAGATAAATTATTCCTGTTTTTGCAGTCACAGTTTCTGTTTTTTATTGGAGAATTTGACTATTGTTGAAAATATCAATGAACACTGGTTATTGTTTCCTTTTATTTTATTGGTTGTGTATGTACCTGTGCTTCCATCTTTTGACTTTGCAGTTCTGATATTATTTATTCCCTGTGATATCTTGGTTATAGTTAACCTTGTTTGTTTGGAGTCTTCTTTCTAGCACCTTTTCTTGATCTGGGGTGTGGATAGATAATTTTTAAATTCTATTTTTTCATTGAGTGTCTTATTTTTCTCACCTATTGCAACAATTCTTATCGTGTAGGTTGCAACCCCTTTGGGTGACCCTTTTACAGGGGTCACCTACTACCATCAGAAAACACAGATATCATGATTCATAACAATAGCAAAATTATAGTTGTGTGGCATCAATCAAAACAATTTTGTGGTTGGAGGTCACCACAACATTAAGAGCTGTATTAAAGGATCACAACATTCAGAAAGTTAAGAACCACTGAGCTATTCTGTTTTATTTATTTTTTCATTCATTTATTGATTGATTCATTCCATATCCAAATATAAGCCCCCCCTCCTCCCAGTTTGAGGCCAAAGAGAAGGCAACACAGCCAAGGGAAGAGGATCCACAGGAAGGTAGCAAGTTCAGGGGCAGCCCCCTGCACCAATCCCTGACACTATGAAGGGTACTCTGTTGTGCTTGGCTGTGAGTCTCTGCTTCTGTTTCTCATTGGATCCTGGGTGGAGCCTCTCAGAAGACAGTTATGCCAGGCATTAGATGGAGCTCAGGGAGTCTTGTGGAAGAGGTAGGGGAAGGATTTGTGAACCTGAGGAGGAAGGGGGTTTCACAAGAATATCAACAGAGTCTACTAACCTGGACTCTTCGGGGCTCCCAGAGACTTAACTGCCAAGCAAAGAAAGAACACGGTCTGGACCAGGACTCCCCACACGTGTAGCAGATGTGCAGCTTGGTCTTCATGCAGGTCCCCTAACAACTAAAGCAGGGGCTGTCCTACTGAATTATTGTAACTAAAACTTTGCTGAATATAGTAGTCTGAGCTAGCATCTGGTCTCTTTAAGTCTGAAGCATATTTGTCAAGGTCCTTCTAGTTTTTAGAATCTCCATTGAGAAGTCAAGTGTTTGCATTTATATGTCACTGGATCTTTTTCCCTTGAAGCTTTTAAAATTCTTTCTTTGTTTTGTATATTTAATGTTTTGATTATCTTGTTCTCAGAGGTCTTTATTTTCTGCTCCAATCTATCGGATTGTTCTGTATGCTTCTACTTTTATAGTCATCTTTTTCTTTGTGTTAGGTGAATTTTCTTCTATAATTACGTTGAAAATATTTCTGTGGCTTTGACCTTGTTTTCTTTTCCTTCATCTATTTCTATTATTCTTAGATTTGGTCTTTCCATTTCCTAATTTCTTGGAAGTTTTGTGCAAGGAGATATTTTAGATTTAACATTTCCTTTAACCGAAAGGCCCATTTCTACTATCTTTTTTTGTTCAATTCCTGAGATTGGATGGGTTGAAGGAGAGGTGAAAATCTGGGGTTAGTCACCTTTTTGTCTTGCCATAGTGAGCCTAGCATTTAACCAATTATTTTGAGACACTCACTACTTTGTGGAAATGCTATATCTGAATCATATAATGAATATCATTATAAATCCTGAGCACAGAAAATGCATTTGATGCTATTTTTAATACTTCTTTGATTTGCTTTATATATTCTCCTTAAGTGAGAATTCCTGAAAAATTTTCTGTTTGTTTAAGGATGTTAACATTTGCCTGGTATACTTTTACTCGCTTCTTTTTACTTTTAGACTTCTTTTTTTTTTTTTTTTTTTTTTGTAAATAGATTCTTCTCTGATACAATACATCTCAACCACAGTTTGTGTTTTCCCTTCCCCCGATTCCTTCTAGCTTATTCCCACTCCCCCTTCTCCCACAGACCCCTTTTCCCCTATTTCCTCTTCAGAAAAGGGCTCTAAGAGATGACCTACAGACAGACCAAATAAAAGACAAAATACAAGAATTTGAAAGCCCTCATATCTAGGCTTGACAAGGCAGCCCAACAGGAGGAAAACAGTCTCAAGAACAGGCAATGGAGTGAGAGATATTCCCACTGTTAGGGGTTTCACAATAACACAGAGCTAATAGCCATGACATAGATGCAGAGAACCTGGTACAGACCCAGGCATGGTTGCCATTCAGTCTCCATGAGCCCATATGAGCCCAGCTTAGATGATTCAGTGGTCGATGTTCTCCTGGTGTCTTCTATCACCTCCGACTCCTAGAGCCTTCCCTCCCCTTATTCTGTGGGGTTCCCCCTCTCCAAGGGGAAGGACCCAATGGATACTTACAATTTGGATTCTCTCTTCACATAATCTGGCGGTGGGTCTCTGTACTCACTTGTATCTGTGGCTGGATGAAGCCTTTTTAATGATGACTGGATAAGTCACAGATCTATGATTATAGCATAGCATCATTTGGAATAGTTTCCTTAATCATTATTGCCAGTCTTGTTTTGTTCTACCATAGTTCTCTGGACTAGCTAGTCTCTGTTGGGTTCCTTTTCATAGAGATAGTGTAGGGCATAAGATCTCTTTTGGGGCATGGGCCCCAAGTTAACCCAAATATTGGTTGATCACTCCCACATGTTATGTGCCACCATGACCCCAGCACATCTCACATGCAGGATCTATTGTAAATGGAGGGTTTTGTGACTGGGTTAATGTCCACATTTCTCTTTCCATAATCTACAGAGTAACTTCTCATGCCAAAAGGACTAGAATATAAAGGTAAAAGCATACCAGTTTTTCCTCTCTATGATCAATGAGCTGAATGAGTTGTCCTCAAAAATGGGGTCCCTCAGTCAGTTTACAGAGATCAACCTCCTGTCCTAGCATCGGCCTTGGTATTTTAGAGATCTCCATGAGATCTCTTTAGACAACAGCTCCATTGAAAGTGTCACCACAGGAACCCTAGAATGAACTGGCTAATTGCTAGAATTCCTAATTGTTTCATTTTAGATGGTTTCTTTCTAATGAAGAAATAAAAATGGTTATTAGTTATTGTGTATCTCCATGTTACAATGACAATAGAACCTTGCCATTTTTTTGATACTTTATTTACATTTCAAATGTTTTCCCCTTTTCAGGTCTCCCCTTTGGAAACCCCCGATCACATTCCCCCTCCCCTTGCCTCTCTGAGGGTATTCCCCCACTCACCCACCCACTCCCTTCTTCCCTCCCTGGCATTCCCCCTTACTGGAGCATCTAACATCCTCAGACACAAGGGCCTCTCCTCCCACTGACAGCCAACAAGACCTTCCTCTGCCACATATGTGGCCAGCACCATGGGTCCCTCCATATGCATTTTTTGGTTGGTGGTCCAGTCTCTGGGAACACCAGGGGATCTGGCCAGTTGACACTGTTGCTCCCTCCATGATGCTGCAAACTCCCTCAGCTCCTTCAGTCCCTTCTCCAACTCTTCCATCTGGGACCCCACGCTCAGTCCAACAGTTGCTGTGAATTGAATATTGGATATTCTGAAAATTTGGGCTAATATCCACTTATCAATGAGTACATACCGTGTTTGTTCTTTTGCGACTGAGTAACCTCACTCAGGATGATATTTTCAAGTTCCATCCATTTGCCTGCAAATTTGATGAAGTCATTGTTTTTAATAGCTGAGTAGTACTCCATTGTGTAAATGTACCACATTTTCTGTATCCATTCCTCTGCTGATGGACATGTGGGTTGTTTCCAGCTTCTGGCTATTATAAATATGGCTTCTATGAACATAGTGGAGCATGTGTCTTTATTACATGTTGGAGCATCTTCTGGGTATATGTTCAGGAGTGGTATAGCTGGGTCCTCAGGTAACAGTATTATGTTCACTTTTGTTAAACCTCTTAGGTGTTCTGTATCTTTGCTTTCAGCTTTTACTTTAGTTTTGAGTATCATATATGTATAAAAAGAAACATCAGCATATCTACTTCCATTTTCCTCTTTAGGTCCCCCCATATTCCCTCTAAACTCTTGTTCTCAGAGTCATTATTTTTTAATTTTTTGTACCCCATTAAGCCTGGCTATTGCTGTCCATATGTGCATGATGCTGGGGATATCTTTTGGAGCACGGGAAGCCTAACATTGGTCCCTTCCTTCAAGAAGAACCTTCAAAAATGAATGGCCTTCCCTGACCAGGCATATATTAGGTTAGTGTGATTTTGTGTGAGTCTTGTGTGAGTGTGTTAGTTCAGGGTTACTGCTCTGAGTAGACACCATGACCAAAGCAACTCTTAAAAGGACAACACTTAAATGAAGCTAGCTTACAGCTTCAGAGGTTCAGTCCATTATCATCAAGAAAGGAGCATGGCAGCATCCAGGCTGACATGGTACTGGAGGAACTGAGAGTTCTACATCTTCATCTGAAGATCACTAAGATTAGACTAGGTTCCAGGCAGCTAGGAGAAGCATATGTAAACCCACACCAACAGTGATACACTTCCTCCAACAACACTACACCTACTTCAACAAGGCAACACCTCCTAACAGTGCCACTCCCTAGGCTAAGGACATTCAATCCACCACAGTGAGTCAGAGAAATAATGCATTTTTTATTGTGATAGCCATGTCAGGCCTAGAATACAGATTTTCATAAGCTCTCCCCATCATCCAGTGTTTAGAGCCTTTGTTTTGTTTTACTATTTTCTTGTGGTATATTTATGTCATCTTTGATTATTTGAACACAATAAATAATTCTTTTATATATTGTCTAAACATTTTTTCATCTACAAAATTATTAAAGGAGTATAGCCCTAGATTTCTATGTGGTTTATGTTTTCCTTCTAGGACTTAAACATAGCTAATGGAA
Source organism: Uromys caudimaculatus (assembly GCA_028551405.1). Classification (NCBI taxonomy): domain Eukaryota; kingdom Metazoa; phylum Chordata; class Mammalia; order Rodentia; family Muridae; genus Uromys; species Uromys caudimaculatus. The sequence goes on along the minus strand of CM052708.1, from coordinate 14,311,894 downwards.
TTCTAGTGCTGAGGCTGATTATATAGGAGAAACTTACCTGTCTGTGGGACCGTGAAAGGCAGCCTCCCTCCTGGTCGAACACAGGCTTAAACCCCGGTGACCCAGTAGGGGGTAAAAACCCTTCAAGGGATTGAAGGCATTTGGCCATGCTTCTGGAAACCAGGCTCCTGACATGAGACCGCAGCTCTCCATAGGTCTGTGACTACTGGTCACATAGTCCCAAACCCTTCCACAAGTAGAGGTATGGTCACATAGACTCAAGACATCCCCATGTTAATGAGGCACCTAGAGGCTTAGCCACTCCCCCTTCATGCAAAGGTATTTCAACCTTGCCCTTCCCTGAGGTCACAGGGTATGGATTCACTCATGCCACTCCCCACCATGACAATAAACACCCTCCCTGAAACCCTGGACTGTTCCTCCATGGGGAACAATAGAGCAGGCCTTCGTCTAAAGAGCAATGACATCTAGTCTCAATCAGAAGGCCTACCAGTGAACCCAGCCATGGTAGCCAACCAAATCAAACCAAATCAACCCAGCCAACCTGTGCCAGGCTACAGGCTTAGAGAGATCCAGGTGCTCTTCTCCACACTTCTCCTTGCTTCTCTCCCTCAGCCTGGGCTAAATTTGGCCTGCAGCCCCCACTTTGTTCTCAGCTCTTCCACGGCATCCAACCACATCTGGGATGCCCAAGAGCATGGGAACCCAACAGACCCAGTGGTCCTGGGACCACAGACCATGCTACCCTACCCCAGGGGTAGTGTTCCTGTGGCTTCTCATAGGCCGACACCGCCCAGCAGTGCCATGGGGTAAGTGAGGTCAAACTGCCCCCCTCCCCCACCAGTTAACCCAACACCTGTCAATGTTCCAAGGAGAGGCTATGAAGGCCCTTTACATGTCAACCCCTATGAAGGATAAACTGGGGAAATCTGAGCTCATTGGTCAGGTCATGGGAATCTGTTACCTGTTAACACTGGTTTCTGTGTAGTACTGGAAGTTTGAGGCTTAGTTCTGCCTCGGGTCTCCTTCAGTGTTTATGGTTAGAAGTTGATTTATTAAAAAAGTTTGGGTTCATAGGTCTAGGCCCAGGGGCCCTTTACCTGTCAATACATAGAGGTTAGTAAACATGGTTTACTCCTGTTAAATGTATTTTCACAAATCATTTCTTGTACATGCATAAATTATTTGTGGTTTATTTGGGGAACATCATTTTGTAAAATAGCATGATTGTTTAATCATTATTTACCTCTTTATGTAATGTGGATTTATCTAACTTCTTCTAGAAAATAATTTTAGCTAAATTTGCTTTTTAGTTTTAGACAGTTTCTTTGTTCTTAAATATTTAATACTGAAATATTCATGTAAGATATTATATGGACAAGTCTGTAGGTAATGTGTGTACATAAGAATCAGAGACAAAGACTGGAGCAGAGACTGAAAGAAAGGCCATCCAGAGAGTGTTCTCCCTGGGAATCCATCCCACATGCAACCACCAATCCTAGACACTATTGTGGATTCCAAGAAGTGCTTCCTGACAGGAGCCTGGTATAGCTGTCTCCTGAGAGGCTCAGGCAGAGCCTGACCAATACAGATGTGGATGCTGGCAGCCAACCATCAGTCTGAGCAGTTAGGGGAAGTACTGAAGGAGTGGAAGGGGCCTTATCTGGCACTAGTGGGAGAGGAGGCCCTTGGTCCTGTGAAGGCTTGATGCCCCTGTGTAGAGGAATGTCAGGGTGGTGAGGCAGGAGTGAGTAGGTGGGTGAGGGAGCAGCCTCATAGAAGCAGGGGGAGGGGGGATGGGATAGGGTGTTTGCAGAGGGGAAACTGGGGATAATATTTGCAATGTAAATAAATAAAATATCCAATTAAAAAAATCTTCAGTGCAATGAATATACACATATGTAAACCTTTAAATCTATTTTATTCCATTTGTAATTTACAGATACTTAGATGTATATTTGTGCATTTATAACACAAGCTAAAAATATATATCATCTCATCCTAGGAGTGCTTTTGTTGCTCCCCTACTCTTTTGTTTTCTTTTGTTTTGATTTTTCTCACTAGTTACATCCTCTAGCTATTAAATCACCACTAACTTCTGCTCTGTCAAATATTTGAAAGAAAACAATATATCTTTCTGAAGAACTTTATTGATTCAACTCTATGGTATGAAGAGAAGAAAATCACCAACTTTATCTTGTGTTATTTCACATATATGGTAAAACATCTATCTATTGTATTTTGATGAATATGTGGGTAATTTCAGGATTTTTTTTTTTTTTCTGAACAAGGCTGATGTTTTTTTTCTAAGAAATTCAGAAGGTCAAGAAACAGAGTTTGACTAGAAGGAAATATTCCATTGTTCTATAGATTTGCTAAAGAATTCCAATTTATATTTAAATTTTTTTTAATTTCTTGGTCATTATCCCTTTCTAAACTTTTTATTGAGTCTTTGAGAGCTCACATCATGTACCCCAGTCCAGCCCTTCTCCAGACGGGCTTATCTCATATCCATCCTTCACTCTTATAACCTATCCCTTAATTTAAAAAAAAGAACAAGTACAAACAAACCCCTCTCACAAAAACAAAGCATAGAAATCATCTCGTTGTGGAAGCAGTAGTACCTCCCAGTGTGTCCCACAGTGTATTCCTCTATCCATATGTCTTAACTGGCAAATATTTATCTCAATATCATTGCTCTGGTTGAAGATTTCTGGCTGTGACACCATCAATATTCAATTCTTAACCAAAACTCCTCCTGGTTATCCTGTTATTGCCCTTTGTCATAGATATCTTGTATCTTGTAGCAACAGGATTGGCTCTTTCATGTCCCAAATGTTCACAAATGATATAGATTTGGAAGTGGGCTTGGTTCTGGGCCTGGATGGTAGCTGGGTTGGTTAGCCCACTAGCTTTCCTTTCTCTGCACCATTAGGTTAGGCTCTCCAGTACTGTTCCAGCTAGGTCATAGGATGCTGTCATTGTCAGGAGACAGGGTCAACTGTCATGCTCTCAGTTCACCAGTGCACCAGAACCCTGGCATCTAGAGCCAGATCAACTGGGATGTCCACTCAAGGCATGGGGTTCACTCTTCCAAGTGCAGTAGCCTGTGCGGGGCTGGGTCAGCCTTCCTGCTCTCATACCCTCTGAGCTGTCTTATCTGTGCCAACACCAATAGGGCCAGATCCACTATGTTGGCCAATCTAGATGCAGGGCTCCTTCTCCTGAGTTCTATGACCAGTTAAAGGGCTGGATAGCTCTCCTGCTTTCATGATGTAGGGTCAGCTCTCCATACTTCCACAGGTAGCAATTTGGAGAGGTCAGAGGGCGTCTTTGCCCCTATCCTAGGCCACTTCACAGCAGAGTGTTGCTCAGGCAGGGCAGGTGGAGGGCTGCCTTTCCAAGCTGACCAGGGTCAGCTTTCTGGCTCTCTTGACCCTGGGGCCAGTTCTCCCAACTGCTACATGTGGTGAGGAGTGAGAAGAAGTAGGCATCTCTACTATTCCACCTCATGACAAATGAGTGTCAGAGTCAGGTATCTCACACTCTAGCACTTAGTGCTGGCTCACATTTGCCCTACTGCCAGGGTCAGCTCTGCTTAGTTGCCCAAGCAAGGTCCAGGGCTTAGTTTCCTGAGTGCTGTAGATGTTGATGGGCAGGCAAAATATCTCCAAAGCTCGTGACCCTGTGGGCGGCTTTCCTAACTGCTGGACCTGGTGAGGGGCAGGAGCTGGGGCAATACCATTGTCCCTGTGCCATCCTTGACACATGAGTGGTAAGTTCAAATCTCCTACACTCGAGTCCTTGGGGCTGGCTCACCCATAACCTGCTAACAGGGCAGAAGTATCCATGAACCACAGACATTGACATTAACCCCTCTTAATGACAAGCTATGGTATCAGAAGTGGCCATGAGTGGTCACTTGGGCTGGGACCTGAACATGGCTCCAGGTGGTGGGACTAGCCACTTACAGTAGGCTACTCCTCTCTACCCTCAAAGTTTCCAGTTCCGTTTCTCTTCATAAAGATCAATCTGTTCCACTTTTCTGTCCCTCTCATCTGAGCTCCATACGGTCATGCATTGTGGTGGCTTTTGCTGAATGATAACCACTTGGCTGATTGGCCATGGGTGACATCCTCCATCTATTCTACTTGGTGTGGTGGAAAGCCATCTATAGCCTGCCTGTGATGTACACTGGACGATAGTAGTCCACAGGTATCTGTCTGTCCACTTCTTTCCACACTGTATTGCCTGAATTTGATTAAATTTGATGTAATTTTTATGAATCCTAGGCATAAAACAGCACTGGCCATAAAGTCAGGCAGCTTACTAGGTTGAATTAAGGACTACCATATGCTTTGCCCGATATAAGAAAAACACCACCACCAGGCGTCTCTTTGCCTGCGGTAACTATGTTAAATTTTGTACAAAATTTTAAATTACTGTACAAAATAATCATTTTCTCTGAGTTTATGAATGCTCACTGCAGTTTGCTCACTCTTAACCAGTGTATTACCCAGTTTTGTTCCTCATTCCTTTTCTTCTGGTCTACTTATTCCTTGTAAATAGTCTCAGTTCTACTTTCATTCTTTGTATATATAAGTATATATGTTATAAAACATGACACTTGTCCTTTCTTTTTCCTCTATTACCCTCTCTTGTACTGCCAGGAATCTGCCCCAAGACTGGTGATTCTCTCTAGGCAGCACATTGATGGAAGCAAGACTGTCTTGAAAACATAAAAGTTATTTAGCATTAATAATATTTACTCTATGAGTTCACTTTCCACAATGTTGGGCTTTTGAGCTAAGGTCATCCCAAATGAGTCCTAAAAGTGTCTCACTTCCTGGATCTCTGGTACTGTCTAGAGAGTCCCCCTACCTCCTATGCCCTGATGCTGCTTATCTCTATTCATTCTCTTGGCCCTCTGGACTTCTCTCCTATCCCCCCACAGATCTGTTCCTGTTCCTTCCCCCCCCCTCCTCTCTCACCAAAATCCCTCCCTCCCTTTGCTTCCTTTGATTTATTTCCCTCCTCCTTCTAAGTGGGTTGAAGACTCTTCCGATGGGGATTTCTGCTTGTTATACTTCTTACTGTTTGTAGGTTTTATCTTAGGTATTTTGTATTTTTTTGGCTAATGTCCAATAATCACTGAATACATACCATGCATGTCCTTTTGGGTCTAAGTTACCTCACTCAGAATGATATTTTCTAGTTATATCCAATTGCCTGCAAAATTCATTTTGTTCTCATTTTTAATAGCTGAATAGTATTGCATGGCTTAAATGAACCACTTTTTCTGGGTCCATTCTTTGGTTGAGGGACATCTGGGTTGTTTCCAGCTTCTGACTACTACAACAAAAGCTGCTATGGACATGTTGGAGCACATGTCCTTGTGGTATGGTGGGACAGCTTTGGGTATATTCCCAGTAGTGGTATAGCTGGGTCTTCAGGTAGAACTATTTCCAATTTTCTGAGGAACTGCCAGATTGATTTCCAGAATGTTTGTATCAGTTTGCAATCCCACCAGCAATGGAGGAGTGTTCCTCTTTCTCCACATCCTCACTAGCATGTGCTGGCACCTGAGGTTTTTTATCTTAGCCATTCTGATTGATGTGAGGTAGAATCTCAGAGTTGTTTTAATTTACATTTTCTGATCACTAAGGATTTTGAACATTTCTTTAAATGTTTCTTGACCATTCAAGATTCTTCTATTGTGAATTCTCTGTTTAGCTCTGTACCCCACTTTTTAATTGGGTTATTGGGTTTTTGGAGGTTAGCAAAAATGACCAACACTGGGGAAAGGGAACTCAAAAAGTCCACCTCAAGTAGATAGACAGGTGTATAGGGACAGGGTTACCAACCCTCAGTCAAAATTCCTGACCCAGAATTATTCCTATCTAAAAAAACTGCAAAGACAAAAATGGAGACATGACTGAAGAAAAGGCTGTCCATGACCTGTCCAACATGGGATCCATCTCATGGGGTAACACCAAGGCCTGATACTACTATGCTATAATGTGTTTACATATGGGAGCCTGACATGGCTGTCCTTTTAGAGGCCCTATCAGCAGCTGACTGAGACAGAAGCATATACTTACACCCAACCATTGGACTGAAGTCATGGATTTCTATGGCTGAATTAGGGGAAGGACAGAAGAAGCTAAAAGGGAGAATGACCCCATAGGAAGACCAGGAGTCTCAAGTTACCCAGACCCCAGGAAGCTCTCAGAGACTGAGCCATCAACTCACAGCTTGCTGGGGCTAGTCCAAGGCCCTTGGCACAGCAGAGATCTGCCTGGTCTGACCTCAGTGGGAGAAGATGTGCTTAATCCTATAGTGACTTGAGGCCCCAGGGAAGGGGAAAGGCTAGTGATGTTGGGGGAGCACCCTCTTGGAGACAAGGAGGAGGAGGAATGGGATGAGGAACTGTGGAAGTGGGGACCAAGGGAGGAGCACTGACTGGAATGTAAATGAATAAAATATTTTTAAAATACATAAAATATAAAAAATAATCAAATATCTTGCTTGCCATAAAAAATATTTACTCTCTTTGATTCTTAGTTATACTGGGGCCAGAGGCTGATGGCTGCTGCTGAGTTGTCACCTTCCACTTAAGAATGGGGGTATTAGGTAAAAGATTTATTGCTAGTGCTCCCTTTTCTGCCCATGCAGCCAGAAGCCCTTCAATGGCTTGGGTGGTTAACTGTTTGTGAACCAGAGAGGAAGGAAAGGAAAAGAATTAATATGCTTTATACAGGCAAATATGCACAGACACCTATATATTCAAATACACCTGACTGTCTGTCTCAATAACTCCACAAGTATTCATGTATGCTTACATTTATACACATATACGTACATATGCACATATAAACACACACACACACACACACACACACACACATTTGGACAGATTCTTAGGCAAATGTATGGAACTAGAAAATATCATCCTGAGTGAGGTAACCCAATCACAAAAGAACACACATGGTATGCACTCATTGATAAGTGGATATTAGTCCAAAAGCTCCGAATACCCAAGATACAATTCACAGGCCACATGAAGCTCAAGAAGGACGACCAATGTGCGGAGGCTTTCGTCCTTCTTAGAAGAGGGAACAAAATACTCATGAGAGCTAATATGGAGACAAAGTGTGGAGCAAAGACTAAAGGAAAGGCAATCCAGAGGCTGCCTCACCTGGGGATCCATCCTGTATACAGTCACCAAATGCAGACACTATTGTGGATGACAAGAAGTGCATGCTGACAGGAACCTGATATAGCTTTTCCTGAGAGGCTCTGCCAGAGCTCAATGAATACAAAGGCAGATGCTCACAGCCAACCATTGGACTGAACATTGGGTCCCCAATGGAGGAGTTAGAGAAAGGACTGAAGATCCTGAGGGGTTTGCAACTCCATAGGAAAAACAACAATATCATCCAACCAGACCCCCCATAGCTCTCAGGGACTAAGCCATCAACCAAGCAATAAACATGGAGGGACCCATGACTCCAGCCGCATTTGTAGCAGAGGATGGCCTTGTCATGTATCAATGGGAGGAAAGGCCCTTGGTCCTGTGAAGGATGGATGGATGCCCCAGTGTAGGGTAATTCCAGGGCAGGGAGGCAGGAGTGGGTGGGTGGGTGGAGGAACACCCTCATAGAAGCAGGGGAAGGGGGATGGTAAAGGGAGTTTCTGAGAAGGGAGAAATTGGGAAAGGGGATAACATTTGAAATGTAAATAAAGAAAATATCCAATAAAAAGTAATAATAAAAGAAGGGTTTAGACATAAATTTAAAGCAGCGATTTATTCTACATGTTCATTATAAGTTCAAAGCATCAGTTACTTATGGCCTAACTTTATTACATCTTTCTAGCAAAACAACCAAAACCACCTTTTAATACTTTCTTCCTAAGATTATTTGAATTAAATCAAGAATTCTGTAAAGTCCATCTAAGCAACGTTATTTCATGAACTTTCATCTTTATGTTGATCTGCAGGAAATCTGATCAATGGGATGGGCTAATGCCCAGAGATTATTATATTGATTTAACAGTGACAGGAATGGCATATCAGCTGCAGGCAACAATCCTGAGATGAAGATTCTTTTGAATCTTGCCTCAAGAGCCCCCAAGTCCATCTCAAACCGTGTAAAACAAACAGTGGGCCACCTCCTGGAAGGCCACCTGCGCCGCTTAGATCAGCCTAGATGGCTGCTGCCACTTTTCCTATCATCATCCTATTCATCTCTATCTTCCAAACTACGTTCATGTCCAACATATCTATGTTTATATCTAATCTACATTGCACATATGAAAATAAATAGGCTTGTCTTTTTGAAGTTGACTTATTTCATTTACCATGATGACTTCTATGACTACCCATTTTTCTAAAACAACATATAATTTGAATTATTTTCTGACAGAATAAAACTCAGTTGTGCATATATGGTATTTCTTTTTGTCCTTTTATCTACTGATGAACATCTTGGCTGATTCAATTATTTACATTTAGAATAGGGTAATAATAAACATACGTATGTTAGCATACTGCACTATATTCTTTCAGGAGGAATATACTTAGAAGTGGTGTTGGATTTTAGCACATTTCTATTATTGATTGAAAATTTTAGGTTATTTTATATGTATGAAGATAATATCTGTATATGGGTATGTGCCCCATTTGTATGCCCGGTCCTTGGACATCAGAAGTCCTGGAAGTTCTGAATGGTTTTGAGCCACTGTGTGGTTGTTGGGAACAGAACCTGTGTTTTTTGCAATAGCAAACAAGTATTCTGAAATATTGAGCCATCTTTCCAGCCCCTATTTGTAATATTTGAACAAACCAACATACTGATTTATAGCCATAAATTTGCTATAAAAATTTAAGCATTTTAAAACTAATGTAGAAGGGTTAATATTATTTTTATCTGTGCGTATTGCTTATGAATATGTTTCTGCAATACTCATGGAATTTATTTCATCACCACTGGGTCTTCTTTTCAGACCTAGAATTGTAAAATGTTTGAATTTTGCCTTTTGCAACCATTTTGATGTTAACATGTCTTAGAGAAGAAACAGATTTTATACACACACACACACACACACACACACACACACACACACACACACACACACTTCTTTAACCACATCCTTCAAATTTGTTCAGCAAAATACATGACTACTTGTATCTTCTTTATTCTGCATCATCCTTCACAAGATTGATTTTTAAAAAGAGAGCTTGGGGATAGTCTTGCATAAAACCTATTAATTTTCATATAGAACATTGTAAGTCATATATCACAGCACCCTGTTTCTTCTATCTAGATTTGGTCAATTAGAACGAGTATATGTAAAATCTTAGAAGCTGTAGATAAAGGCATGTCCTACCTGTTAATTCAGGAAAATATGATTTTAAGGGTGAAGAACCAACCATGATATTCTTGCCAGATAACATTGTTATTGAGACTTCCTCAGTAGCAAATATAATTTTATTCTGCTTGCACTGAATGATGGATGTGTTTCCATTCAGATATGTCAGAAGTCAACGTAATGCTTTATTTTACTTCTATATCCAAGGTGTCATTTCTACAAATCTTAAACATGTTGTTTGAAGTTGAAAACCAGTTTTGTACAACTACTTAATGAACTGCGAACCAATTTCTGCAGTAAATTATTTTTTATATAGAGAGCAGTCATTGTGTATACATGAACTTTGAATGTCGATGATAAATTATTTCTAGAAATGAAGCTTATATAATACAGACCTTTAATATTCTGTCCTCACACAAATCTCAAGTCAATTTTGTTTATTTTATTTACATAAAAACAGTAAGATCAATACTGGTGTTGTTTAACAGTTTTAAAAAACACAGATCAATATTGGTGTAGCTTAACCCAGTTAACATTTCATGCGGGACCAAGTTCATTAAAGGAAGTACAGTACTCATTATCAGTTTCCCCTACCTACCTGAGTACCCACTTGACCACGTCACTTGAGCACTCTTTCTTATGGGTTTATACACAGTTATTTACTTACACTATGGTTTTTCATGTGATTTATTAAACAGAGCTGTTATCCATTCGGGTCATTTCTGAGAGCAATTTTAAGAACCAGTGTCGGTAAAAATAACTTTTCCACTCCTTTGTACATGTAACAATGTTAAAGACAGAAACTAAACTGGGAAGAAGTAATAATTGATTATGATTGGTATTTTGATAAGGATGACACGTCTTGCTATGCTGGATACTGATGGAAGCAGTTCAGTGGGAACTCTATGACGAAAGGATAAAATATAAGTCTAAACCTTGAAGCCATGTGATAAAATAAAAGAGCAAAACTGAAACTAACTGCATAAATAACAAATTTGTCTTTATAATATAGGTGAAAACAAAAATACACCAGTAAGTCATTATAAATATATATTTGTGGGCATGAAGTCTAAAACATACATGACAGCAAAAAAGATTGAGACAGCTAGAGCTGGCCTGGCATGTAAAGAGTTGCTGGGTTTGAACTTTAGCATTTGGGATAATTTCCCATATTATCACATAAAATGGGCAAATGTAAAAAGAATAAACAACATACATGTAATGAGTGAAATAATTTATTGAAGAACATGATTCAACTGTATGCTTTCCTAAACAATTTTTTACTAGTGTATATTCACTAAAATAAATGGTGGGGTTTAATGTGATAATTTTACAGAATTTTACCACTTTACTCACATTCTTCTTTTATTTTCATATTCACCCAGTCTTGTTTCTAGTTGAATCCTTTATCTTCCTGTATATTATTAACATATATGTCATACACATAGCTATACATAGTTATATATGTATAGTTATCATATATATTATATGTAATGCACATGATGAAATATTTATTTTTGTGATTCTGATTTTGTGTAACATGAAGATTAGCAGTTACATCTTTTTTCCTCTACTGACACAAATATTTACTTTATGGTTGAATAAAACTTAATGTATTATTAAAAAATCATGACTAGTTTAAAACAGAATCAGTAATCCTGTGACAGGAGGATGTATACTAATAAGAGTTCGGCAAGGTTACTTCAGATGCATAGTTACTAAAGATACAATACAGTGTTAAAAAGCAGAGTTATCATAATTATATAAATACATACTCTGAAAGTAAAATACCAAATACTTGAAGAAAATTCTAGTAGAAAATAAAAGCATAAATCAACAATTTATTAATGAGTTGAAAACTGTAGTTCTCCAAATTAATAGTGGATAAAACATTTGAAAAGAAGATAAACAAGGAAATAGAATTGAAAAACAGTCTAAGCCCTCTAAACAGAGAAGAACCTACAAAATTCTTCATCAAAGAGCGGAATATACTCCCTTAAGAGCACACGGAACATTAAACAGAATTGACCATATTCTAGGCCATAACATGAATCTCAATAAACTCAGAAAGTTGGGAGGATAGCAAGTATATTCTCTGCCCAAGGTGGAATACAACCTGAAATCTGTCACCTAAGGCAATTCACAAGTGGCCAGAAAATCAATAATACATTCCTTCATAATTTACAGACCAAAATTTTAAAGAGGATGCAAGTACCTTGATATAGAAATGAATGCAAGGTAAAAACAACAACAACAACAACAGAAAAACTTTTGGAGAAAGCGAAGGATTTTAAAATTTTTTATAAGAGACACATTCTCCAAAAGAATACTTAAAATATTAAAACAGTAACAATCAGCAAGCATTATTCTAACTGCTTTTCTCTGCTTTCTTTACAACTAACGCAGCGGCCAACTTTAGGCATTAACCTGAGGAGAAAACTAAGAGGCAAATTGGTGACATGAGTTATCCTGGTCCAACGATATCAACACTTAATGGCTGATCGCAGGAGGATAACAGCAGTGTGCTAAACACTCATCCTTAAACTTGGGCCACCCAAAACAGCCTTTAATGACTCAAAGTTAACAACTAACAGTTATAAATTGTAGTTAATTCATTTGTCCTATGTGGGTCATAGACTATATAATGCATATTTTATAATCAAGTATCTAGGTATTCTTGGTTGAATACAATATTATGCACATCCTATTAAATGCTTCAAGAGAATGGGACAAGATACCAGCTTCTTTTTTTTTTTTTTTAATACATCTACAAGGTATACCTCCTTTATTTAACTCTCTGATTGATTTTTCTTCTGGGAGGCAGTGTTTCTTCACTATATATTTCTGAAAAAAATTGATATATAAACCAGGCAGGCCTAGAACTCCCAAAATCTTCTGCCTTTGCCTGCTAAACACTGAGATGACAGAGCTGCACATAAAGATCCTATTCTTTAAAAGAATGGCATCTCCTGGAAGGATGCTCTAAGAAGGTATGTCCCCAAATCATGGACTGCCTCCCCCGTGAAGCACGGAGTGAGAACCCAGTTCTCCTTGACATTAATGTGTAGCTGTGGCTCAACTCAAGCTATTGTTTATTGTCTTCTCTGTTTTCTCCTCTTCCTCCTTTTTACTCTCTTCTTTCTCCTCCTCCTCTGCAACGACCTTCTTCTCCTTCCTCCTCTTTCTCCTCTTCATCTCTCACTATCTGTAAACTCCGAAACAATCTTAAGAGTTACAACATAGATAATAATTCTGGGTTTACTTTGAATCAAAGTATTTCTATGCTTTTGCATTTTTTAGAAGGTATACTTAAGATTTTCATTATAATTATAATTTCTTATTTTCTTTCTCCTCATCTTTCCTCCATGTCTCTGTCTCCCCACCTATTGGAGGAAGTCATTGAGTGTTATCGTGTGGATACTTTAAGGCAACTAGAATATATTTGGACAGTGGAAATGATTTATGTATCATCAGCACTAAACACCAAGCTTCGATACTGTGTATGATTAGGACTTAGAAGAAAAGATTGCCATTAACATTGAAAAGGAATAAACAGCAAAAGGCATCAAGAGTACTAGTGCTGTTGGAAGATATGAGTGAATGGTTATTTTGAAATCTTTTTGAGAGGTTCTCACTGACAGGAGAGAATCTCTGTAGGATATTGCAGTAGACAAATACAAGGTTTTCTTAAGAAGTATCAATCTAGGAAAATCCAAACAAAATTACACTGATTACAAATAATAATAAATTTAAGTTACCTGAAATTTTTAACAGAAAAGAGATAGGATTGTAATTCTAAAAGAAAAGTTAAAACTTAGTCCATGCTAAAATATGCCTACTATAAAGAAATGAAATTTAATTACCTGTGAAAACAGATGTAAAAACTTTAAATAAAGACAAATATTGTGATTAGTATGTGCAAAAACTTTTGCCAGGGTATGTTGCCAAAAATTTTGTTTGTAGAAGGAACAAGGGACCAGAATACATGAAAATTAGATTTATTCTTTTTTTTCTTCAAAGTAGCTTCTCCCTTGAACTAAGATATGTAACATTCTGTTTCTCTGTTCCTAAGCATCAATCCACTGTCATATCCTGTACATCTTCTTCATCACAAGCATTAAACAGTCTAATTATTAGATCTAACAATTCTTCTTCTTAAACCTTAAGGGAAAGGAATTTTCATGTGTTTACAGATAATAGTTACAAAAGTTAAACTCGGGTAGTAGAACATGTGGGTCCTCTTGCTTTCACCACGTAAAAATACACTGTATTACTTCTGTGTTCTACATTTCATCTTCTTTCCTACAATTAAGCTAATTATTTTTATTTTGATATATTGTCATAAAAACACATACGTGTGGTGTTTGTTTGCTTCTGGGTAAACTTGCACTTGTGATGTGATCTTGAATTTTAGCATGGAATTAAAGATTGTCTGGGTTGAATCTAAATCTCAGCTTTCAAATTAACCTAATAAAACCATAATCTGAAACTAGTAACAGGAGCACTGTCCAATTAAATAGAAAGATTCCCATGAAGCACTCAATACAATTACAAACAAAACATTAAACTTAGGTAATAATTTCTTTTGCAAGAAAGTTTTTTAATCTTAAAAAATTTTAGAGTGGAAAACTAACTCTAAGGATGTTTGAGAACTACCATGTAATAAGCTTCTCATATTCTCAAACAAATAAATTTCTATTATATGAAATACACACATATGATTATCCACCTATATTAAATTTTGCATCTCAGGTATTGAATAAAATTTTATATTTATTTGCCACCAAAATTTAAATATCTATTACATAATTAGTAGTATAAAAAAAACAATTAGCCTTAATCCTCTCATCACTCATCTTTACTCCCTGCAGTCTGTCCTTCCTTAAGTCCTAAAATTTAATGTAAATCCCCACATTTCCATTCTTAGTGGCTTTTCAACTGTGGAAAAGAGCATTGGGTTTCATAGTCTTTTGGTTTGGTTAGGTTTGTGGTGTGCTGTTACTTTTAGCCTGCATTTTTTTTAATATTTAAGTTTATTTATGTGAAATTATTTAGAATTAACCTATTAGAAGAATAATGATTTCTTGAAATGTCATACGTTTTCAAAGTAAAAATCAAGTTCCAGATTTGGAGGACCTCCCATTGAGTTGTTGATCAAGTGTGTCCCAGAGATCCTCAAAATAATACAGGTCACTATTTCTGCTTTTGGCTATTAACCAGGATTTTATGATAATAAAATATTGCTAAACACACCATAAGACATTGAGAAATGAAGTTGAAATTTCCTTTCTCTGGTTAGTTTTTCTGGTACTGGAAGGTAATACATAGCCACTGGGAGAGCAAATTCATCAACAGTCTTAACCAGAATCTATATTCTCCAAGCTGCAACAATAATGTATCTGGCACTGTATGTTTTTGAATGCCATAATGAAGCAACTGTTACAGGTATAACTAACACTTTCTGATTTGATATATGACCTCCTGTACAGGAGGAAACACTAGAACTGTAACACTAGAGCACAAACAGCGAGCAAACATTAGAAGAGATTATCACCCCTGTTCCAAGGGCAATGTAAAAGAGGTCTTTTCATCTTTACAGATTCTAAAATGTCAGGGCAAAGAAACAGAAATGTTTCAAAGGGCAGAAAACACTATAACCTTGGGTATACAATGCATCTATTAGATGCCTTTAAAATAACATAGTAATCTGCTGGCATCTAAAAGAATATAACAATTTGTCATGGTGAACATTTTGTTTTATAAGGAGTCTGCTATTTAGTTTATTAGATTTTGCACAATATAAATTGTACATTATATTGCTAAACCAGATGTAAGCTAAGGTTATACGTAAATATTACCCACCTATCATGCTGCATCACAGGTTTTTAAAATTTCACCACCTTTATTTCTATCTTTTCCTTTCTTTCACCCCCCTCACACACACACACACACACACACACACACACACCCTAAGGAATGTGTGGTGAAAAGTGGAGAGCCTGTATATTGTTCAGATAAAATATGTAAATCATTTCAAAGACCTAGATGTACATTAAAGCATATAATCATTAAACCATATAACATTGAATGAAATGCATTGAGTCCTGGATGGAGAATACTCTTTCCATCTGACATGGATCCTGTATTTTCATTTTTTATAGAGATTTTATTGTGTATTTCAGATTGGTGTAGAACTCAGAACATAGACCAATCTGAACTGAAAAAGCCACAGCTCTCTTTGTGCCTTCCCAAATACCAGAGTGGCAGTTAAGAGGTGTCCTGCTAAGCTTTTTATTTTTCTCTATATTGGATAATTTTTCAAGTTTATAACACATAAAGGACATTACAAATTGCCTGTCCTCAGTAATTCTATGTCAAGGGGTATCAACAAAGGTTTAAGAATCTCACACTAGATGAAAGTAGACTGAGAAAATCACTTCACATTCAATATAGTTTGGTGCCCAGAACATTTGTATTAACTCTATGTGAAGTTCATGATAGTCCTCTTTTTCAAAATCTGCATTAGCTTTTTTGTGTCCATGAGCCTCCATAAATTACTTTTAAAATAGCTTGTGCAGGGAAGTTTGACCTTTAAACATTTTAAAGGCTAATGCTTTCTATGCTTATTTCATATTGCTTGCCATTTCCCATACTTAAAATGATTTTGGTCCAAAGATATTATGTATTAGATACACAAAGATTCAGCATTCCACTCTTTGAGAAATATGAAGATTTATAAATAGTATGCCCCTTGTCTCAAGAAATTTGCAGTCATGTTTAAAAGAAAAATTAAATTTCCAAATAAAACTCACAAAATGCAATATTTCACTAACATTAATAGCACATAGACACTTCTGGACTTTCAACTAAAGTGGGGACAATTTTAAAAGAAGCAATTTAGATTGGGACTTGACAGACTTACAGGATTGGATATGGCCTTAATAAATAAATAAATTAATTAAGGCATTTTAACTGTATTTTAAATTTTTGTTTTTATCAGTGGAAGGGAACTATCAATGTACCTAGAATATTTTGTTAGGCATGTTAATGATAACATGGATCTGGGAAAGAGCTGAAAACCAAGATGTTTCTATAGCCTCTGCCTGCTCATTCACTACTAATATATTTTTTAATTAATTTTACAGTACTTTCCACTATTGGAAGCTAAACAAGGTTGTCTCTCAAAATAGTTTACAACTAGCATAAAAAATATCCTAAATTTTTGGGTGAAATTATGAAATTAACAGAAAGAAGTTTCAATAAGAAATAAAGGGCTCCTATTGAGATGAAAATACAAAACAACCTTTTTATTTACAAAACTTATGTAATTCAAATAGCAAAAATTAATTTCAATACACAGATCCATGACCAATAATGCTTCAGTTAACAAAACTAAAAAAACTGAGTCAAAAATATTCATTTTACACAACTGATATATTTTTTATGGCTAAATAGAAGTGTATTGCACATACATACCACATTAAATTTCTCTTTACGAAAAGGCAGCTAAATTGTTTCCATATCTTGCTTATTGTGAATATTGCTTCAATAGGACAGATGTACAAGAATTGTTGCAAGATATAGATTTAGAGATATGGGGTCTTTACCCAGGAGCAATACAGCTGGACAGGAAAACAGAAGAGTGAACATTTCAAAACTTTCTGCTCAACTAAAGAGTCAGTTACTTGTCTAAAGACCATATATATACAATAGGAGAAAAATCTAATTTACCTTCTTTTTCTTTTTCTTTTTTTAAATTTGCCATTTTTAAAAAACAAAGACTCAAGTCAAGATTATGTAGAAAACCAAATAAACACATCAGGAAGTAGACTAATAAGTTATACAGAAAATTCTCCAAAGGTGAAAGACTAATAACAAGAAATCAGTCAAAAATAAACATTTGGGTTTGTTTTGACAAGACGCAAATACTAAATAGAAAGGACAATGCTTGAGGTTCACAGTGAATGCTGAGACCGGTCTCAAATGCAAAATTGCTAAATTTTCCTCTAAGGAGTAAAAATACCTTTTGTGAATATCTTAACATTTTCCTACTGCACTGATGCCTCATGTGGCAGATGACCATGACGTAAGGAGAGGTGAGTTCACAACTGTGTTTGTACTTTTTGATAGTTACAACAAGTATTTATTTTATACAGAAATTCTAGTAGACCACTACTACACAGATAAAATAGAGTATTTTTTTGCAATTACCAGTTTTTATGAATCAAATAGACTCATAAGTATTTGGTGTTTTTTGTATATATGTGAAAATAATGATTAATATGTTTTTGATTGAAGTGAAATTTAATCATTTTTCCTTTTCCCCTTTTCTCTCCATCTTCTCTCAGCTAGCCTACCTAGAATCACTTCCAAAATACACACAATTTCAATTTGAGGTTCTCTTTTTTTCCATTATTATTGTTACATGTGCTTGTTTTATATACTGTTACACACACATGCATACACATGTTCATATTAATTCAGTACCTCTAATGACCTCTACATAGCCTACTGCAGATGTTTTCTCTCTGCGGATCATTATCCCTTTGGGAGTTGAATGACCCCTTCTCAGGTGTCACCTAAGACCACCAGAAACAGGTATTTACACTATAATTTATAACAGTAGCAAAATTACAATTATGATAGAGCAACAAAAATAATTGTATGGTTAGGGGCTGACTGTAATATGAGGAACTGAATTAAAGGATCTCACCATTAGGAAAGTTGAGAATCACTGGCCTAGTGTGACAGGAAAAAATATGTCTGAGGAAGAGTAGAATTTTGAAGGTAATATCACAAATGACAATAAGAGGCTAAGATGAACAGCTCTAAGAAGAGTCAAATGACTAATTAGAGCTTCCTTTTGTGCAACCTGACCCTAAACCTGCAATTAATTCCTATTATTGTATGTTGGACTCCACATTTGTCTGTCATATGTTGAAGGGGTTATTTCTCAGCTTTGATAATTGCAACAGTCTTCATTATGAATACCATTTTGGATACGGGCCTGAGGAAAACGCAGGGACAGGAAACCTCTGAACCTTCCGGTTTCCATCTGTAGGTGGAGACCTCGGCCTCGGCCACCAGGGGTCCATAGCCAAGGAGCACCAGGAGAAAGCTACCCTCCCAGGAGCGTGGAAAAGCCATGAGTGGGGCTAGGGCTAGCACCACTGCACACCAGGACCTGCCCAAAACCCTTGGGTCACAGGGACTGAGGTAAAGTCAGGGACAGGAACTTTCCGGTTTCCATCTGTGCCTGGGGACTTCAGCCTGGGCCAGAGGACTCCAGGAGAGAGCTGGTATCCCAGGAGTGCTGACACAACCTTGAGCACAAGCAGGGCTACCACTTCTGTTCAAGTTCACTGGATCAAGAGGGACCCTTGCAGAGCCATCAGGACATAGGAACCAAGGGACAGCTGAGGACAGGATCCTTCCGGTTTCTGTCTGCACCCCAGAGCTGACCCTGTGCCACGGCTCTCCAGGCCCAAGTACCTTTCATAGAGAGCTGGTCTTCAAGGAGTATTGACACAGAGACCTGCAGGAGGGGCAAGCCACAGCCAGACAGAGTAAGACCAGCTAACATCAGAATCAACAAGATGGCAAAAGGCAAGGGTAAGAACATAAGGAACAGAAACCAAGGCTACTTGGCATCATCAGAACCCAGCTCTCTCACCACAGCAAGCCCTGGATACCCCAACAAACTAGAAAAGCAAGACTCAGATTTAAAATCATTTCTCATGTCGATGATAGAAGACTTTGAGAAAGAAATTAACACCCTTAAAGAAATACAAGAGAACAGAGATAAACAACAAGAAGCCCTTAAAGAAGAAACACAAAAATCCATTATAGAATTACAGGAAAACTCAATCAAACAGGCAGAATTACAGGAAAACACAATCAAACGGACAAAAGAAATGCACAAAACTATCCAGGAGCTAAAAATAGAAATAGAAACAATAAAGAAATCACAAAGGGAGACAACCCTGGAGTTAGAAAACCTAGGAAAGAGAGCAGGAGTCATTGATGTAAGCATCACCAACAGAAAACAAGATATAGAAGAGAGAATCTCAGGAGCAGAAGATACCATAGATAACATCAACACAACAGTAAAAGAAAATGCAAAATGTAAAAAGCTTCTAATTCAAAACATCCATGAAATCCAGGACACAATAAGAAGACAGAACCTAAGGATAATAGGTATCAAAGAGAGTGAAGATTCCCAACTTAAAGGACCAGTAAATATCTTCAACAAAATTATAGAAGAAAACTTTCCTAACCTAAAGAAAGAAATGAACATAAATATACAAGAAACTTACAAAACTCCAAACAGATTGGACAAGAAAAGAAATTCATCCCATCACAATATAGTAAAAACACCAAATACACAAAACAAGGAAAGAATATTAAGAGCAGTAAGGGAAAAAGGTAAAGTAACATATAAAGGTTGACCTATCAGAATTACACCTGACTTCTCACCAGAGACTATGAAAGCCAGAAGATCCTGGGCAGAACTCATACAGACCCTAAGGGAACACAACTGCCAACACAGACTGCTGTACCCAGCAAAACTTTCAATTACCATGGATGGTGAAACCAAAATATTCGATGACAAAACCAAATTTACACAATATGTTTCCACAAACCCAGCCCTACAAAGGATAATGGATGGTAAACGTCATCTCAAAGAGGGAAACTATACCCTAGAAAAAGCAAGAAAGTAATCTTTCAACAAACTCAAAAGAAGATAGCCACATAAAAGTAAAAATAACATCGAAAATAACAGGAACCAACAATCACTATTCCTTAATATCTCTAAACATCAATGGACTCAATTCCCCAATAAAAAGGCATAGACTGTCAGACTGGATCCATAAAAAGGACCCAGCATTTTGCTGCATTCAAGACACATCTCTGTGATAAAGATAAACACTACCTCAGAGTAAAGGGTGGGAAATCAATTCTCCAGGCAAATGGTCCCAAAAAACAGGCTGGAGTAGCCATTCTAATATCGGATAAAATTGACTTTCACTCAAAAGTCATCAAAAAAGTTAAGCAAGGACACTTCATACTCATCAAAGGAAAAATCTACCAAGAAGAACTCTCAATCCTGAACATCTATGCTCCAAATGCAAGAGCACCCACATTCATAAAAGAAACTTTACTAAAGCTCATAGCACACATTGCACCTCAAACAATAATAGTAGGTGACTTCAACACCCCATTATCATCGATGGAGAGAGATCTTGGAAACACAAACTAAACAAAGACACAGTGAAACTAGCAGATGTTATGAACCAAATGGATTTAACAAATATCTATAGAACATTTCATCCTAAATCCAAAAGATAAACCTTCTCAGCACCTCATGGTACCTTCTCCAAAATTGACCATATAATTGGTCACAAAACAAACCTCCACAGATACAAGAAGATTGAAATAATACCATGCCTCCTATCAGATCACTATGTATTAAGGCTGGTCTTCAATGGCCACAATAACAACAGAAAAACCACATACACATGGAAGCTGAACAATGCTCTACTCTATGATAACTTGGTCAATGAAGAAATAAAGAAAGAAATTAAAGACTTCCTAGAATTTAATGAAAATGAAAATACAAAATACCCAAACTTATGGGACACAATGAAAGCAGTGTTAAGAGGAAAACTCATAGCTTTGAGGGCCTCCAAAAAGAAACTGGAGAGAGCATACACTAGCAGCTTAATAGCACACTTGAATGCTCTAGAACAAAAAGAAGCTAATGCACCCAAGAGGAGTAGGAGGCAGGAAATAATCAAACTCAGGGCAGACATCAATCAAGTAGAAAGAAAAAGAACTATACAAAGGATCAACAAAACCAAGAGTTGGTTCTTTGAGAAAATCAGCAAGCTAGATAAACCCTTAGCCAGACTTACCAGAGGGCAGAGAGACAGGATCCAAATTAACAAAATTAGAAATGAAAAGGGAGACATAACAACAGATTCTGAGGAAATTCAAAAAATCATCAGATCCTACTACAAAAGCCTATACTCAACAAAACTGCAAAATCTGAATGAAATGGACAATTTTCTACACAGATACCAAATACCAACGATAAGTTAGGATCAGGTACACCATCTAAACACTCCCATAATGCCTAAAGAAATAGAAGCAGTCATTAATAGTCTCCCAACCAAAAAAAGCCCAGGTCCAGATGGGTTCACTGCAGAATTCTATCAGACCTTCAAAGAAGACCTAATACTAATACTCTTCAATCTATTCCACAAAATAAAAACAGAAGGAACACTACCCAATTCCTTCTATGAGGCCATAGTTACACTGATACCAAAACCTCAGAAAGACCCAACAAAGAAAGAAAACTTCAGACCAATTTCCCTTATGAATATCGATACAAAAGTACTCAATAAAATTCTCGCAAACCGAATCCAAGAACACATCAAAAATATCATTCATGATGATCAAGTAGGCTTTATCCCAGAGATGCAAGGATGGTTCAATACCTGGAAATCCATCAATGTAATCCACTACATAAACAAACTCAAAGAAAAAAACCACATTGTCATTTCATTAGATGCTGAAAAAGCATTTGACAAAATTCAACATCCCTTCATTATAAAAGTCCTGGAAAGATCAGGAATTCAAGGCCCATACCTAAGCATAGTAAAAGCAATATACAGCAAACCAGTAGACAACATCAAACTAAATGGAGAGAAACTGGAAACAATCCCACTAAAATCAGGGATTAGACAAGGTTGCCCTCTCTCTCCCTATCTATTCAATATAGTAATTGAAGTTCTAGCTAGAGCAATTAGACCACAAAAGGAGGTCAAAGGGATACAACTTGGGAAGAAAGAAATCAAAATATCACTCTTTGCAGTTTATATGATCATATACTTAAGTGACCCAAAAACCTCCACCAGAGAACTGCTACAGCTGATAAACAACTTCAGCAAAGTGGCCGGATATAAAATTAACTCAAACAAATCAGTAGCCTTCCTATACTCAAAGAATAAACAGGCTGAGAAAGAAATTAGGGAAATGACACCCTTCACAATTGTCACAAACAATATAAAGTATCTTGGTGTGACTCTAACCAAGCAAGTGAAAGATCTGTATGACAAGAACTTCAAGTCTCTGAAGAAAGAAATTGAAGTAGACTTCAGAAGATGGAAAGCTCTCCCATGCTCAAAAGCAATCTACATTTCAATGCAATCCCCATCAAAATTCCAACTCAATTCTTCATAGACTTAGAAAGAGCAATTCTCAAATTCATTTGGAACAACAAAAAACCCAGGATAGCAAAAGCTATCCTTAACAACAAAAGAACTTCTGGAGCAGTCAGCATTCCTGAATTCAAGCTGTACTACAGAGCAGTAGTGATAAAAACTGCATGGTATTGGTACAGCGACAGGCAGATAGATCAGTGGAATAGAATTGAAGATCCAGAAATGAACCCACACACCTATGGTCACTTGATCTTTGACAAAAGAGCTAAAACCACCCAGTGGAAAAAAGACAGAATTTTCAACAAAAGGTGCTGGTTCAACTGGCCGTCTAGATGTAGAAGAATGCGAATTGATCCATTCCTATCTCCCTGTACAAAGCTCAAGTCCAAGTAAATCA
>CM052708.1:14232079-14288799 GCA_028551405.1 Uromys caudimaculatus | reverse complement strand
ACCCTATCAAAAAATGGGGAACAGGGCTAAACAGAGAATTCTCAACTGAGGAAATTCACAGGGCTGAGAAGCACCTAAAGAAATGCTCAACATTCTTAGTCATCAGGGAAATGCAAATCAAAACAAGTCTGAGATTCCACCTCACACCAGTCAGAATGGCTAAGATCAAAAACTCAGGTGACAGCAGATGCTGGCGAGGATGTGGAGAAAGAGGAATACTCCTCCATTGTTGGTGGGATTGCAAGCTGGTACAACCATTCTGGAAATCAGTTTGGCGGACCCTCAGTAAAATGTACATAATACTACCTGAGGAACCAGCTGTACCACACCTGGGCATATACCGAGAAGATGCTCCAACATGTAATAAAGACACATGCTCCACTATGTTCATAGCAGCCATATTTATAATAGCCAGATGCTAGAAACAACCCACATGTCCCTCATCAGAAGAATGCATACAGAAAATGTGGTACATTTACACAATGGAGTACTACTGAGCTATTAAAAACAATGACTTCATGAAATTTTCAGACAAATAGATGAAACTTGAAAATATCATCCTGAGTGAGGTAACTCAGTCACAAAAGAGTGAACATGGTATGTACTCACTGATAAGTGGATATTAGCCCAAAAGTTCGGAATACCCAAGTTTCACTTTACAGTAACCGCTGGACTGAGAGTGAGGTCCCAGATGGAGGAGTTCGAGAAGGTACTTAAGGAGCTGAGGGAGTCTGCAGCCCCATGGAGGGAGCAACAGAGTTAACTGCCTAACTCCTCGGGTCCTCCTGGAGGCTGGACCACCAACTAAAGAATACATATCGAAGCACACATGGTTCGGACCACATATGTGGCAGAGGAGAGCCTTGTTAGCCATCAGGGGGAGGAGAGGCCCCAGTAAAGGGGAATGTCAAGGTGGGAATATGGGAATCGGTGGGCGGGTGGGAGGGAGGTGGAATTCCCTCATAGAGGTGGGGTAGGGGTAGGGGATAGGGGGTTTCCAAAGAGGAGACCTAGAAAGGGGGAAACATTGGAAATGTAAATAAAGTATCAAAAAAAAAAAAAAAAAAAAAAAAAAAAGAAGAAGAAATTCATCCTGGGGTTGGAGAGTTGGCTCAGAAGTTAAGAGCACTGGTGGCTCTTCCAGAGGTCCTCAGTTCAATTCCCAGCAACCATATGGTAGCTCATGACTACCTATTATGAGATCTGGTGCTCTCTTCTGACCTGCAGGCATGTACACATGCAGGCAGAACACTGTATATCTAATAAATAAAATCTTTTTTTAAAAAAAAATGAATATCATTTTGGGTAATTACATATGTAGCTTTCAGCAACTTCATTTAACTTTTCTCCTGTGAATATGACTTAATTTTACTTCAAAGTACATTCTAAATGACTGATGCTTCGAAACGCTTCTAATTTGAATGTTTGGTTACAAGTGGTTAATATATTTCTTACTCCAGGTTCATTTTCACACACACACACACACACACACACACACAGCTCTGTCATTCAAAGGATGTCAACTTTTAAAGCTGTATGAATATGTTAAAGATACAAAATAAAATGTAATTCTTTATCTGATACTTTATTTACATTTCAAATATTTTCCCCTTTCCAGGTCTCCCCTTTGAAAACCCCTTATACTATCCCCCCTCCCCCTGAGGATATTTGAAAATGAGGGCATTTAAAAATATCATCCTGAGTGAGGAAACTCAGTCACAAAAGAAAGAACATGGTATATACTCACTGGTAAGTGGATATTAGCCTGAAAGTTCTGAATATCCAAGATTCAATTCACAGCAACTGTTGGACTGAGCGTGAGGTCCCAAGTGGAGGAGTTGGAGAAGGGACTGAAGGAGCTGAGAGAGTCTGCAGCCCCATGGAGGGAGCAATAGTGTCAACTGGCCAGGTCCCTTGGTGCTCCCGGAAACTGGACCACCAACCAAAGAATATACATGGAGGGACCCATGGTGCTGGCCACATATGTGGCAGAGGAGGACCTTGTTGGCCATCAATCAGGGGGAGGAGAGGCCCTTGGGTCTGAGGGTGTTAGAGGCCCCAGTATAGAGGAATGCCAGGGAGGGAAGATCGACTCAACTACACATATTGCAGTGTAGATTTTCAATAAGGCAGGATTAATATTGTGAACAAGTATCACATATTATTCATATCATTAGAATATACACAACATTGCTACGAAATGTTACCTGACTGTATTTCAAATATGTACAACTTCATTTCAAATGGTAGAGAGATTCATGTCTGTTTTAGAATTGTTCATCTGCCTAATTATTAAGACCCTCATTAGAATTAGCACTGGTTCTCAAAAATCATGCTAAGTGATACTTATAATTGCATACAGTGTTATTTATAAAACTCAAATACTTTGAAATTTTATTAAAATGATATTCAACTTCATCTTTGAATGTACCAATCAACCTCTATTACATAAGCCATGGAAAAGAAATAAAAACAGCAAGAATTATTATTTTATAGGTGATATTATTTTTTAAAACTGATTAAGACGGACAAAAATACTAAAATAATTAGAAAAGGAAAGAAATAGAAAAGTACTGGAACTACTAAGTAACAAAATAGTTTAACAAAAATAGTATTCAAAGTGTTTGCATATAATATTACAGAATTGACTATACTTACATACAAAATATTCAAACACACTGTACTTATCTTGACATGATGAAATATAAATTGTTATGCCTACCTGTAAAAATGCTGAAAAGCATTTTTATGAATGTAGCACTCCATGTAGAATTCATTTAAAAATATTTGTCTATGACCAAAAATAAGAAATCATAAAATAATTCTCATGATAAGAAAAACAAGCAATATTTCCACCCTTCACAAACATATTTTGGTGTGTTTTTATTTATAATCATTCTTAATATATATAAATGAAGAAAAATGACATTTCATCTCATATAAGATTGGTACATATAAACAATGACACAAGTAAGTCACTATAAAGGAGATGCCAGTGGATAAAACACCATGCAATTTTAAACTTTTTATGTTAACTCTGAAACGTATATTTTGAAGTGGAAAAAATATTTGAGATGCAAACAGTGGTAGCACTCTTTGTTACAATCACATGAAGCTTACGAACATTTTTCACGAATAAGAAAACAAAGGCTTGTTATTGTCAACACTAAGTTTTATTCTACTTTATTGTCTGTGATATTAATCAGAATGTATAAAAATTCATATCCAAAATGTGCATGAATAAACGGTTAATTTATAGCATATACATTTTAACATGTATAAACATTTTCAGTTATATCCTGATCAAATATTGGACATACTTTTATAGTCCTAAATAGATCACTTTTCTCCTTGTATTTATTTATGCAGACCTGTTTTAAGTAAACGATCCACTGATATCTAAGAATTGTATAACATTGCTAATGCTGCATTATTACACAGAAATATTACTGCATCTCCTTTACTGCCTGGCTTCTGAGGAGTTAGAGAAAGGACTGAAGGAGCTGAAGGGTTTTGCAACCACATAGGAAGAACAATATCAACCAACCAGACCTCCCAGAGCTCCCAGGGACTAAGCCAACAATCAAGGAGTACACATGGAGGGACCCATGGCTCCAGTTGTATATATAGAAGAGAATGGCCTTGTTGGGCATCAATGGGAAAAGAGGCTCTTGGTCATGGGAAGGCTCGATACCTCAGTGTAGGGGAATGCCAGGGCTGGGAGGCAGAAGTGGGTGGGTGGGTGAAGGAGCACCCTCATAGAAGCAGGGGGAAGGAGGTTGGGATAGGGGGTTTCCGGAGGGGAAACTGGGAAAGGGGATAACAATTGAAATGTAAATAAAATATCCAATAGAAATAGAAAAAAAACTTTCAAGGTTAACATCAAGGTTATAGAAGCATGTACTTAACCCCTAGGGGCTTTAATGAATTTTCTTCTGACAATATTTTTAACACGCATAGTTATGCAGTTTCCCAACCGGAAGTGGGCAAAAAAAAAAATTACAAACTGAAAAATAGGCAAAGTAAGTGTTGGAAGTGGTCATAAACATAGAATGAAGGCTGACAGTCTGATATTGGAAGCAGAGGCAAGCGAACTAAAAGGCATTTGCAGAAAAGAGTTACCACTCAGGATAAGGAGACTCTTAGCAATATCAATAAAATGTACAAGTTGCGTTAAGTATTGCCAGTTGAAGAGGCAGTGTATATCAGTGTAATTCCTTGATATTAAAGTGTGTATGTTCCAAGTGAAAAAGTAAATAATACTTTTGAGATTCATGTATATTTTGCTTATTCTGAAATGCATTCAGTATCATTTCTAAATGCCATTCCATTAGATGTAACGATTTCTCTATATTTGCATAATTTGGCAGAGTTTTTATCTACAGTTTGAAACTGCTTTTAATAGCGCTTCTTTAATAAACTAGCATTAATTTTGTATAATATAAATATTCGTCATTAAGTGATATTACTGTTGCCAAGATTACCCCCTAATTTTAATTCTTATCCCCAGACATTTGAGCTATAGATTTTTGTTTTCTGAATTTTCGGAAGAAAATCAAGGTTTATCACAGTGGATACAGGTTGATAGTTTTAAGAAGAGTTCATAATAAGAATTAAACCTGTATTTGGTGGGATAAGTGGAATTTTCCTGAAAGGCAAGGCAGCATCACACAGTGACATGGAATTGGTGGTCTGGTGTGAACCTAAAGCAAATCTGCAATACTACGCATGCTTTCCTGAAAGCTGCTCATGGACCTTTGTCGTGTAAGGGCCCTCTATCTTATGAAGTTGCTGTGTAAAGGATGTCCTTATAAACCAGGGTATCAGCAGTTATTTATAAAATACAATAAAATCTTGAAGACAGAGTAACTTTTATATGTTAGGGATAATGTGAAAAGGGAAATACAGATGCTCCGATATAACCTCTGTGGAAGTTCTTATAGGAATAAAAATTCAGATGGATAACTGGTATGGGCAATCACAATTGTATCCATAAAATCTGTTAGAAAATAGTATGGAACATCAACAAATAAATGATTGTCAGGATGAGGTTACTACTAATGAAGGTCTCTAATAGGCTCAAGCATGACAAACATGGCTCTGGCATGTTTCTCCTTCCCTCCTCCTTGCTAAATATTTAGATTATATTCCTGGTCTTGGTGTGCTGTGTGCCGATTGCAGTCCTTTCACTTACAAGTAAAATACACTTCATTTTCAGATTATGTTTTGTTGGCAAGTCATACTTAGAGAAAGCAATAGTAGTCCATGCCAATTTAGTGCATGTGTTTTATTATAGATAACACACACAATTTTTCCCATTTACAACAGAAACTTATCAGCCAAATAATTACAATGGTAGCAGAACTTGAGATTTTCTAAGACTACATTGATTTCTTCCTGTAACTGTTTTAAAATTCTTTCCATTTGTTAAGTTTTAGATGATACAAACCCTGAAGACCTCCGTGCTAGCTAGTGCATGAATGTATCAAACAGAAATAAGAACAAAAGAAAATTTGTGGCATCAGGTTAAAAGTATGCCCGACCACACTACCAAAGGTCACCATTATCAATATAACAGCTGAAATAAACTTGAATTATTCTTTGAAATGCAAAATTAGAACTTCAAGGCTTGAATCAAAAGGTAAGGTTAGATGTGAGGGTTTGATCAGCCTATCTGGTGTTCTGTCACCATTGCAGAGATGCATATGATGGTAAAACCAAGACTGCTCCCTTATAAAACACATAAGACTGACCAACAGCAGGTACTTTCAAAATTCTCAAAGTAATGTCAGCTTTGGAGTCCAGGAACCATTCCAACCCTGTATACAGAAGACCAGGAAGTACAGAACAGCTACCCATAAAGAATTAGGACTGAAGATCATTATTCACAAAACAGTAGGACGTTGTTCCCAGGAGAGATTGGGAATGAGTTTGCAGTTTTACTGTTTGTACTGAATGATGAAAGAGTCAGTATTGCTTAGAGCACACAATGCCCGAGAGTGTTGCTGCAAAAGATTTTCCGTGGTATTTTAGAAAAGGACACACAGTGAAACTACATAAACATGGTAGATTCAATTAGTACAGATTCTCTCATTTAAGTTTTTCTTCATTTATGAGAACTTCTCACCAGCATGCAATGAAATATAATAATAGCTACCCCAATTCCTATCTGCAATTCCACTACATATCCTGCAATATGGCTTTCTTCCTCCTTCACGTTTTTTTTTTCTTTTTTAATAACTTTATTTATTCACTTTACAACCCTGTATCAGCACTTCCTTTCCTCCCAGTTCCCCCTCGCAGAAATTGTCTGCCCATTCCACCTTCTGAGGGTCTACTAGGCACATTCTCTCCCACTGAGAGAAAACAGGGCAATCCATTTAGGGACAGAGAATCCTCAGGTAGCTAGGAAATAGGATCAGGGACATCCCATGCTCTAGTTGTTGGGAACTGGAAGCATGAAGAACAAGCTACTCATCTGGTACATATGTTCAGGGGACTTAGGTCCAGCCCATGTTCACTCTTTGGTTGGCGATTCAGTCTTGGAAAGTCCCAAAGGGTCCAGGTTATCTAACTCTGTTGGCATTTCTGTGGAGTCACAGTCCTCTTAACGTTCCTCTACCCATCTCCCAAATCTTCTGTAAGACTCTATGAGCTCCATCAAATGTTTGGGTGTGAGTCTCTTCATTTCTTTCCATTGGCTGCTGGGTGGAGACTCTGATATGCTACTACTAATAATAATGTCAGATATTGGTTCTTACTCATGAGATGGGCTTCAGTTTGGAGTGGTCAATGCATGGTATGTAGTCACTTTTAAGAGGAAATTAGCCATAAATTACATACTATACTATACTATACTATACTATACTATACTATACTATACTATACTATACTATACTATACTATACTACACTATAATCAACAGACCCAAAGAAGCCAAATAACAAGGAGGGCACAAAAGAGGATGGTTAAATCTTTCTCAGAGGGGAAACAAAATGGATGACAGAGGTCAAAAGAAGGAGGTAGCTGAGTGGAATAGAAGATGGATTGGGGAGTAAGGTGCATGGGGTCATTTGTAGGAAGAGCAGGATAGACACAGAAGGGAGATCTGCAGAGTATGGGGAGGCAATCTCTAGGATGTGCCAGAGACCTGGGATGGGGACAGGCCTCAGAGGTCTGTGGTGGCGATTCTAGCTGAGCCTCCTAGCATTGGAGTGTATACATCCTGAAGTGGCCAATTCCTATAGTCTGACAGAACTCCCAGTGAACGGATAAGGACGGCAACTCACCCACAAAACCTCGGACCCAAAGTGTGTCCTGCCTACAAGATGTACAGGGACAGAGATAGAGCAGAGACTGGGGGAATGGCCAATTTCATGGCATTTTATGTATTACTTTCAGACAATCCTTAGAACCATTTTCACCAGAGCCTCAGAGAGTTTAAGGAAAGTTCATAAACTCCCAAAGCTAACTAGTGAAATCCTGGGGACTTAGACTGTCTTTCTGCTTCAAACAATTCCTATTTTTCTCTCGTTAAGGGAATATCTATATATTACATACAGTCATCGCCCACTATGAAACAGAATCTACTCATGAGTGTGATGAGTGTTCATTATATGTCTGTTAGCTGCTTAATGTGTCCAACATGTCTTCAGACCAGCTTAAGATTATCTCTGACTAGTGGTATACCAAAGAACGTATTTTAAATATTTAACCTTAAAAACCATTTATGCAACTTCTAGTTTTTGAGGAACATGTTTCAGAAGCAAATATTTATTTTTAAATCAAGTCATATATAAAACTTTAAATTATCAATTCAAATGCTATTGATATGACATTTACTTTTATTTGTGGAATTATAAATTAATTAGGTGCAGGAAGAATATTAACATACGCAAGGAAAAATAAGGTGTCAATTATAACACAAGGGAATAACCAACATGAGTGAAATATTTTTTCAGGGTATCTTTTGCTATGGTCTATATGATTGATTAGTGAGCATGTTCATATCTGAGGGGAATCAGAAGCACAGAGACTGTGATATTCCTCTCCCTACTGTAGATTATCCATCAGGTTTAACTTCCAATGTGCATGTTAACAACTGTGCATAGGTTCATAACTTCTTACTATTTTGTTAAAGAACACCAATTTTATTTCTCACACAAATTGAGCGAAAAGATGAACCTGAAAAACTTCACTCAGTTACCCACAGAAGAAAGAAAGCTGATCATTTTACGATACTGCCCTCCTGTGAGTTGTTGATTCACACTTGAGGAGTTTTTCCTTGTACTAATAGATCACAAAATAATTACACCATGGAAGTGGCTTTCTGGAGAAAAAAAAAAAGCTTAGTTATGATCTGAGTGCTTTTCCCATTTAAAAGTGTAAATTGGCTACAAGAACTTACAAGTGTGCTTTTATTCCAAACCGTATCAAGACATTGTATTCTTCAATTAGAGCTGTGTGTTTATCTTCTTCTTATGTTCCACTTACTCTTATCTAAAACATTACCTTCCTTAAACCACTTTGTCTCTGCTTGATTAAATTTTCAGCTAAGAATGAAGGCCAGGATGTAAGATATACTTGTAAGAAACAAGCTGCAAAGTACATAATTAATTTGGCCATTGAAGACATAGTTTACGAGAAACAAAGTTATGTCACACATGGTTCTTGAAATCTGAAAGAGCTGACTACTGGCTAAAGGAAGAAAGTTAAAGAGGAGGCAAGTGGCAGAAGAATTTCATCTGTGTTCAAGTACAAACCATTCATAATGTAGATTTCAGAAGTTCAAAAGCTTGGTTAAAAATTATTTGGGAACATTACAAAATGTGACTTAATATAACTGAAGTTACAATGCTATAAGGGAAATATATTGTTATGAGGAAAATGTTTGTAATAACAAAGTCTAGTAGGAAAATAAGTATATTTATATTCTGTGTTGTGTACCATTAATGAGTACTTAAGATACTTGAAGTTATGGAGTTTCTAGTCCTAAAATGAGTATGATGTCAAATCTTAAATTATATGAATATTCATGTTACTGCTAAATTGTGATGAAGCCTGCAATGAACAATTCCTTTATTGTAAGTAAAAATTGGAGACTTGATGGATTTTGAGAGGATTTTTGAAACATAATTGATGTTTTATAGAGATGTGAATTTAGTCAAGTAATTCTCATTATAATCATAAGTAATGACATTGCTCCAATAAAGGTGTGTGTGGTTTTATTTAGAAACAGTAAGATAGCTATTGATTTTAATTTTGTCAGTTATCACCATAGCTACGATAATTGTATATAAGTTGGAATTTGAAGGTGTGATTTCTATCCAGAGTAATACTAAGAAAGATAATAGTAGAGTATGGGATAAGAATATATGATCTATACAGCTTTGTAGGCTAAACTGCTGAGCTCTCATCAGAAGTGACTGCATTTTTTTTTTTTTAACTTTCAAGAGTAGCTTTATTGAGTTCAGGTGAAAACTATCCATTAGATTTAGCAAAAACAAAACAAAAACCAAAAACATAAAGAACAACCAAACAAAAAAATCCAGAGCAGTAACAAAAACCAGTCAAAGTCAGTGATCATTGAACTAGATCTCAGCTTATTGTGAAAGATTTTTCTTTATCTAATTGTCTGAGGTTAGAATATAATGCCTTAAACATAAAACACTTAAATTTTTTTGCTTAATGCATTCTAATGATGATTACATTTCTGTTGACAAATTGTTAACTTTTTACTGATTGGTACTCTCTAGCCAAAAGTTGGTAAACTCTCAGTTGTCTTTGTGAGTACAGAGTATCAATGGGAAGAGTTGAAGTTATGAATAAGGTTGGAAAGCTTATTTATTTTTAATTGTGCATAAAATTTTATCTAGTAAAATTATTTCTAGGAATTTATGTTTACAGAAATATGTATGTACTGTGGGCTATCCATCACAGTATTATATACAATGGTTAATTATAAGAAAAATGTCAAATTAAATATGGAAGAAATAAATTATGAAATTACTTGTAGACATTTCTCTAATAATTAAAATGCTATTTTCTAGGGTGAAACTTTATTAGCAAATATTATCATCATCTTATATTTTCACATTATAAATGTGATTAAAATAAATTAAATCACTTTGTAAAACATTATGCAATTGGGAATTATTTCTGACAGATCAACTCTTACAGTTTTATAGGCCTTTCATTTTTCTCCTTTGAAATGACAAAGGAAAGTTGACTTCAATCAAAATAGCACACAACCTAATCTCCTAAGTCACATGTTAAATGTTATTTGTTTTCAGTAGGTTTTGAAAACCTTACTACTGTCATACTCAATTAGAAATAAGTTGACAACTCCTGATTAAATTCAGAGAAAATAAATATTAGTCTTCTAAAATATACAGGATTCGTGGCCCTGATGTGAGCATAAAATTCAAATACCTCCAATGTTCTCCCTTGAAGATATGTTAGCCTCACTCTGGGCAAAGAGCATCATTCCTTTGCATTTCCCAAGACCATTACACTGAGATTCATCAGGTACCTATAACACTTGCTGAAGTTACCCCTTAAATATTTCTATTTGACCAGCATGAAGTATCCTTCCTTATCTTTTTTGATTACTTTTGGTTGAAAGTTGATTTTATTCGATATTAGAATGGCTATTCCAACTTGTTTCATGGGACCATTTGCTTGGAAAATTGTTTTCCAACCTTTTACTCTGAGGTAGTGTCTGTATTTGAAACTGAGGTGTGTTTCCTGTATGCAGCAAAATGTTGGGTCCTGTTTACATATCCAGTCTCTTAGTTTATGTCTTTTTATTGGGGAATTGAGTCCATTGATGTTAAGAGATACTTAAGAAGTGATTGTTGCTTCCTGTTATTTTTTATGTTATTTTTATGCTTGTGTGGCTATCTTTTTTTGGGATTGTTGAAAGAAGATTACTTTCTTACTTTTTCTAGGGTGTAGTTTCCATTCTTGTGTTGGTGTTTTCCATCTATTACCCTTTGTAGAGATGGTTCTGTGGAAAGATATTGTGTAAATTTGGTTTTGTCATGGAATATCTTGTTTTCTCTGTCTATGGTAATTGAGAGTTTCACTGGATATAGTTGCATTTGTGTTCTCTTAGGGTCTGTATGACATCTGCCGAGGATCTTCTAGCTTTCATAGTCTCTGGTGAGAAGTCTGATGTGATTCTGATAGGTCTGCCTTTATATGTTACTTGACCTTTTTCCCTTGCTGCTTTTAATATTCTTTCTTTGTTTAGTGCATTTGTTGTTTTGATTATTATGTAACAGGAGGAATTTCTTTTCTGGTCTGGTCTATATGGAGTTCTGTAGGCGTCCTGTATGTTCATGGGCATCTCTTTCTTTAGGTTAGGGAAGTTTTCTTCTATAATTTTGTGGAAGATATTTACTGGCCCTTTAAGATGGGAATCTTCACTCTCTTCTTTATCTATTTCCATTAGGTTTGGTCTTCTCATGGTGTCCTGGATTTCCTAGATGTTTTGTGTTAGGAGCATTTTGCATTTTTGCATTTCCTTTGACTATTGTGTCAATGTTTTCTCTGGTACCTTCTGCATCTGAGATTCTCTCTTCTATCTCTTGTATTCTGTTGGTGATACTTGCATCTATGACTCCTGATCTTTTTCCTAGGTTTTCTAGTTTTCTATGTCCAGGTTTCTCTCTCTCTCTCTCTCTCTCTCTCTCTCTCTCTCTCTCTCTCTCATTCTCTCATGTCTTGTTGGGGGGTCTCTATATTTGTTCCTGTCTGCATCAGGAGGAAGCCTTTTGATGAATGCTGAATGAATATGACATCAATCTATGAATATAACAATATTTTTATTGTTAAAGTGTTTGTTTCTTAGTACTATTTCTTTAACCCTAGGTCTCTGGGCTATCTATAATTTCATTTGTCATGTAAGCAGTTTCACATATGGGTTTGTTTGCATGAGTTGGGTCGTAAGTAAAAGCAGATATATGTTGGTTACTCATACAAGGTTTATGCCTCAGTTGTCATAGCTTAATGTGTAGGCTAGACAAATCAAAATTGAAGGTTATATGATTGGGTTGCTATTTATATTTCTTTTGGTAATCTGTAGAACAATTTTCTGTGTCATGACACTTGAACATGGAATAAATGTTCAATGTAGGCATCGGCTTGTTCTCTTCATGTTCAATGAGTTATGTGGGTATTGTATTCAACAATGGGCATTGTTTTCAGTTTGTGGAGCGAAAGCTATTGTTTTGCAGTTTTGTGGGGATATACATGATTTCAAAATGGGAAGTAGGTGAAATCCAACTGAATTGTTGGCCAAACGTGGTACCATGGCACTAGAAGCTTCGTTTAATGACAAGAGATAGCCTGTACAGGTTCTGTCTGTCATTATTTTGAGACTTCATTAGGATCACTGTCACATATAGGATGATTCCACTGAATACTGCCCTTCAAATGCCTTCAAGTTCTTTTCAATTTTAGCTGTCTTTACCTCATTCCCTTCCTCAATTCCATCTTCACCCCTACTTTGTCTTTGATCCTATGGTTTTCATCTCTCCACTATGGTTGTGTACTCATAAAATGCCATTTCCACTTCCCAGGTAATTCTATGGGTCCATCCAAGTTTCTTCCTCTATTCCTAATCTCTCTGGGTGTATAAAATGTAGCTTGGTTTCCATGTAGTTAATGTTTAATAACCAAATACAAGTGGATGAATATAATTATCTTTCTGGGTCTGGGTTTACTTCAGGAAACATGAATTTTTATAGTCCATTCATTTGCCTGAAATTTTCGATATCACTTTTTTAAGAGATGAGTAATATTCCACTGTGTAAATATACCACATTTTGTTTATCCATTCATCTATTGAGGGACATGTAGGTTGTTTTCAGTTTCTGGATATGATGGATAAAGTTGCCATGAACATGGCTGATCAAGTATCCCTCTGGTAGGATGAAGCGTCCATTACTTATATGCTCAAGAGTGTTGTAGCTGGATCTTGTGGTGATTGATTCCTCTAATTCTGGTGAACTGCCATGCTGATTTCTATAGTGGCTGTACAAATTTCCACTCTCTAGAGCAAGGCAGGAGTGTTCCCCTTGTTCCACATCCTTCCATCGTGATTTGTCAATTGCATTATTGATCTTAAACATTTTGACAGGTGTACAATGAAATCTCAAAGTAATTTGAATTTGAATTTGAATTTCACTGGTGGCTAAGAATGTTGAACTTTTCTTTACATTTTTCAGCCATTTGTGATTCCTCTATTGAGAATTCACAGTTTAGGTCTGTAACCCATTTAATTGTTTTTCTTTTATTATAGAAAGTTTCTTGTATTCTTTATATATTTTAGATATTAGCCCTCTACTAGAAATGGAGTTGTTCGCCAGGCAGTTGTGGCACACGCCTTTAATCCCAGCACTTGGGAGGCAGAGGCAGGTGGATTTCTGAGTTCGAGGCCAGCCTGGTCTACAGAGTGAGTTCTAGGACAGCCAGGGTTACACAGAGAAACCCTGTCTCGAAAAACCAAAAAAGAAAAAAAAAGTCTTTTCCCCTTCTCTAGGATCCACCTTGTTTGAATGACAGTGTCCTTTGCCATGCAGAAGGTTTACAGTTTCGTGAGATCCCATTTATCAATTGTTGAACTTAGTACCTGCAGTAACTGTTTTTTGTTCAGAACATCTTCTGTCTCAATAGTTTCAAATCTATTCCCCATTTCCTTTCTATCCAACTGAATGTACCTATTTTTATATTGAGGTCTTAGATTCATTTGGTGTCGAGTTTGTACAGGGTGCTAGGTATGGACTTCTTTACATTCTACTACCTATAAATATCAGGTTGACTAGCACCAGTTGCTGAAGATGCTTTCTCATTTTGTGTCTTCACGACTTTTTAAAAAGTCAAAATCCCTTGTCCATAATCATGTGTATTTATGTCTGGATCTTTAATTTGATTATGTTTACCAACATGTCTGTTTTTATGCCAATACCATTCTGTTAAAATGTATATTTGTTTAAAATATACCATAAGAAACTTTTGTTTGGATAATAGGAAGATTCCCTCTGCACAGACCTTCTATCACTTCCTATTTTTCAAAGTAGATAATTGATTTTCATATTATCCAGTTTTAGAAAATTCTATGAGTTACCAGTGAAAATAGCTTTTTATGAATATTTAAGATGATTAATTATCTCTTTTAACTTTCTTATCTAAGAGAAGTGAGTATTTTTGCCTATTCTTTAGTTCTTTAATATTTTTATTTCTGTCTTTGGGGTAGACAAGGATTGCTGCACAGCTGTTAAAGATTCCAGCCTCAGGAATAAATTGAGCTGTAAAATTAAACACCAGGAGACAGTTCAAACGTTTCAAATTTGCATGGCTAATGTAAACAGCCTCAAGATCTCATCAGTGACAGTGGCAAGGTAACTAGTATGTGAGCTTTATTAACTGCTGAGAAAAGCAATAATGAGCTCCTGAAAAAATGTTACAAAACATAGCAATCGAGTTATAAAACTAACATGAAAAATGATATATTTTAAAGTAGTTTGTTCTTTAATTCAGTAATATTGAAGATGATATAAACCGTACT
This sequence comes from Uromys caudimaculatus, assembly GCA_028551405.1. Taxonomy (NCBI): domain Eukaryota; kingdom Metazoa; phylum Chordata; class Mammalia; order Rodentia; family Muridae; genus Uromys; species Uromys caudimaculatus. The sequence goes on along the minus strand of CM052708.1, from coordinate 14,274,227 downwards.
CAATGGCCACTATTTGAAATCACAACCTCTGGAATGAAAAAATGTAAATCATTAAGTTTTACAATATTAAGTATCCTATTTAAAGGTTGTAAATATATTTACCTTATTTTGCTTCTGAAAGTATTTTGTCTTTCTCAAGATTTGAACCTTAATGGCAGTAGAAATATAAACAAATCAGTATAAATTCTGTGATACGAAGACAGAACGTTCTTGAGAGTTTCTTTTATAATATGTTAAGAGCCATCATAGGGCAAGCTAATAACTAGCAGGTGATCTTCCTGAGATGACTTCACCTTGGATTAAAAATCTACAACGTCCCTTTGGTAATCAAGGCCCAGGAGAAAATCATTTTAGGAAAGATTCCTGCTATTAATATGTTTTATACCTGTATTATCACATATATAACAATCACTAGGTATTAGCCCACCCTTTTGAGCAGATCTCTGGAGAACTAAAGAAATGAACAATCTTGAAGTGATGCTATATAGACAAATAGATCACTTCTTTTTTATTTTATTTTTATTTTTTACACACTAGATTTTATTCCCCACCCTTACACTGTTCTACATCCCATACCTCCACCCCACCTCCTGTCTCCATGAAGATGTCACCACTCAACAGTCCCCCATCCAGCCAGACCTCTAAACTCCCTGGGGCCTCCAGTCTCTTGAGGGATAGGTGCATCGTCTCTGATTGAAACCAGACCCAGCAGTCCTCGGCTGTATATGTGTTGGGAGACTCACATCAACTGGTGTATCTGACTGGTGGTTGGTCCAGTGTTTGAAAGATCTCAGAGGTCCAAGGTGAGACTGCTGGTTCCCCTCTACAGGGTCGCCTTCCTCCTCAGCTTCTTCCAACTTTTCCCAAATTCAACCACAGGGGTCAGCAGCTTCTGTCCATTGGTTGGGTGCAAGTATCTGCATTTGACTCTTTTAGCTGCTTGTTGAGTCGTTCGGAGGAAAGTCATGATAAGTTCCTTTTTGTGAGGGCTCCATAGACTCAGTAATAGTGTCAGGCCTTGGAGCCTACCTTTAAGCTGGATCCCACTTTGGGCCTGTCCCTGGAATTTCTTTTCCTCAGGCTCCTCTCCATTTGCATCCCTGTAGTTCTTTCAGAGAGGAACAATTATGGGTCAGAGTTTTGACAGTGGGATGGCAACCCCCTCTCTCATTAGATGCCCTGTCTTCCTGCTGGAGTTGGGGTATATAAGGTCCCTCTCCTTATTCTGAGGCATTTCATCTAAGGTCCCTCCCTTTGAGTCCTGAGAGTCTCTCACTTCCCAAACCTCTGGTGCATTTTGAAGCCCCCCATCCCAACCTTCTACCTCCTGAAATCTCCTGTTTCTATTCTTTCTGCTGGCCCTCAGGTCTTCAATCCTCTTCCCTCACCCAATATCTGATCAGGTTCCCCTCTTCCCCACCCCCCACTCTCCCCCCATCCACTTTCCCTCCTAGGTCCTTCCCTCCCTCACCACTTGTGATTGCTTTCTTCTCCCTCCCAAGTGGGACTGAGATGTACTCACTTGGACCCTTCAGTTGGTTAAAATTTTGAGTTCTGTGGACGGTATCTTGGGTATTCTATACTTTTTTGTTTGTTTGATTGTTTGGCCAATATCCACTTATTAGTGAGTACATACCATGCATGTCCTTTTGAGTCTGAGTTACCGCACTCAGGATGATATTTTCTAGTTCCATCCATTTGCCTGCAAAACTCAGACTGTCCTCATTCTTAATAGCTGACTAGTATTCCATTGTGTAAATGTACTACATTTTCTGTATCCATTCTTCTGTCTTGGGACATCTGGGTTGTTTCCAGCTTCTGGCTATCACAAACAAGGCTGCTAGGAACATAGTGGAACACATGCCCCTGTGGCATGGTGGGGCATATTTCGGGTATATTCCCAAGAATAGTATTGCTAGGTCTTCAGGTAGATCTATTTCCAATTTTCTGAGGAAACTCCAGATTGATTTCCAGAGAGGTTGTACCAGCTTGCAATCCCAACAGCAATGAAGGAGTGGAGTGTTCCTCTTTCTCCACATCCTCTCCAACTTGTCTTGTCATCTGCGGTTTTGATACTAGCCATTCTGATTGGTGTAAGGTGGAACCTCAGGGTCATTTTGATTTGCATTTCTCTGATCACTAAGGACTTTGAACATTTCTTTGGGTTCCTCTGTTGTGAATTCTCAGTTTAGTTCTATACCTCTATACCCCATTTCTTGATTGGGCTTTTGGTTTTTTGGTGGACAGCTTTCTGAATTCTTTATGTATTTTGGATATCTGCCCTCTATTGGATGTGGAGTTAGTGAAGATTTTTTTCCCAATCTGTAGGTTGCCGATTTGTCTTATTGACTATGTCCTCCTTTTCTTATTGACTATGGCCTCCAGTTTCATGAGGTCCCATTTATCAATTCTTGATCTTAGAGCATGAGCCATTGGAGTTCTGTTTAGTAAATTTCCCCCTGTTCCAATGATTTCAAGGTTCTTTCTCACTTTCTCTTCTATTAGATTCAGTGTATCTGGTTTTATGTTGAGATCCTTGATCCACTTGGACTTGAGCTTGACATATATGGGTCTATTTGCGTTTTTCTGCATAAAGACAGCCAGTTAGACCTGCACCATATATTGAAGATGCTTTCTTTTTTTCCATTGCATATTTTTAGCTTCTTTGTCAAAGATCAAGTGTCTGTAACTGTGAGCTTTTATTTCTGGGTCTTCAATTCTATTCCATTGATCAACAAGTATGTCTCTGTACCAATACCATAACATGAAGTGTTTTTTTGTTCTTGTTGTTGTTTTTTTGGTTTTTGTTTTGTTTTGTTTTGTTTTTTTAATCATCACTATTGCTCTGTAGTAGAGCTTGAGGTCAGGGATGGTGATTCCCTAGACATTCTTTTATTGTTAAGAATTGTTTTCGCTTTTCTATGGGGATATTTTTTTGGTTTGGGTTTTTTTGTTGTTGTTTGTTTGTTTTTTGTTTGTTTGTTTGTTTGTTTGTTTGCCTTTCTAGGTGAATTTGAGAATGGCTCTTTCCATGTCTTTGAAGAATTGTGTGGGATTTTTGATGGGGATTGCATTGAATCTGCAGATTACCTTTGGTAGGACACCCATTTTTACCATATTAGTTCTGCCAATACATGGGAAAGGGAGATCTCTCCATTTTCTGAGATTTCTTTCTTGAGAGACTTGAAGTTACAGTCCAGATTTTATCCTCCTCCGGGGATCCACTCTCTTACTGTTCTACATCCCGTCTCTCCCAACACCCTTCTGTCTCCAAGAGGATGTGCCCACCTCCCCACCCCCACCTCACCAGACCCCACTACTCAGAGCACATCCTAAAGGTCATAAAAAGGAAACTAATGATTCATTATAGGTGCTAGAATGTAGATAAAATATTGACTGTTTTTATCTATACAAACTTCTCTAAAAACTTTGTTGTGTTTTTTAACTGTCCATGAACCTGTGGAGCTATGACAGGTGATGAATCTTTAGCCAGATAATTCCTCCTAATGGGCACACATGTAAACATTCTCTATCATAAACTTCTCATTTGACTTATGATTTGAATTCATGTGTAAACTTGTGATGAACTTTTTGCCATGCGATCATGTATTATGAAAGTTGTATAAGTGCTGAGGACAAAGAGAGGTGCATGAATTTTCCTTGCCCCACTTAGGATCTTTCCACTTTCCCCCTTTTTCTTAGAGAGCTTTGGTGGGAAACATTTTACAGCTTAGAAATAAATGCTAAATTCACTTTTTTTCTCCTGTGACTTCAGCTAGTAAGCTGAAAGTTAGTGCAATTCCTGCTGAGCTGGAACAAAGGCCACATTACTTAATCCCCTACTGTAAGGCAACAGGTGTTAATCACCTAAGCCAGGGGCTTTTAACCCTCAAAATGAGCAAGAATGTTTTTAGGACTCTGTAGATGTTATCATCAGCATCAAACACAGTTAGAGAGCTAGAATGTCCTGAGACCATCAGTCTTCAAAGCCACACCAGAGTCCTACTGTGCGTCTCAATTCAACATGCTCCAGGCCCGGAGGCTCCCAGCAATAATACAGTTACTTCTGTTTCTTCCTTACCATATTACCATTTACCATTCTTTCTTTTTGGAGAAATGCATCGCGATCTTTCTCTACTGCTTACAATGCAAATTTGCCCACTTAGTGATGACTCAGGAATTGACATTTTTGACTTACTCCGGGTCATTCTACACTCAAGATCATTCCCTATATGAAAATAAATTTATTTGCTTGTTCATTACTTTTAAATAAAAAGTATAGAATCGAAGTCCACACATGTGCGGGCACAATGCTCTCCTAATAAGATCCACCTCTAGCTCAGTTAATATATTTGAATAGAATTTATCTGCTAGTTTACCAAAATCACTGATCAAAAGATAAAGTAATGATCATTATTCTCCATTTCAACTTAGTGGAACGCCTTTTAAAAGGAATTTAATCCAACAATCTTGATTAAAGATTGAGAGCTTAGGTATATAATACATGTCCATAAGTTTGTTTAATAATTGTAACCCACCTGTCAAGTACCATAAATAAACACTCTTATAAAACAAACAAAAATTATGATAGAATTTAAATTGATGGTGCTATTTTATGAATAGTTTGAAAGAAGTGTGGTAATAATAATGGCCGGGATGAAGGCTCTCGTTGTAGGCCATACGGAGCATCCACATGGTTTGGTCTCAAGTGAACATAAAAGTTGGAAAACTATCTAGAAAAATATAACTCCAATTCTGATAAGAGGTAATTGTAAAATGTAGCATTGTTAAAATTGTAGCCACCTTGTCTAATTAGCAAAAAAAATGGAAATCTAGATGGTCATGTTAAATGTTCTCCATTTCAAATGTAAATAAACCATTTTTTAAACAATAGAAGAATTTCTTCACTTGATGAGACACATCAACTTATACGAAGCCAAGCTCACCAGCTCTTAGAGGAGCAGTCAGTTGTCCACAGACATTATAAAAACGTTCATTACTCCAGTCTTTTAATCACATATGTGACACATATCTTAGGATAAGAAATTCTTAATATTTTGGTATAAACATAAAAGTAGCATGAAAAAATGTCTTGTTTAAGACTCTCAAGAATGTATTCTGTTGGGTTTTGCATACATAACATGAAACTTTTTATTATGAGACGTATTGGTTCAATAAAAGTAGTCATTTGGGTCCAAAGTAAGTTCAGTAAATAAGTGTGTGTGTGTGTGTGTGTGTGTGTGTGTGTGTGTGTGTGTGAGATTGTGTGTGCATTTGTCAATAGTTTCAAATCAGTTTTAATTTATCATAGAGCATTTTTGTAACTGCATATTTTATACATTTGTTTTTAAGAGATATATTTATTTTATTTTATGTGTATGAATGTATTGTTTGATATATGTTTGAGAACTGCATTTGGGCAAGTAGATGGTTTTCTATGGAGGACATAAGAGGGTGGGGAAACCATGGAATTTGTGTAAGCTTTCATGTGGATACTGAGACCCAAGCAAGGTTTACTGTAAGAGCAGGAGGGATTGTTAACTGCACAGCTATCACTCCATCCATTACTCTATTAATTTATAATGAAATATACAAAGTTTTCAATAAGTAATATTTATTCTCACACATCCAAATTGAAGAGTATTTAAAACAGAAGATGGTGGAATAAGGTGATATTTTCTCATTTCGATTATTATTTTGAATCACTTACTAATCTAAAAACAAATTTAAACAGATCACATATTTTATTCTTCTTTTTGAAAGCCATGAATTATGAATTTAAAGTTGTTAATGTTAATCATACAACATGTGTTAGTCATTTGCTTCAACAGCATTTATATATTTCCTGTTAATTGACAATTTCTGAACTTAATGTTTATAAGAATTACTTCTAAGGCTCTTAAATGTACACATTTAAAAAAGTAACATTTTGATATCTAAAACCCTCTACTTCTATATCTAATGTATATATTTAATATATATATGTCTAAATGTATCAACTACCTATATAGTTGTTCTATATTAATGTAATATATGACATATCTAGTACTTATCTAATAGAGTTAACATACCTATCTATCATGTGTATATATATATATATACATATATACATATATATATCAGATAGATAGATTGATGGACAGATGATAAATTCATCAATATAGATGATAGACAAATAGATGAAAAATAGATCATATATATATATACATATATATATATATTATCTGTGCTATGTGTCTATGTGCACTAAAGTGCTTGTCTTATGGCCTATGATTGACAGTCAAAGAGAATACTCTCATGTTGTTTCTCTCTTCGCTATGTAACTTCTGAAATGGAAATGACAGCAAGTGACTTTACCTGCTGACATCACTCTGGTCCATATGTAAAGTCTGATCTAGTTATTTAACTCAAAAGTCTGCAGAATGGTTGTAACTGTTATATAACTCTCTCATCATCTGGCTCTCTTTTAAAATAAATTCTGGTGATATGGCCCAGCAGTTTCAGAACCTATTGCTCAAGAACTAATATATATTTTTTTTACTATGGATTTTATTACTTTAAAAAATATGCTTTGTTGCATTCATGAATACTATTTTGTCATATGTTTGTATCATCTGTTCTCCACAATTTCTCTCTGGTCCACTAACCAAGTCAGTTTTTTGCTTTCTCTTAAAGATAAAAAAAAACAAAACAAAAAACCCACAAAAATGAAAACCAAAACTAAATAACAAAACATCAATACCACAAACAGACTCAACAACAGAAATACAGCTGCCCTCCCTCCAAAACACGCATAGAAACGTGGAATTCATTTAGTATAGGCCAACTACTTGCAACATCAGCCCTGTCCTAAAGTGTGCTTTACATATTCAATGACAGGTTACTGGTGGAACTTCCAGAGGCTGTAGGATGAATGTAAACAGGAACTGACAGCACACAAGACCTACACAGGTTTGACCCAGCCTAGAGAAGAGGTAGAGGACATGGATCTCACCCATAATTAAGAAGCTATCTGTAATAGACACTTGACAAAAGAAAATCTACTTTCATAGAGTCTTGTTGCAGAGTATTTAATGAAAAAAATTGCTAATGATTAGATGTTATGAACATTGCAAAGAAAAGTATTAATGTGGGTGGAAGTTGAGGCTGATACTCAAAGGATTTCCATGGAAGTTTTCAGGAAATTTCCAATACAAAGTATGCTAATAGGTAAACAAAACATGGGCAAGTCATAAGGTTAAATGACATTCTTGCAACCAGGGAACATTTTTTTTTTTTTTTTTTGCTTTCGAATACCAAATTGCTAATGCCTTTGGAGAGCAGTCCCAGTATCTTCAGAAGAAACTTCAAGTTCTGTTTCAGTGGCATGATGCTTTTCTTTGTCCCTCCCTCCTTCCTTCCTTCCCTCCCTTTGTCCCTCCCTCCTTTATCTCTCTCTTCTTTCCTCCATCCTCCATTCCTTCCTCTTTTTTATCTCTTTACTTCCTTCTCTTTCTGTCTTTCTCATTTACTTATCTCTAGAGAACATTTCCTACTATGTAGAATGAAAAATGCAGAGTGAAAAGGTTCCAAAGGTTTAGGTAGAACTGATCGATGGTACAAGAGACTTGCATCTTTTTAACTGAGAACCGAACCATATTACTGGAAAATTCCTAAGTGTTCATGAGAAAATTAACATAATCTAATATTAGTACACTGAAGTATTTCATCTTTAGATAACAGAAGCAAAAGAGCATCATTCAAAAAGCAAGACAAAGAAGGTAGGCCAAGCAAATGAGTAGGACAACGTGTCATTGTATGTTTGTCATTTGTATGACACCTCTTCCTATTGTTTTTAAGATTAATTTTTATAACTGTATTCATTTGAAAATGCTTAAATATTTTCAATAAAATATAGGAATGTCCCTAACCTACAATAAATTACAAGGAAATCATATCTCTGAAGTAGTTCTGTTTTGATTCTATTATCTCTATACATTGAACATGGACATTCATTTTTCTCATTGGTTTGTTTAATATGTTGCTCACATTTCAGCCTTTAACACTAGCAATGCCTCATCTGGATGATTTTCCAAGTGACAGCAGGCCATAGTCTATTTAGAAATTCCTGTTCCAAGACACATCTTTAATATGAGCACCCCTCTTGTCCTTGAAGTAAAGTGCTAACAGCTATTACATCATAAAAAAGCCAAAATATAGAAACAGATTTTGGCAGACGTTAAAGTGCTTCAGAGGAGAATCATATAGTATGAGATAAGCTGGAGATATTCAAGCCCATTTCAGCTGATTATAGTGTATCTCCCCTATAATCCTTCACAGTCCTTGACCACAGGCTTCCATTCTGTAACTGTGGTGAATGCTGAATTTTGTTACCTTTGTTCTTTCATATGCAAGTGAAATCTCACTGAAGGTCTAATATAGCAAATTTACTACTATATTTTACATCACATTTTCTTTTTCAGATTATCTAACCAATAACAATTCATTTTTTGTGTAAGACTGATTTATGTAGGAATGATTCTTTCTGATATTTAAATTGTTTTTTCCTTATATGATAAAAACTGCCACAGCTTAATAATTCAGTTAATAGATTTTGTGCCACTATGATTTTATGTTTATAATATATCTAATAAAAACATATATATTAATAAACATATATATAATATGTTAGGGTATGGTATTTGAGTTTGGAGATATTAGGATGTGGTATTAATAATTAGTCTGAAACATGTTATTATGATGAATATTTCAGCTTTCTGTATAGTGATGAACTTTTCAAATTCTATTTAAATTTAAAATTTATAATTTAAATTCTTTCAATTATTGTGATATGTCATTTTATAATTTTATGTCATAGGGGCTTATGATTAAACAGGGTTGTAAAATGTTTCTCAAAGCAGTAGCTTATGCTAGATATTAAAGTATATAGTACAAATCTGTGCCTAAGAATAAAGGTCTGCTCTTTTATAAAGGGAAATAGGGAAAATAATCGTGGGGAGAAGGAAGGGACTGTACGAAGTGGAGGTACCAGGAAACAATGACCAGGATGTAATGTATGAGAGAAGAATGATATATATATATATATATATAGATAGATAGATAGATAGATAGATAGATAGATATAGATATAGATATAGATGTGTGTGTGTGTGTGTGTGTGTGTGTGTGTGTGTGTGTGTATGAGTAAAAGAGAATACAACTGAATATAATTTTCAGAGACTATAATTCTTAAGACTTACTAACTTACTAACTTAAGGATAGTTATATTAAATTGTAAATAAAAGTAGGTTTTAAAAAGCCGTGGGTTGTTTAAAATTTCAACTTTATTCTACTACAAATGCCACTTATGAATCCAAAAATATTTTTATGCACCATGTTAAATTTGTTTAGATATAATACAGTTAATTAAAAATTATGTTTCTATCTAAAAGTATAACTACAAAAAGTCCACATGCATATTTGATTGTAAAATAATCTAAAACAACAAGTTTGGTGAAGTTTGAATATGTATGGCCCACATAGACTCATGTTTTGGAATGCTTGACACTATTAGGAGATATGGCCTTGCTAGAATAGGTGTGGCTTTTTTGGAGGAAATACGTCACTGTGGGGGGTCAGCTTTGAGGTCTCCTATGCTCAAGCTACAGCCTAGTGTGACACACAGTCTCCTTCTGCTGCCTATGGATCAATGTGTAGAAGTCTTGGCTCCTCCAGCACCATGTCTGCCTGCACGCTGGTATGTTTCCTGTCATCATGATAACGTACTAGACCCCTAAAACTTTAAGGCAGCTCCACTTAAATGTCTTCCTTTATAAGTGTTGCTGTAATCATGGTGTATCTTCACAGCAATGAAACCCTAACTAAGATATTTGGATAAGATAAAATTTAGGTTTGTAAGTTACATTTGTGATTATGTGTATATAAAAACTTCTGTGAATTATAAAAGTAAGATTTCTCTAAATTAATTTGCTAAACTTTTTATATCCTTATATTTACACATGGCTTTATTTTTTTGCTCATTATATTTCAGTTCAGAAAACAGAAAATATTTTGAATAATATTAATAATTATAATATTAAAATAATTAATCTCTAAGAACTTATACTTCTTTTTCATTAAAATATGTAATATAGCTATAATCCTTAAAATTAAATATCAACAATAATAGTGCTTTTAGGAAGCCTCATTGATATGAATGTCTGAGAATATTCCCATTAAGGGAATGAAGGGCAGAGTCTGAATCTCCAAGTGTAAATCGACCCCTTTAACATCCATAAAGAGCTTCACCTCTTTATTTTCAAGAAGGAAGTGATAAGAGGAATGTACTCTTTTAATAGGGACCAGTTATCTAGATATCTAGTTATAGTAGCCTGATGCAACTCATTGGGATTTTCAAGTGTTCTAAAAAGCTGACCATAATAAAAAGAGTAGTGACTTTATATAATATAAGTCATTGATATTTATTTAACTAATTCATATTTTTATGTTTTATGGGACATGTGGATTATTTTGTGCATGGATGTATGTGAGAATGCACATATCTGTGTGCGAAGGCTGGCGGTTGATGTTGCATGTATTGCATTCCTCAATTACATTTCATGTCATTTCTTGAGACCTCTCACAGACTCTGGGATTCACTGACTGGTTGGCTGTTTATTAACCTCCAATAATCCATTCTTCTCTACCTTCTTCAGTTACAGACAGTTGCCAATCTGCATCCTGTTTTATGTGGATCTTGGCATCGTAACTTAGAACCTCATGCTTGTTCAGAAAGCACTTTATTTCTAAGCTATGTCGTAGACTATATCATATCTGTATATGGATACCTATATGTCAGTAATATATCCATATATGCATACACGTGTGCACATGTGTGCACATATGCATATATGTGCATATATGCTTGCATGTGTATATTTGTGATTCTGTCTTAATATAAGCATGTTCATGTATTTGTGTGTGTGTGTGTGTGTGTGTGTGTGTGTGTGTGTGTGTACAGTATTCTGACCCCATTTTTTGTTAAGTAGTAATATTTGTGATTGAACTAATTATCAGGGGTCTCATCATTGGAACAAAACTGATTAATTTCATCTTGTGATGGGGCCCTGTGAGATTTCGATTGGTGTTGGAATGTCAACTATAATGTCATTATGCAGATTGTGAAGAGTACTTTTGTATCACATGAAGAATATTAAGGAAATTGACTACTGGTAAAATACTTACAATAAGTATCATTGGTATTCATCTACAAAGCAACTTCTATATCTAAGACTCAAGGAATTTAAAGGAAGATGGCAATATTGTAAGAGGGATAGGACCAGGATATTTCTGCAATATAGCATCTTCTATATATGACAAGGAACTGTACCCATAAAGTCTTCACTCAATTTTTAATGAGAAAGCATAAACAATTGAATCTAAAATACTTTTTTTGTAGAGTGGATAATATATCCTTCACATAGAATTATAAATTAAGTTTTCCATCTAGTAAGATAAATATTACTTTTGTAATTAAACATTCTTACACTTTTTTTTTTTATTTTTTGCTACAACGTGAACATACAGAAAAACCATCAGTTGTGTTTTCAGCACTAGCATGAAAAGATGAGGGTATGAATTTATTTTTTTGAAATAATTATGTATTTATTTTTATCTATAGGAGTACACTGTAGCTGTCTTCAGACACACCAGAAGAAGGCATCAGATCATATTACAAATGGTTGTGGACCACCATGTGGTTGCTGGGAATTGAACTCAGAACCTCTGGAAGAGCAGTCAGTGCTCTTACCCAGTGGGTCATCTCTCCAGCTCCAAGTGTATGAATTTCACATAGGAATTTTACAGCAGGATTGTAAGAATGTTTTTTTTTTCATTAAGGTGTCTATTAGAGAGACATGTAACTAATGAAATGAATATAGTGTGTGGAGAAAAATTTAAGAGTGAAGCAGATAAACTAAATTGGATTACTGACTTTTGCCCTGAGGTTAAAATACTTGACAAGACAAAATTCTGTTTCCTTCCAGCTAAAGCCTCTCTGTTGTGAATACTTCAGAAGTTCAGTTATCCAAGAGTCTTTTCATCCCTGGTTATCACACCATAGCAGTGAGAAGCTGACATCGTACGGCTAGTTATCCATCTGAAGAGTTTACCCCCAGCTGGCTTCCTCGCAATTTAATTGGTAAGGTAGGAGAGCAATTAGGAACTAGTTGCTCTAACACCGGAGATATATCCTGGAACCAGCTGTGCTGTCTAAAAACATTTTCCTTGCATTGCAATTAAAAAACGATTGGGAGCCTATTTCCAGTACGTCATGAGGAGACACTTTGAAGAAGGTGGGTAGAATGTGACTTCACTATGTCAAAGTGAAGCTACAGCTGCGGGAAATGCAAACAATTGGGAGGGGTCAAAATTACTATAAAACTCAAGCCCAATAGATTGCATCAAATTGTAAAAGAACCATTGATCTGTACTGTTGAGAGAAAACAACAACAACAACACAAAAGCACAGTGGCATTACTTTCCATTTTGGCATTCTACTGTTTGTTTTTGAACAGTGAAACAAAGGACTCCTATTATTTTGTCTCATTCAACAATTTCCATGCCTTGCTGAACTCAATTCACTTGATAATATCTCGACTATTTCTGTACATAGTTGAGTTGCAATGATTGGCAGCAATCCAGGAAAATGATGATACCTTGGACGGTATAATTAGCATATACCATACATGTTGCATCTATGTCACACACACACACACACACACACACACACACACACAAAGTTCTTCTGTTTTGGAATACGTGGTTGAAGTAGAACAAAAAATAAAACATATGTACGTTTGAAAAAAATTACTTTGCTTGGCTTTATATATTATGAAAAATTGAGAAGATGACTTTTTTTAGTTTGTATTGTGTTGCAGAAGGAAAAATCTTCAAAATATATGTCTTAAGACAAGTTATTTTCCTTTCATGTACCAGAATTCTTGTTTTCAAAACAGCTTTGTTCTATTGATTAGGTTAGGGTTAAAGATTCTTTCATGAAGGATTGCTTTGAAGGATTTAAGAGTCTTATATCTGGATAAATAAAAATTATAAAATAAAGACACACTCAGAGTTTGTGAATGAGTTATGCTATGCAGAAGCTTTTAATGAAAACTAGTCATATTGCCAAATCTACAGGATAGAGTAGGGTAGACAGAACCATTGTCTGGGTCATGTAAATACCTTACAATCAAGAATGCACATACCAGATGGCAGGCAATAGAATTTGCCAAATTATTCATCCTCAATGGTTCTTCCTGCTACAAGTAGTAACAGAAATCTTTAACTAAAAAAAAAAAAAATTGAAAACTTATGGGTTATGGAAATATATGAGAATATAAATAACATTTGTTCTATATGAATTTGCCAATCTTTTAAGTTTTTTTATGTTAAATTATATGAGAGCAAACAAAAAATTAAAATATATATCTTATTTTGAATATCACTTTAAAATGCTGCACAAAGTAACAAAGTAAACTAAAATGTCAAATGATGTGCTTACAGACACCTAGCATGGCTGTTCTCTGAGAGACCCAACCAGCAGCTGACTGAGACAGACACAGATACTTACACCCAACCACTGGACCGAAGTGGAAACCCCTATGTTTAAATTAGAGGAAGGGTTCTAGAAACTGAAGGGGGTGACACCATAGAAAGACCAGTACTCTCAATTAACCTGTACCTCTGGGAGCTCTCAGACACTAAGCAACCAATTAGGCACCATATACAAGGTGATCCAGTCCCCCAGTACATATAGACCAGAGGACTGCCTGGTCTGGGCCTCAGTAGGAGAAGAAGCACCTACCTCCATCAGAGATTTGAGGCCTGGTAGCAGGGGAGAATCCCCTCAAAGATGGGGGAGGAGGAATGGGATGAGGAACTGCGGAGGGGGGACCAGGACGGAGGGCAACAGCTGGATTGTAAAATAAATAAATAAATAAATAAATAACTAAATAAATAAATAAATAAATAAAAATAAAGAAATCAACTTGAAAAAAAAGTTAAGAAGTTTAGTAAATCCACGAAATTCTAAAAAAAAACATAATGATTTAGAAAATACAATATTGTGTCTCTGTTTAGTTTGTGTTTCCAAGATCTGTCCATTGATGATAGTGGGGTGTAATAGTCTCCCACTATTATTGTGTAATGTGCAATGTGTGCTTTGAGCTTTAGTAAAGTTTCTTTTATGAATGTGGGTGCCCTTACATTCGGGACATAGATGTTCAGAATTGAGAGTTCTTCTTGGTAGTTTTTTCCTTGATGAGTATGAAGTGTCCTTCCTTATCTTTTTGATGAATTCTGGTTGAAAGTTGATTTTATTCAATATTAGAATGGCTACTCCAGCCTGTTTCTTGGGACCATTTGCCTAGAAAATATTTTCCAGCCATTTACTCTGAAGTAGTATTTGTCTTTAATATGGAGGTGTGTTTCCTGGATGCAGCAAAATGCTGGGTCCTCTTTATGGATCCAGTCTGTCAGTCTATGTCTTCTTATTGGGGAATTGAGTCCATTGATGTTAAGAGATATTAAGGAATAGTGATTGTTGCTTCCTGTTATTTTCGATGCTATTTTTATATTTGTGTGGCTATCTTCTTTTGAGTTTGTTAAAAGATTACTTTCTTGCTTTTTCTAAGGTGTAGTTTCCCCTTTGAGTTGACATTTTTCCATCTATTACTCTTTGTAGAGCTGGGTTTGTGGAAACATGCTGTGCAAATTTGGTTTTGTCATAGAATATTTTGGTTTCACCATAGAATATTTTGGTTTCACCATCTATGATAATTGAGAGTTTTGCTGGGTATAGCAGCCTGGGCTGGCATTTGTGTTCTCTTAGGGTCTGTATGAGATCTGCCCAGAATCTTCTAGCTTTCATAGTGTCTGGTGTGAAGTCTGGTGTAATTCTGATAGGTCTGCCTTTATATGTTACTTGACTTTTTTCCCTTACTGCTTTTAATATTCTTTCATTATTTTGTGTATTTGGTGTTTTGACTATAATGTGATGGGAGGAATTTCTTTTCTGGTCCAATCTATTTGGAGTTCTGTAGGCTTCTTGTATATTTATGTTAATCTCTTTTTTTAGGTTAGGAAAGTTTTCTTCTATAATTTTGTTGAAGATATTTACTGGTCCTTTAAGTTGGGAATTTTCACTCTCTTCTATGCCTATTATCCTTAGGGTCTGTCTTCTCATTGTGCCCTGGATATCATGGATGTTTTGGATTAGGAGTTTTTTGCATTTTGTGTTTTCTTTGACTGCAGACAAATGGGTGGAACTTGAAAATATCATCCTGAGTGAGGTAACTCAGTCACAAAAGAATGAACACAGTATGTACTCACTGATAAGTGGTTATTAGCCCAAAAGTTCGGGAATACCCACGATTCACTTCACAGCAACCAGTGGGCTAAGCATGAAGTCCCAGATAGAGGAGTTGGAGAATGGAAAGAAGGAGCTGAAGGAGTTTGCAGCCCCATTGAGGGAGCAACAGTTTCCACTGGCCTGACCTCCCAATGCTCCCGGAGACTGGATCACCAACCAGAGAATGCACATGGAGGAACCCATGGTGCTGGCCACATATGTGACAGAGGAGGGTTTTGTTAGCCATCAGGGGGAGGAGAGGCCCTTGGGCCTGAGGGTGTTATATGCCCCAGTATAAGGGAATGCCAAGGAGGGAAGACGAGAGTGGGTGGGTAGGTGGGGGGGAATAACCTCATAGAGGCAAGGGGAGGCGGGAGGGGACATGGGGTTCCAAAGGGGAGGTCTGGAAAGGGGGAAACATTTGAAATGTAAATAAAATATCAAAAAAGTAAAATCAAATGCTAAGCAAACAAGGAAAAAAAAAAGAAAATACACTATTGGATAAAATGTACTGGAATACAAACATACAAATTCTCTATTAGAGGCATGGTACTGTGTGTTCTTCAGTTCATAAGCAGGGAAGTTTAATAGCAAATATTTAAATTTCTATACACTTTTATATTTTAAGAATTTTGATTTTATTATTTAGGATAATAATTTTGTGAATATAAATGTTTATTCACACAAGATTTGGACTTTCAATGAAAAGTATCCTGTCAACTCATTCATGATGAAATTGATATTTACCATGTCATTGCATGCCAGCCATTGCTTAAAATGCTTTAGATGGATTTTTTTATTTAGACTTTTAGTGACCCAATCATGAATAAGTTATGTCTTCACTCATCATACATATTTATGTACAATAAAAATGTTTCCATACTTATGCATATATGTGTATTTTTCATCTAGGATGAAATGATCCCTAATATTTCATGCAGATTTTGAGGCTTTTTTCCAATAAGACCATTTAGACAACATATTAAAAATTTTTGGAAGCAAAACTCACAACTCATTGCCAAATATGAAATCACAATAACAATTCACCTATAATGTTGACGTTAAAACAGATCATCAATTCATTTCATGTAGAGATAGTATTTAGAAATTCAAGTAAGAAACATAACATGAGTACTAATGAAAATGTGATTAAATTTATATAAAACTTTTTAGAAGTTGTCATTCAAAAACTGGCCATGGTGGCTTACTCTTGCAGTTCCCTCTGTTTCACTGAGTCAGAGGCAGGAAGATTACTAAGAGTTCAAGGCCAAATGGTGCTATATAGTGAATTTCATGTCTTTCTGGGCTACAATATGAGACTTTGACTAAAAAAAAGTAAACAAAATGACAAAAAAAAAGATCAAATATAGGCAATACAGCTGCAATAGAGTGTACGTTTGTAGGGGGAAAACTTGGATAAACACTGTGTGCCTATTCATCCACTTTACACTTCAGACAGCTTCAATTTATCCTCTTAATAGCTATAAAGTCTGAATCTGTCTGAGGGTTTTAAATTGTATATTAATAGAAAGTGTATAACTGTATTAGGATGGATTAGAAATATCTTTCTTTCATTAAGCACTAATTTTACTTCTTACTACTCCTTTAAAATATTTTCAGAAAGAATTGTAATGTCGGTCTTTAACAAGCACAATAACCATGAGACAACAAGCCTAAAACTTCACTTAGAGCACTACTTTATGATAACAAAAGAAAAGTGTCATAAGACATTGACAATATATTTCCATCAAAAAATGGAAAGGATTTTATTCCTGTTGTAGTTTGTGGTATAAAGAACAAGAAGCTTTATATGATTTTGTGGCTCTGTTCAAGCCCTGATGACTGCACTCAGGTAAATGTGGGAAATTTTCTAGCAAATGAAATTTTAAATCATCTTGTGACAGTCCTCTAGGGAAACATACTACATTCTACTCTGTTTACTGAGTTTGAAGGGCCCGTGGGAAATCCAGTTGATGATGCTGATCAAGTAATTGGAATTATGAATATGAAACTCATTAAGCAGGTTCTAAATCAACATTTAAGTTATTTGCATAGTAGTCAGGAAGTGGTGAGACTGGTAAAACCTTTCAAAACAGAAACACATTGTACTTATCTAAGGATAAATTGACATTACATGGCAAAGTACAGCATAGAAAATTCGAATAAAACATGTCCTCAGAACACTGATTTGAGACTGACAGTCTAAAATGTTGACTGGACTTGTATTAAATAGAGAAGCTAAATCAATAAAGTTCAAATGGCACTTTTAACTCAGCGAACCCTCTCGTGAAAAAAATCACAGGAGTAAACAGAAAAAATAATACAAGGAAACAAGATCTGGCAACATATTAACTGTGTTGTCATTATGCTGTCATGTTTTTATCTACCTATGCTAAAGAGTTTGGTACTAAATTAGATCAAATATGGTGAAAGCAGTCATTTGTATGATTATACTAAATATTCAGAATTATTTGATTTTCTCACATGTCTGATTCCTATAATAAAATAATTTCATTTAAATGCTCAGCATTGCTAAGCAAAAATATGTTGCTATATAATATAAATAAAGAAAAAATTTAAATTTAACAAATTTTATAGTTCATTTTGAATAGGAATGATGAACACTACTATATTAAAAAGTAAGACAAGTCATCCAATATGTATTAATCAGCAGGGAAAAATAATGGAGTATGCCAAGATCAAAATAGAATATATATGAATACATATGTATAGTATCTATCTATCTGTCTGTCTATCTTTCTATATATGCTTATTTCCCATTACATGACCTATAAATTATTTCTGAAGTAGAGTTACACATTCTGATATCTAAATTTACCATGAGAAATTATAAGATATATTTCTTAGATTAGGTAGCTTACTCTGCTTTGATTGTTTTCTACCATGTGCAGTGAGTGAATTCCTGCCTCCTAGCTATGCTTTGTGGGAGTCTCTACATATAAGTTGATAAACTTATATGCTTCTTGGAGCATCCTGGTGGAAAATGTCATCCCATCTATTTTGTTTATTAGTGCAAAATATCTCCTATCAAATAAAAGAGGTACCATAATGCTTAAGGGTTCAAACAGTGATATCTGGTTGGCTGGCCTTCCACTGATGAATTAGTCTCTGGTTCTATAACAAGATTGCTCTGTTAGCTTGAGTTAGGAGTTTTGACTAAAATGGTTACAGTCAAATGAGTTATTGCAGAAATGTTAGTTGAGATGTATTATTCAATGTGTCATTCAGCCGAGTATTGTAAGTTCCAAATAGGAAACAGCAATAAATATTAGCTATTTGATAGTACCTACTAGTGCACTTAAACGGAGGAAGATAATGATGGTGAAGATTGCCATGAATGAATAAATAAATCAAATGTGTGTTGAATGTTCAGTGACTTTCTTGTAAGATAAAAACTGATTTTAATTATTTTAGTACTTGTTATCTTGTACACGCACAACCAGTGTATAACTAATGGTAAGCATATGCAGAGCTGTAAAGGTCTAAAAGCAATGAGGTGCAGTGATCATTTTGTAATTCTATCCTCCATGAATGGGAAACAGTCTTTCTTTTATGTTGAATCACATAGAATACTAAGAATACATCTAAGATTGAAGGAAAATAGCACTTCTTCTGTTATTGAAGTACCACAAGACCTATCCAGATTATTTTGTTGTTATAATAAAACCCTCTGACTAAAGCAACTTAGATGAAGAAAAGGTTCATTAAGCTTACACTTACAGGTTACAGTCCATCATTTAAAAAGTCAGGGCTTGAACACAAAAGGTTACCTTGACATGGAAACCATGAAGCTTTGCTACTAGCTGGTTCTCTTCCTAGCAGATTTGCTAGCTCATGTTCAGTTACCTTGTTTATATAGCTCAGACTTCTCTGCTGATTTTATTGTATATTTTCTTTATTTACATTTCAAATGTTATCCCCTTTTCCAGTCACTCCCTGAAACCCCTTATCAAATCCTCCCTCTCCCTGCTTATATGACAGTGTTCCCACAACCACCCACACACTCCTGCCTTCCCGCCCTCACAAACCCCTACATTGGGGCATCAAGCATTCACAGGATCGAGTGCCTTTTCTCCCATTCATGCCCACTAAGGCCATTCTCTGCTACATATGCAGCTGGAGCCATCAGTCCCTCCAGGTGTACACCTTGGTTGGTGGTTTAGTCCCAGGGAGTGCTGGAGCTTCTGGTTGGTTGATATTGTTGTTCTTCCTTTGGCGTTGCAAACCCCTTCAGCTCCTTCAGTCCTTTCTCTTAACTCCTCCATTGGTGACTCTGTGCTCAGTCCAATGGTTGGCTGCAAGGATCTGCCTCTGTACTTGCAAGGCTCTGGCAGAGCCTTTCAGAAGACAGCTATATCAGGCTCCTTTCAGCAAGCACTTCTTGGCATTCACAATAGTCTGGGTTTGGTGACTGTATGCAGGATGGATCCCCAGGTGAGGCAGTCTCTGGATGGCCTTTCCTTCAGTCTCTGCTCTACATATTGTCTCCATATTTGCTATCGTGAGTATTTTGATCCCCTTTCTAAGAAGGTCTGAGGCATCCACACTTTGGTCTTCCTTCTTGCGCTTCATGTGGTCTGTGAATTGTATCTTGAGTATCCTAAGCTTTTGGGCTAATATCCACTTATCAGTGAGTGCGTACCATGTGTGTTCTTTGTGATTGGGTTACCTCACTCAGGATGATATTTTCTAGTTGTATCCACTTGCCTAAGAATTTCATGAAGTCAATCTTTTTAATAGCTGAGTAATGCTCCATTGTGTAAATGTTATCACATTTTCTGTATCCATTCCTCTGTTGAAGGACATCTTGATTCTTTCCAGCTTCTGGCTATTATAAATAAGGCTGCTATGAACATAGTGGAGCATGTGTCCTTGTTATATGTTGGAGCATCTTTGGGTATATAGCCATGAGTGATATAGCTGGGTCCTCAGGTAATACAATGTCCAATTTTCTGATGAACTGCCAGACTGATTTCCAAAGTCATTGTACCAGCTTGCAATCCCACCAACAATGAGGAGTCTTCCTCTTTCTCCACATCCTTTCGAGAATCTGCTGTCATCTGAGTTTTTGATCTTAGCCATTCTGACTGATATGAGGTGGAATCCCAGGCTTTTTTGATTTGCATTTCCCTGATGATTAAGAATGTTGAGCATTTCTTTAGGTGCTTCTCAGCCATTCGATATTCCTCAGTTGAAAATTCTTTATTTAGCTCTGTATTCCATTTTTAATAGGGTCATTTGATTCTCTGGAGTCTAACTTCTTTATCACTATTTGAAGATGATATGATAGTATACTTAAGTGACCCCAAAAATTCCACCAGAGAACTCCTAAACCTCATAAACAACTACAACAAAGTGACTGGATATAAATTTAACTCAAACAAATCAGTAGCCTTCCTCTCCTCAAAGGACAAACAGTCTGAGAAAGAAAATAGGAAAATGACACCCTTCATATTAGTCACAAATAATATAAAATATTTTCGTGTGACTCTAACAAAGCAAATGAAAGATCTGTATGACAAGAACTTCAAGTCTCTGAAGAAAGAAATCAAAGATCTCAGAAGATAGAAAAACCTTCAATGCTAATGGATTAGCAGGATTAATATAGTAAAAATGGCCAGCTAGCTGGATGCAATCTACAGATTCAATGTAATCTCCATCAAAATTCCGACTCAATTCTTCATAGAGTTAAAAAGGGCAATTTGCAAATTCATTTAGAATAACAGAAAACCCAGGATAGCAACAACTATTCTCAACATAAGAGAACTTCTGGGGAAATCACCATTCCTGTCCTCAAGTTGCA
The DNA here is from genome assembly GCA_028551405.1 of Uromys caudimaculatus. Taxonomy (NCBI): domain Eukaryota; kingdom Metazoa; phylum Chordata; class Mammalia; order Rodentia; family Muridae; genus Uromys; species Uromys caudimaculatus. The sequence goes on along the minus strand of CM052708.1, from coordinate 14,253,015 downwards.
TTACAGAGCAATAGTGATAAAAACTGTATGGTATTGGTACAGAGACAGGCAGGGAGAACAATGGAATAGAATTGAGGACCCAGAAATGAACCCACACACCTATGATCACTTGATCTTTGGCAAAGGAGCTAAAACCATCCAGTGGAAAAAAGACAGCATTTTCAGCAAATGGTGTTGGTTCAACTGGCAGTCAGCATGTCGAAGATTGCACGTAGATCTAGTCTTACCTCCTTCTAAAAGCTCAAGAACAAGTGGATCAAGTACTTCCACTTAAAACCAGATATACTGAAACTAATAGAAGAGAAAATGGGGAAGAGCCTTGAACACATGTGCACAGGGGAAATTTTCCTGAAGAGAATACCAATGGCTAGTGCTCTAAGATCAAGAATCATCGACAAATGGGACCTTATAAAATTGCAAAGCTTCTGTAAAGCAAAGGGCACTTTCAGTAGGACAAAATGGAAACCAACAGATTAGTATACAATCTGTACCAATCCTACATTTGATAGAGGGTGATTATCTGCTTCCAAATGGTACCAATCACAGTAGATTGGGCCCAATCACATCCGTCATCATTCAAAACTATCTTTCACACACCACAAGAAATCTGTTCTGGCTAATCCTTCATTTGAGAGTTCACCAGATGAGATTACTGTGTGTCAAGTTGACAGCTGAAGGTAACCAGGTATACCCAACCCCACAAACACAAAAGAAAATTTTATAAGATTCTTTCAGTCCAATGGTTAAACTGAAGGCTCAGCACTTCAAAGATTCCCTGTTCATCCAAGTTCGATTTATATTACCCACACTGACCATCCCTCAAACACCTGCCATTCTCACTTCAGGGGCCTGGCTCCTTTGGCTTCTGTAGGCACCGCACGCACGTGGGAATAACCAAATATAGACACATGCATATACAAATAATTAAACAATAAATAATATGTATTTGAAAATTAAATAAAATTCATGTCAAATGAATTATAAATTTGTTCATATTAGTTCTGCCCATGTGGAATTCCTGAGGATTACCCTAATACCATCAGAAAGAGGGGATATTGTTGTGTCCTTGACCGAGCTTGTTACTATTTATAAAGGAGAGCAGTCATCTTCAGAACAGGCATTTTAATGAAATGCTTTAAACAAAACTAGCCTGGCATTCTTTAACATCATGGTTTTACTGTTCTAATTATCCACCACTGTCAGTAGCTGAAAAATAAGCTTAAATGCAATTATTTTCTTGTATGAATATGTTAGTGATAAATTCTAACAAATTCTGTTGTCTCAAAATATTTATCCCCCTCCATTTTTCTTCAACAGTATTCTTTCTAGAGAGAAAAAGATAAGTTCAGTTTTTGCCATTAAGCACTTCAAGGACTTAATTTCTATTTGTTGGAACAAACCTGGCATGGTGGAAAGAAGCCCTACATGTCCGTCTCGGGTACTGCGGCTCTGGGGTGGGACAGGAGACACACCGCTGCAAGTGGCTTTGAGCTCTTCTACAGTCCGATGGGCTGGCCAGGCTGTGTGAGAGGCCTCTGTGGAGACACAGCCCATGGGTAGAAGAGGGAGCCGTCTTGAGGAATGCTGCAGCTGGCTCTGGAGTTCCGATGGTTGGACATCACAGACTCTGAGGCATGCTTCGGAACCTGGGAACAGAGGGTGGCCATAGAGCGCAGCTGGCTGACCGGTTTGGGGCACCAGGCTAACTGCTTAGGCTTGGGGAAATGTAGTGGCCTTCTAGAAGCCCTGAGACACCAGGATGCCTTCGGCATGAGATTAGACGCGGCTACTTAATCAAGGGTTGGATCCCTCACTTCCAATGGCAGGTCCAGATGAAGAGACAGTCCATAATTCTAAGACATTTAATTTCATTGTTGAGAGTGGCCTGGATGGAATTGTAACCCCACCTCTCTGGGAGATGCAAGGCAGATGCAGTAACTGGGAAGGGGCGTGGTTACATCTGTAGGTATCTCATTAACATGGGGATGGCTTGTGTCTGTGTGGCCACGCCTCTACTTGAGGAGGGGTGGTACGTGACCTTGACTGGAGCCAAGAACCTCCTGGGAGCATTGGCATAATGTTTCCTGTTCCCTTGCAGATTCTGCTGGGTCACCCAGAGTTTACCCCTCTACTGGATGCCAGATTGCCTGTCACACATCACTGCCTCACATCTATCCCTATTTTTTCTTACATCTGTGTTGAAACTAGCTGTAAAAAAAGATATTTTTCCTTTGTAAATGTAAATTATTGCCATTTTTGTAGTTCTTATATCAAAAATTCTAATTTGCTTTTCAAGACTCAGAATTTTAATCACATAAATATGTGTGGTTTTTGCCAATCACCTGAAAAACTTTGTTGACTTCAACAGAATATTTTATATAACTCTCTAAAATCATCCTTTGGTTATTTTTTATAATTTTTTTGTAAGTAATCAAGAATTGACTTGTATCTCTGCACTTGTACTGTTCAAAGATATTTTAAATGACATCCTTTATTAGATCTATGCTAAGGATTAATATTTTAAAATTACCTTTGTTCTCTTATTTTCCCTGTAGATATTATAACAGGTTCATAAATTTCATGTTTTAAAAAATTGAGCACAAATATTTTAAATAACATAAACTAATATATGTGTAGTTAAGATCCTATGTTGAATTCTTCAACAGCAGTGATTCACAACCTTCCTAATGCCTGACTCCTTAATACAGTTCCTAATGCTGTGGAACCCTAACCCATAAATGCATTTTTGTTACTACTTCATAATGATAATTTTGTCACTGTTATGAATTGTTATATGAATATATTTGTTATCAGAAGGTCTTAGGCAGCCCCTGTGAAAGAGTCTTTCAGCCACCAAAGGGGCTATGAACCAGAATAGAAAGCTTCTGTTGTAGAGCTATTTCATTTTAGTTTTGGAAAGTGAAAAAGGGATAAAATAATGATATATCTAGTTCCTCTTTGAAATTAACATTGAACTACTCATTCAGACCCTGTGAGCATACTTGATGTCTCAGTCATGCCAACTCCTACAATACATCTTCTGGATTTTAATAGATAAGGATGAGAAGATCTAGGCCTTTTTTCTCAGTTTCTTAAAAATAGTAAAATAAATATATTTTTATTTTCTTAGACCCCACCCCATTTTTAGATTAATGGGAAGATTTTTTTTTTAAAAGTTTCTCTTAAAACTCAATCTATGCCTTTAATCCAAGCACTTGGGAGGCAGAGGCAGGTGGATTTCTGAGTTTGAGGCCAGCCTGGTCTACAGAGTGAGTTCCAGGACAGCCAGGGCTACACAGAGAAACCCTGTCACAAAAAAACAAAAAACAAAACAAAACAAAACAAAAAAACCCAAAACAAAACAAAAAAAACTCAACCTAGGTTAAGTTTTAACTTCTCTTAAGTGATTAATAGTTACATTCAGCTGTCTACTGGAATTTTGCACCTAGATGGATAAAAATTAAGTTAAATAACAGAACATACAATGACCCCTTTATATTTTTTGTGTTGCAGTCTTTTTTATATTAATTCATTGAAATTTCAAAAATTGATTCTTCTTAGATAAATACTCAGAGGCCTTGAAATTTCAATTTCTCTTTTGCAGTGTATGTATTGATGCCAGCATAGGGGAATGCTAGGGGAGTGAGGGGTGAGTGGGTGGTTGGGTTGGGGAGCACGCTCATAGAAGCAGGAAGGAGGGAAGATTGGAAAGAGGATTTGTGGAAGGGAAATCGGGAAGTGAAATAACATTTGAAATGTAAATAAATAAAATAAACAATAAATTTTTTTAAAAAAGAAAAAAAAAGAAGCTTCTAAAAGTGGACATAACTCAAAACCTCTTACAGTTTTTCCTATGACCACTTGAACTTAAGCTTCTATATATTCTAAGTAACTTATCTACTGAATATACAATTTTAGACATTATCAAATGAAGAGACAGTCAGGAACGGTAATAAGCAGAATGCTGGATCTAGAGCTCCTACGAAAAACATCTGGAAATAAGTTAGTTCCTTCCTTCATTAATGGAAATGGAGAATAATTTTATATAGATCACAAATTGCTAAATTTGATATTTGTATTCAGAGACTAGTTCACTTCTCAACCCTCACCAGAAACAGTTTTTCTTTTAGCAGATATTGAATAATACAGAGACACACAACTAGTCAATGTTAAAAGATGACTCTGGAATGCTCAGCTTAAATAAGTCATCTATTTCATATCTCTAGCTCTAAGGGTCACAGATCCTGATGTGAGGGTGTAGAAATTCTAAGATTAACAACTAACATACATTTGCTTGAAAACATATGTTTTGTTGGACATGACAGATCCATTCTAGACATGAACTCACAGTACCTATAACTAAAGGCTTATGAACTGCACAAGTTCATACCTACCAAAATCCCTTAATGAGTAGCGAGTGTCTTATGAAGTCACATCCATAACTAAAAAAATATTAGTATTGAGGACTGCTAAGGGAAGGGGAAAATCTTTTCTTTGGGGATACAGTCACTGAAAGATAACCAACACTTCACTAGATTGTCCTACTCAAAGCACAGAGTGACAAAGTATATGAAGGGAAAACTGGTGAGGGGAACAAGGGAAGCCTCTGGGGATAAGGGACATGGTGGATTTTCTCAAATATATTACAGGCATGCATGCAATTCTCAACTAAACATGCTCACGATAAACAAAGACAATTTCTAAAAGCAGCATAGTCTATCAAATATTGAAAACTGTGTGTTAGCTGATAAAACAGCAAGCACTACATGGTTCTATTTAGTTCTTACTACAGAAAGCAATGATGACTAGAAATATAGGAATATTGAACTTAGTGGCTTTAAAGTTTGAAAATATAAATTACTATCAGGCCTAAATATATGATATATTTTTCACATTGGAAAACAAAAATATAGAAGTATTCATTGTCTCTATGGAAGGTAAAAAGTAAATATAAATATTGATATTTTTCAGCCTATAAGTAAATGGGATGCATGTTAGCCTCTTTTATTTGCTCACTGAGTACCATATGTATCTCAGCTTTGACTGAACAGATTAAGGTATTTGAAATTGTCTGCTGTCAAGAATGAAGTTTTGGGTAACTTTCACCATTTTATCTAACTCAATTTAATCATCTTTCATATGCAATACAATCTTCAAATACTCAGAAGAAAATTAATGAAAATGAAAACTAATGGAACGACTTTGTTTAGTCCTTAATGAGCCAAATTGTCAGTATATTCTAATTTTAAAGAAATACATTTTTCCACATAGCTATCCATAAATCATATACACCTCTACAACACATTATATACTTATTATTAAGCTACTAAGTGCCTAGCAGTTGTAATCCAAATGAGAAAACACTAATTCATAAGCATTATGATACTGAAATAATAGAAGAAATGATAAAACAAAATTTCTATTTAAAAGCCGAGCATCGTTCTTTGTATGTAGCAACCTTAAAAGCGATAGCTGAGTATTTTATTTCACAGATCATGTTAATAAGCTCGGGTCATATAAAAAATGAGCCTAGAGCTAAAACTATCTCTGCATTATAGTGTAAGAAGAATTATAGTTTATGTGAGGCAAAGAAGTAGCCTTAAAATTGTAAGTGGCTGGTAGAGTCCCTTTGTGCATTGGTGTAGAAAAGGGACTTTTTAGAAATGTGTTTGTGAACTACTGACTTTAATTTGCTGCATGATTCAGCTGTGCAGCCGGGCCATTCTGCTCCTCCCCTTCACCTCATTCCCCAGTCTCTGCACTCTTTCTGTGTGCCTGGGAATAAAAAAAATAAATAAAAAATAAAAAAACTCACAACTTTTGTGAAGGTCTGTGTAGGGATAGGTAATTTAAAGAAGCTCTTTACATTGGTGATTCTAAGCACTGGATCACAAGCCCACTAGAGGATACATACTTTGAGTTTATTCAAGTTAATAAAAACTGAGAGACACTTTAGCTAAGACATAAACGTGCTTTGACCACTTCAGAAATCATTAAGAGTCTTGGACAGGCACTACACTCCGTAGAATTCATTAGATGTGAAAGGTAAACTTAATCATATATATCCTGAGAAAGAATCGTTTAATTTCAGTGACTGAGGCAGAAGTCATTTACCAAGGGATGTTACTATGCCTACTGCTGTGTATATGTGTGTGTTGTTTTTACATTCTGTTCCTGAGGAATGAGTATGTCACCTTCAGACACGGAAGAAAAATCATATAAAATAAAGGTTGTGTGACACTTGAGATAATCACTCATTATGAACTGTGAGAAATGTGTATTCTTATTGATCTTTAAACAAGAATCAAAATGAAATATTTGCATCACTCTGAGACTAGGAAGAATATGGAGTATAGAGGAGAGGAAAATGTAACATATCACTCTCTTGAAATTTTAATAATAAAATAATAATAATAATAATAAATAATTAATAATAATAAATGATGCTTCAATACATATTCCATTTGTGAAGTAAGCCATACACTTGGCATTTTTTACTGTATAAATTTTCAGAAAAATTATGTGTTTCACATAACCCTCTTGATTGAACAGAATGGAAATTATGTCTGTAATGGTCTACAGCAATTAGTTCACAAAGGAAAAGCAATAATACATTTATTATAGTGACTGTAAACAACATTCAGCACATTTGAGAAACAAATTAAGACAGATGCTGGCTACTTGTATGTAATCATAAATCTAAAATACATTCATCTTTATAGAAAATAAGTACCCAGAACTTGGGAGGCAGAGGGAGGTGGATTTCTGAGTTCAAGGCCAGCCTGGTCTACAGAGTGAGTTCTAGGACAGCAGGGCTACACAGAGAAACCTTGTCTTGAAAAACAAAAAAAACAAAAAAAACAAAAAAAAACAAAAAACAAAAAACAAAAAAAAAAAAAGAAAAGAAAAGAAGTAAACTAAACTAAAATAAAATTATATATATTATATTAATTTTTATCTTGGACCAATTCTTGCTGAAAGATCTGCATAAATGATTTTCTTTGATAGTCTCAATAAATCAATGAGAATAATCTTAATAGTCTCATTTGTATTATTTCTATATAGGTGTAGAAACAGAGAAGATGATCAGTGGAATAGAATCAAAGAACCAGAAATAAACCCACACACCTATGCAGACTTGATTTTTGACAAAGAAGCCAAACCTATATAATGGAAAAAAGAAAGCATCTTTAACAAATGGTATTAGTCTAACTGGATGTCTGCACGTACGTGAATGCACATAGATCCCTATTCTCACCCTGCATAAAACACAAGTGCAAATGGGTAAAGACCTCAACATAAAAGTGGTTACCCTAAATCTAATAGAAGAGAAAGTAGGAAATATCCTCAAACACATTGGCACTTAGGAGGCAGAGGACGTAGATCTCTGTGAGTTCCAGGCCCATCTGGTGTACAGAACTCTTTAAGCGAAAGCCAGGACTATACAAAGAAGTCATCTCAAAACAAACAAACTAAAATGAAACAAAACCAAAAATACCATTTAAACAAAACATTACCATATGTTTGGAATATCAATTCTTGCCCATTTGAATGGGATAGGAGTTGTTTATTTTCAGATGTGGATGAGGTGAAAACCCAGAGTCCTTTGAAACTCACAGTGCTGACCCAAGAGGAGCAGTGTCTGAGCAATCTCCATATAAATTCATTTAGATTCAGTATCACTAAAAAGCAATGGTATATGTTTTCCATGAATTGACCGTAAGTTCCCATGTCCTTAAGTAAACAGATTTTTCCATATATAACCCTGGATTTAATTTACCATCGTAACTATACAAGAAAAAGCAAAACAAAGCAAAACAAAACAAAACAAAAAAACCCAAAACATTTCTAAATGGCATTCTCACAATCTTGATTTCTCTAAAATTTCTGTGGATCACTAGATAATTCCATGCCCTTTCACTCTTACAACTCTAAGAATATTATTATTATTATTATTATTTACTTTTTACTTATTCACGGTTGCGCCCCCCTGAGTATCTCCCCATCATGGCACACCAAGTCTCTGCAAGGCTAGATGCTTCCTCTCCCACTGAGGCCAGACAAGCCAGCCCAACTAGGAGAACATAACCTAGATACAGCTGCAGCTTTTGGGATAGTCCCTGCCCCAGTTATCCGGAACCTACATGAAGACCAAGCTGTACATCAGCTACATATGAGTGGGAGGGGGCTTGCTTCAGCCCATCTATGTTCTCTGGCTGGTGATTCAGACTCTGAGAGCCCCAAGTGTCCAGGTTCATTGACTGTGTGGGTCTTCTTGTGGTGTCCCTATCCCCTTAGGTGCCTGCAATACTTCTTCCTATTTTTACATAAGAGTCCCCAAGCTCCATCCACTGTACATATATAAGTCCTCCTTTAAGAATGATAAAATATTCAATAAAATTAAGAAGATACCACTAAAAACATTTTTAAGAAGTAGTACAACAAATTGTAGAAAATATTTTAGTATTTTTAAAATTTTCATTATCTTTTACACAAAAATCTAATCATCTAACCAACCAACCAACCAGCCAAAGAATCAAACAAACATACTCTACAAGGCAATGTTAGCAAAACTATATTAGGTAACCATTATAGCAGACTTGAGTCTCTGTTGTTCTCTATAAAATTCAGAATTTTATATACCCATTATACTACCCTGAGAATAGCGCACCAAGTGTGCAAATCAATGCACAGCATATTATGCATATTTCATAATTCATTTCTCACTTCTCTTGACTGTTGCCTACATGTAACCAATTATAGAAAATAATCTTGGACTCTACACACTTTGAACTGCAGAGACTTTGATTTTTTTCAATTTTTTCTTAGATAAAAATTAATAACTACAAAACTAAATATGTTTATTATATTTCCTCATATTAATTCATTAATGTTTTTCTACTCTTGTTCAATTTTGGATGTATGACCCATTTTTAGTCTTATAGTTCAGATTTGTGTATTTATTGGGTTTCTGTGTAATAGTTCAAGACTTTGAACAAATATATTGATTAGGTGTGGATAGTTGGAAAGTTGATTGTATAAAAATCCATCATTTTTCTTTTTTGTGATGTGAAATTATGAATTTCTCATTTCTATTTCTTTTGAAAATATAAACAGTTACAAGTTCACTCACCATGCAACAGTTTGTAGCCCTGAGATGCAGCTGTTTATGTAGACAATTTTAATATCTCTTAATCAGACTCCTATTATAACCCACTTATGTCTACAATCTCAACATTTTACATTTCACTTGTGAATGGAAATATGTGTAACATTTTTGTTTATATACCTGGCTCATTTATATTTATATACCACTATCCATTCCCATCCATATTGTCACAGGTGACAGAATTTAATTGAATGTATGGCTTAATAATAGCTCACAATGAATACATTTTATAATTCATACAGCTACTAATAGAGATCTTTTGGTTTCTATATCTTGGAAGCTATGAATGATATTATGATAGCTATGAGTGTTGTTACTTTTTCAATATATGCATTTTATTTTATTCCTATATGTACCCAGTATGTATTAGCCATGTTGTAGCTTTCTATCTTACTGATGAACTTCATAGGGTTTCTTGAAACAACTCTGTAAATTCACTTTCCTGCATACAATATATGAGGTTATTCATTTTTCTTCATCTTTAACAAAACTTAGTAGATCCTTAGTAGATCTAACCACAGTAAAATATTTTATTTGTTATTGTTTTTCAGTGATGTTGAGCCTGTTTTCTTGAAATTATTACCAATGTCTGAGTTTACCTATGGTCAGCATAACAGGAAGGAACCGACACCTGACAGTGCTTCAGTAACCAACAATTAGAGACTAGGTATCCCATAGGGTAAAACAAATTTAACTAGTCTAAAAACAATATCCATAACATATTTCCTAATGATGTTCCACTATCCTCACACACAAGTGCCTTATCCAGTTATCCTCAGAGAGGTTTCTTCTAACAACCAAAATGAACACATGCAGAAACCCAAAGCCAGACATTATGCAGACAAACTGTATAAATTGGAGTTCTCCCTCAAACCTTTCCCTAGAGCCCAGGGAATGCTGTGGAAGAAGAAGCACATACAGTATAAGGGCTTTCCTTCTATCTAGAAAGGATGAGAACAATGAAGTAGCATGGCCCTCTGGATCACCCAATCAAAGTGCATATGGACTCATAGAGATGCAAGCAACAAGTGCAGGGCTTACATAGGACAGCAGTATTTCCCGTGCTCATTTATAAACTAGGATGTCATTAAATTTAGAGATCCATCTGTCTATGCCTCTAGTGTTGGCATCAAAGGTCTATGCCACCACTGCCTGACAAGAGAATATTTTCATTTTTAATAAATTTCATTAACTGACTTCCCAAAGAAGAACATTAACAGACTTGCTGAGGTTGATTGAGAGATACCCATGAGGCATAGACTCCACAAAGAACAGTAGACCACTGAGGAAGGCTGGGAGTGAGAGAGGCAGTCTTCCTAAGGGAACTGCATACCAACTGCTTGTCCAGTGCCGAAGAGTCAGCATTGCTATAAATTTGAAAGAGAGAGGAGAGGGGTATGTGAGAACATTTGTAGGAAGGAAAGAGGAAGGTGAAGTTCATGATTATATCAATCTTAAAAATAAATTGATTAAAAGAAATCTACAACCATATTTGTGACATCAAGTCTTACATGTCAGTAATTGTGACACTGACAAACAGAAAATAAAGTTGACATACATGTCTTATGCTTAGAGAAAATTAATTTCAGCAACCTTCTTAAGTCTGTTTGCTTGGAAAAGCTTTTTCTGCCCCTATACTCTGAAGTAATGTCAATTTATATTGCTGAGGTGTGTTTCCAGTACACACTGTAATGGTGGATCCTGTTTAGGCATCCATGCTAAAACCCTCTGTCTCTTTACTGGAGAATTGAATCCATTGATGTTAAGAGATACTAATGACCAATGATTGTTAATTCCTGTTATTTTGATGTTGGTGGTGATAGAATATGTGTATTTGTGTGTCTCTCTGTACGTGTCTGTGTGTGTGTCTATGTGTGTGTGTGTATGTGTGTGTGTCCCTTCCTCTGCTTACTTCTAGTATTTTCTCTAGGGCTGGATTTGTGGATAGATATTATTTAAATTTGGTTTTGTTATAGAATATCTTCTTTTGTCTATCTATGATGATCAAAAGTTTTGCTGGGTACAATAGTCAGGACTGACATCTGTCGTCTCTGGGGCTCTGTAAGATATCTGCACACACCTTTCTGGTTTCTAGAGTCTTTGTTGAGAAGTCAGGTATGATCTGCTAGGATTACAGACAGGAGCCTAGCACAACTGTCATCTGAGAGTCTTCATCCAGCATCTGATGGAAACGCCAACTATGTTGCTTTCTTTTGGATCCCTTTGCCATAGCTGGGCTTTGTTGCCTGGCCTTAGTGGGAGAGGATGCACTTAGTCCTGAGGAGACTTGATGCCAAGTGAGTTGGTACATTAGGTTGAGGCTCTCCTTCCCTGAAAAGAAGAGGAGGGAAATGGAGAAGGGGGTGGAAAGGGTGGGGCTGAGAGGAGAAGAGGGAGGTAGGGCTGGAATCCATATGTAAATTCAATTAATTAATTAATTAATGAAAAATTATAATTAATTAATGGAAAATCTTACTGAAAAATCTAAAAGTAAACGATTAATATTACAGTTCCTAATAATACAGTTTTCTGATGTGGATATTCAGTTATATTTCTGTTCCAAATCTATGTATTGAATAATTTAGCTTAAGATATTAGAAATTAATTGTGTGTTTACTATGCCCAGAGATTTTCTTGTTATCATCTATATAAAATAGTTTACTGAGTATCTCTATATCCTTTTACAAGGTATTATAAATAGGGCAGGGATGGTTAAAAGTATCTAGGGATATAGACTGTACATGAAAATATGATGCATTTTAGGTAAGAGCTCCGTTTGAGTGTTTATTGTTGGTTGGTATATGTGGTATATAATAGAAATAATGCCCTAGAGATACAGAAAGCCAACTGTGATTTATTGATTCATTGCTTGGAGAAGAAAATAAAACAATATGCTGGATTCAAATGCTGCTTTATCTTCAAAGGTGAATGCATGATACTTCACATGTGTCTGAAGTCACAGAATATGGAACAATAAGGGTAAACCCTTAGGATCTCCCAATGATAATCATATACAGTAAAATATCTTCAATTGTGCTAAACATACCACTCTTAATGGGGGAAGATTTGTAGCAATTGATTGTGGCTTCACAAAACAATCAGGAATTTCAACCTTTATCTCTGTTTTGATGTGATTCTGAAACTGCCTTTCATATAAAATCATAGTTTAAATAATTAATAATTTTATATTTTAATTAAAATATATTTTCATTACTTCTCCCCTTTTCTCCATCCAGCCCCTCCTATTTCACCTATTTTATTTTTCCCATTTTCCACCACATTAAAATTGATAATCTCTTTATTTTTACATAAATTATATAAATATGTTAAGTCACATACATGCACACACATAAGCACCATACATATGCATACACATGTATCAATATCAATCTTCCAATAGATACTACATATTACACACCACATATATATACACATACATATATATGTGAACAAACATATAAATGCATCATGCTGAGACTATTTCTGGTTTTTGTGTGTGCAGGGTTTCAGGACTGGTCTCATTGTACTGGATAATGAGGATGGCTCATTCGGGAAAAGAGATTTTCTCTCTCTAGTTTTGTAGTAAGTTTTAAATCTCAGCTTGAGGTTTCTACCTTGTCTTTGACTCTCCTGCCCCCAACAACAAAGCTGGGCAGATATCTACTCTCTATTCTATTACATCTACGTCCATGCCAGTAACCCCAAGATATGACCAGCCATATTCTGCGTGGGTCCCTCTTACTCTAATTGGCCAGCCCTCCTGGTCATGTTTCATGTGTCACCTACCCCATGCTGTCTTCTCCTCTCTCCACCTTTTTCCTCTCGTCCTGATCCCCAAAACCTCACAACCCCAAACTCAGGTCACCTACCTGTCTTCTCCTCAGCTATAGGCTGTTGGCATCTTGATTTAACCAATAATTTTCATTTAAGGGGCAATGTCACATAGCATCAATTTTTGTGAGCGTTCTCTTGTTCCAAGAGACAGCCAGGATTAGGACCCCTATTTAGCATTACAATACACAGCAAAAGACCAAATCTAAACACTCCCATGTGTCACTACTTCCCTGTAGTTCTTTATCTATGGATGGGATTCTGTCAGCTATTCCTCCTTTATATTAGCATATGGATTTTTAGTATCATCATTGACAGCATGTTGATTAGTAGTATCTCCATTTACAGCTTTCCAGTATCCTGCCTCTGACCAGCCTTTAGCATCTTTCTCCCAAGATCTTCAGTAAGTCATACATCCAGGACGTCTGTTATAGATGACTATGTTAAGACTGAACCTTTAAAAGCCACTGATCATTGTATATTCATAAAAAGAAGCTTCTTTGATGAGGGATGGTAGCTACATTGATCTATTCGTATAAGGATAGGATTTAGAATGCAGTTAAGGAAGATTGCTAGTCTAGCAAAGGTAATATAAGAATAGACATTGCTGAGAAAGTGTCTTCTTTAACAGACAAATGGGCAATGAAAATGCGTTATATGTACACAATGAGATACTACTCAGTATAAAGAAAAATGTAATCATGAAATTTGCATGTGCATAGATGTACCTAGTAATGATTATATTAAATGAAGCAGTTCAGACTCAGAAAGACAATCAGTGCATTGTCTCTATCATCCCAACTTCCTCTGTCCACACATTCAGAAGTTAATGTACAACATGGAATAATCACAAAAACCAGGAAAGCATGAAAAGACCATGAGGGAAGTGGGAGTTGAAGCTGAAGGGGACTAGAAGGATGTAGACGATATGAAGTGAGAAATAGAAACGTGGGGAGATAAGTATACCTACCACCCACCCCTCTTCAATGATGCCATCCTTTAGAGCAAAGGGAGACCGTCTCAGGTAATCCTAACTAGATGCAATGTAGAGATCAATAGATTGTGGGGAGTCCAGTATCAGCAGCTCGATCTACATCACTCTTCCTCATGGAAAGCACAGGCAATACCGTGGAAAGTGGGACTGAAAGAGGGCGAACCATAAGTACAAGAATTTTTTGTGAAAAAGTTTATTTTAGAAATGGTTTCATAAATAAACCCAGAACTATGATAACATCAACAAACATGTGAGCATGTATATTTGTCTCTGACAACTGTTGAAATGGGAAAAATTTGCCTCTACTAAGGATAATCACCTTTATATGTATTTCAATTCAATGTTGTCATACCTAAAATTATATACACAAACAACAGTGAACTCAGCAGGTGGTGTTTGTATGCTCATGCATACACTCATATTTAAAAATAATCCAAGGAATAAAGAGATTTCAGCTAGATAGTATTTATTTACAGGAGGGAATTTATTTTTACTTCAATTAAATACACATTCCATAAAAAGAAAACAAACTTAAAAATTGGAACATAAGATGGAATGAGTTGAAACACATTCAACAAAAAGGGGATATGAGTTGCAAACTGCATGTCGTTGGAACCAACAACCTTGCATATATTTATATTTTGAACTAAGAATCAAATGTAAGAATCTATAAAACAAGGAGTGATTCCTCTTGTCTTTCTTCATTATTGCCAGTATAGTTGTGATTCTTTACTGAGATAAGTTGGATTACTTTTGTTCTGTTCCACAGGATCTTGTTTATTTAATTATAATTATTGTTTCAATGTGAACTGAAATACTACTGTAGTAAGTTTGCCAATGCCTCTTTATTAACCCAGCATCAAAATCATGGAGGAATCATATGCAAAATTAAATCTCTGATATATTTGACATTTTATAAAAACAAACACACAAATAAACATGCATGCATATTTACATGCTGTCTTAGTCAGGGTTTCTATTCCTGCACAAACATCATGACCAAGATGCAAGTTGGGGAGGAAAGGGTTTATTCAGCTTATACTTCCATGCTGCTGTTCATCACCAAAGGAAGTCAGGACTGGAACTCAAGCAGTCAGGAAGCAGAAGCTGATGCAGAGGCCATGGAGGGATGTTCCTTACTGGCTTGCTTCCTCTGGCTTGCTCAGCCTGCTTTCTTATAGACCCCAAGACTACCAGCCCACAGATGGTACCACTCACAAGGGGCCTCCCCCCCCTCCCCCGATCGCTAATTGAGAAAATGCCTTACACCTGTATCTCATGGAGGCATTTCCTCAACTGAAACTCCTTTCTCTGTGATAACTTCAGCTTGTGTCAAGTTGACGCACAAAACCAGCCAGTATACACGCATACATATAATTCCAGAGACACAGCTATCATGGATCTATCATCATGGTTTTTTATTTCATTGCTATTTTCATTATATTACATGGCTTTTTTCTTTTCCCATTTCATTTCTTTTCTTTTCTTTCCTGTCCTTTTACTTCATTTCTTTTCCTTTCCTTTTTTTCATTTCTTTCTGAGACAGTCTTTCTATGTACATAACAAAGACTTGCATTGAAACCAAAATCTTCCTGACATAGTCTCCTTAGTGGTGCCATTACAGACAAATACTAGCATACCCGAGTAATAATATGTATTTTAAATATATCTATGAGAGCTGATCATACTTATTTTAAACTGTTGTATGGAATTAATGAGCTTTACTGATCCATATGCGAAGCTGCTTTTTAAAGCACACTCATGTTTGTAATTTCAGATACATGGAAGCTCATTCTTAAGTCTCTACCCAGCATTCAAATTATAGTAGATGCTACATATACGTTCACAATGAAATTCTAAAGTACTAATAGCTAATGGATAAAAAGAACAATTAAGAACACAAGTTATAGAAGTGAACACTAATGCATACTTTTCTGTCAACTACAACATGTCCTTGAAGAGTTGATAAATATTTGGCAAAATATGTTCATTTGCAATTACTTATAAAAACAAAAATCATTTCATGATGCTTGTATTAATGCAGTGTACTTATAAAATGGTCAAAATTAAAAAAACAACTTCATTAGATGTTCAGTATTACATTTTTCTCAAGTAATTTTAATTCTTAGTGCATTAATAAGAAACCCATATTTCAATATTTAAATGGCAAAATAACATTTTCTATGAAAAATATTATATTTATATCCATATTGAGATAATGTATCATAAAAAATCAAGTATAGAATAAATACCTTATTGTTCATACTCTGTGTTAGCTAGAAACTTTCCTTCAGATTCTTAATTGATGAAATTGAGGAGAAACGCCCTGCTATGCATACATAATACTTACTGGCTCAAAAACTTCAGATTCTTTATTGATGTTTCTCTCTGCATAAATACTTTGGCATTAAATGTATGAATAACCAGAGTATTAAGTACTGCTCAGCACAGTTATACTACATAAATCTGGAGGCTCCAAAATGAAACCTCTCTTTAATTATATTTCTTTCATCGTGTTTCTAAACTTAGTTGCCCATTCACTTGCACGAGATGCGATGGGGTGAACCTGATTATCTCACCTCTACCTGGAAGACAATGTATCTATTTCTCCATTTTTCAGTAGAAACCATCAAATCTGGATTGATGGTTGAAAATTTAGGTGTTTTAAAAGAATTTCTTTGAGTCAATTTAACACAAGTATATCAAAACATAAAAAGGATCTCCTTCCACCTCAAATCAAACTCACCATACAAAACACTCTAAAGGAGCATGTTGGTTACCAAATGAACTACAAATAAGTTTCTTTAAGATATGAGGCTATATCCTTCAAAGATAATCCTATCATGACATATAAATGTTAAGTTGAGGAACTTTTTAAAAAAATGATACGCTTTTGATATTAAATAAGATTATCAGTAATTTCTAAAGGACAACTGAAATGTACTTTCTATATTTTAACAGCTAATAGTAAAATGTTCCTTAGAAAATTTGATAAAGAAATATAAGAAACTTAACTGAAAACCTTGAAGAAATGTAACTAGATTCTGAAATTTCTTTTACAATATTCTCCATTTTTATAAATTCCTAGAAAATTTTATACTTTGTTCTTCATATATGCATTGTTAGTCTCCATAACTATTAAACACCATTTATAAGCTCAATTATCATAGTCACATCTTAAGAAGTTAAATCTAAGAAACATGTTGTAGGAAATAGCTTTTGCATTGCCATGGTCTGGGGGTAATTGTGGTGCTCTACTTTTCTGTCTAGCCCACAGCAGACTTTTCATAATCTTTTCAGTATGTGGCTATGAGGCCCCCAGCACATGTACAGCAGAGGACTGCCAGTCTGGGTTCAGTCAGAGAAGAGGCACCTAAGCCTCAAGAGACTGGAGGCCCCAGGGAGTGGAGAGGTCTGGTGGAGTGTGTATTTGTCTCCTCCTGGAGACAGGGGCATGGGGAGGAGGTATGGGATATGGAGCAATCACAATACCTGTAAGAGTTTCCATAGAACTCTGGCCTTTTGTTTGGACATCATCTATGTTAGATTAACTTAAAAAGAAATTAGAATATGAATAAAAGTGAGGGGTGACATGGCATGTATGAGTTACTATATTGTTGATGTAAAATGACCAAGGTAAATTACAGATGAGAAGTCGATTTAGACTTGTAGTTCATTGGCTTAGACTGTAATGATGAGTAATTAAGACTTTAAGCAAAAAGCATAAGGATTATATCAACTAGCTGAGGACTCACATCTTGAATCAATGCAGAATGCAGACAGCCCAAACTATAAATGGAAAGTCAATAATCTTTCTCTCTCTCTCTCTCTCTATCTCTCTCTTTTCCTCTCTCTCTCTCTGTCTCTCTCTTTCTTTCTCTCTCTCTGTCTCTGTCTCTCTCTCTTTCTGTTTTAATTTTCAAGATAATTTGTTAATTTAATTTATTTGTTTATTTATTATTAATTTATTTAATTATTTTTATCTTAATCATAAAAGGTTTTAATTTTCATTTTTTTAAAAAAATATTTTCTTCTTATACAATAATAATATATTCTGATTACAGTTCCTCCTCCCTCTATTCCTCCCAGTTACTCACAATCTCCCCTCCCTTCTGGATCAACTTCCTTTCTGACTCTCTTAAAAAAAGAACAGGCTTCTAAAAGGTAACAACTAAAGAAAAAATAAGATAAAACATAGACTGTTACATTTAGTCTAGACAAAGCAACTGACAGAAGGAAAAGAGCCCTCAGAGTAGGCATAAGATCCAGATATCCAGTCATTCAAAGACTCAAAAATCCCTTAAAACTCCTAAACTAAAAGCTATAATGTAAACACTGGGTACCTAGTGCATCTCCATGTCAGATCTGTGCTTGGTGGTTATGTCTCTATGAGTTTATGAGAGATTTGCTCATATTGACTTAGAGATCCTTGTACTCCTGATATCCGCCATGCGTCGTGGCTCTTAACACTTTCTGCCTCCTTCTATGAAGGTTTCCCTGAACTCTGAGCAAGGTGATTTGATGGAGACATACCTTTTAGAATTGTGTGTTTCCAGGACTCTATCTATCTATCTATCTATCTATCTATCTATCTATCTATCTATCTATCTATCTATCTCTGAATAATATCTAGTTCTGGGTCTCTGTACCTTTTCTTGTTTACTGTAGGAAACTTCACTGAATAAGGTACTGTTATATAAATATAGAAGAATGTCAGTTGTGTTTGGTTTTAACCTAGGTCTCTGGGTTATCTAGTATAGTCTTTGGTTCTTGGTCACTGAAGCAATGTCAGGTATGGCTTTTATCTCATGGAGTGGGCCTGAAGTCAACCCAGAGATTGGTTGGTTTCTCCACAAGTTCTATTCCACCATTACTTTAGCATATTTTTCAGTAAGAACAGATTACAGGTAAAGGTTTTATGGTGGGGTTAGCATTTATATTTCTTTTTTGGTAGCCTGAATAGTACTTTCCCATATCAAAGGCACTAGAACATAGTTGGTGAAGGCTCCATATAGGAGCTAGCTCGGCCTTTCCATGTTCAATGGGTTGTATGGTGGTTGTCCTCAGCAATCAAGAGTGGGATGTAAGTAAGGTATCTTTAAAATATACATAAAAGTGTCAAAATAATGATAGCACAAAAGTTATAGTATGTGTTAAAATACCCAGTACCTGTATATAAACATGTAATTTGATTTTTTAATGTGACAGGAATGAATTGCTATTCAATATCTCATATGCTCCAGAATGTTGTGTTTTATTTTATATATAATACTATGTATATGTGTTTATGTGTACACACATGAAAATCATAAGCCCAAGTAGACAGATATTATCAAAAGATATTTAGTAGATAGTTGGTAAATGTATGACATTTGAAGTCAAATATAAAAAGAGGTAGTAGAAAATTGTAGAGAGTATAGTAGAAAATTAAGAAAAACTTATGCAGATAATACCCTCAAGAATACCACAAGTTTAATAAGTCAGCATGATTAAAATATTGTATTGTTGAAATGGATAGTTATAAACAAGAAATACATCTAGATATAAAAATCTAAATAATATCATAATGCATCTTAGGTAAAGGTAAGAATTTCTCAGATGTAGTAAACCATGAATATGAAAGGAAGAAAAATATAAGGAAAAATTTCCAGGAATTCATAGTCTCAGTACAAGTTCAGTTGTGAGATGTCTGTATTGAATGAAGGATGAGAATAACCTCCTTAGACTCTGATGTTTAAATGGTGGGGTGGGAGTTGGTAGAAAATAGTTGGTGCAGAGACGGAGGAAGGTGATTCTTGGAAATGAAGAAGGCATTTTCTTATTAAAATAGTGCATCTCATATTCATGACAAATACTGAAAATTCTCATATTTAAAATACTATAATTTAACTTTACACAACTGTGGGATTAATCTGATAACTACTTAGATCTTTTAGTACTAGTCTTATGACCCATAAGGGTGGAATAAGATATAACCCAGTTCATATTACTTGCTCTGCAAAGATCTTGGCTTTTTATAGTATAGGATGCCTTGGGGAAAATGTTAGGTGTGACTGAAGATCAACCGGAAAGCTAATCAAATACTTCTGGGTGGAGGGTATATTTCCTGTTTATGAGGTATCCTGAGCTTTGCTTGTCCTCCCCGCCCACTCAAAATTATTTAGGCTTATGTGCAAATAGCTCACATTATATTTTGGGTAGGATTCCATTCTCTATCCTCCCAAATCTTGTTAATGCAGAATCATCTTCCTTAATGTTTATTGAACTCAAAATATTTTTCTCACTATAACAATTATCTTCTTCTCAAAGATGTATTAAGTTTTCTCTAAAACCAATGCCTGCATGTAAGCAAAGGGTCTAGCTTTTTTACTTATGTGCACCAGGGAGAATACGAGCTAAGCACTTCAAAAATTTGGTTACTACTTATTATGCCAGTTTTCCTTTCCTCTCTAAAATGGGGGACACTTTTATATTTACATTTTTGATATTATAATATAGTTACATCATTTTCCTTCTGTGTTTTCTTCTAGACCCTCCTATATGCCTATGCTTGCTCTCTTTCAAACTCATGACTACTTTTTCATTAATTCATTGTTATATTCCTCAATGCATAAATAAAACCTGCTCAGTCTGTGTAATGTTTATATATATATATATATATATATATACACATACATATATATTTACATTTTCAAGCCTGATCATTTGGTATTGTGCCCCAACCAGCGGGACCAGTTATTGGGGGGAAACCCGAGGAGACCCCATGACCTGTGGGAGAGAATGGGCGAGAGAGAGAAGAAGGAGACCAAGCAAGCTCTTTGTCAAGGTCTCGTTTAATTTTCAAAACTCATCTACTTTTATACAATACTCAAAAAGGGGGAAACTCAGAGGTGGGGGGAAACAGGGGGTGTGAGGTAATGGGGAGGGGGTGGGCTCAGTCCA
>CM052708.1:14182945-14215713 GCA_028551405.1 Uromys caudimaculatus | reverse complement strand
GTATTCCCCTATGCTGTGCTCTTAAGTATCTTCCTTTTCCTCTCTCTCTTCTTGTGAGAGTTGGGCATATCCTATTCTGTCAAATCTTTCTTTGATTTATCATTTTGTATGCCACTCAATGAAAATGACTTTCAAACATGGATGCTTCCTTCTACAAACTGACTTTCCCTTTATTGTTTGGGATTAAAGATGTGTACTTAGTGCATGTCTGTATTCCAGGAAGGAATTAAAGGTGTGTGCTAAGTGCTGAAGCACACCACAACTAAAATGATTTTTTAAAAATAAATAACATAATCTCAGGGTTCACAGTGTGATCAAATATCTTACAACAGATTTGAAGAAGTAATGAAAGTGTTTGTTAAAACTCTAATTAATATTTTATTTGGTGCTTGTGAATTTAAAAGTATGGTACTTGAATACAATGTAAAATATGTTAATAAATTCTGAAGATTTTAAAAAACAGAAATATATGTATAATACTATTTTAAACCAATGAGGAATATACCTTGATTTTATATTAAATTAAACCAAATGTGGTGACAAAAGTATTTAATTTGGTGCAGAATTTAATGAATATCAAATTTAAATTACCATTTCTAAGCTCTATTGTTTCACAGTTTCACATATGGCCTTATTATAAAAATATAGAAAGACAAGTCAGTGCAAGGAGGCATGGCAAAGAAATATTAAGGGCTGATCAAAATTATAAGGAAAAATAAAATTCTAAGTGTGTTTATAAGGTAGTATAATGAAGACATGACAAACAGCAACAGATTAATAAATTATCCTGATGTTTCACTGGTGGACTGGAGTTCAGAGCAGAAATCAACAAAGTATCTTTCCATGCTGAGAATTAGCAGTAATAACTTAACCCACTTCTAAGCCAAAAGAGAAAATTTTTACTTTGAATATCTATAGAAAATATAGTGACATTAATAAAAGTATATGTATAAAAAATGGGAATTGCCCAGAGGGCTTCAACAAACCTTCTAAAGCATTGCAAGATATTGCTAGCACCATAGGTTATCTTTTACAACATAATGGAAAGACACTGTTGATAAAGGCAAGACATACTTAAGTCTTTGAACATGAAAAAAATGACAATTGCCAGGGAGTGGTGGTGCACACCTTTAATCCCAGCACTTGGGAGGCAGAGGCAGGCGGATTTCTGAGTTTGAGGCCACCCTGGTCTACAGAGTGAGTTCCAGGACAGCCAGGGCTATATAGAGAAGCCCTGTCTTGAAAAACCAAAAAAAAAAAAAAAAAAAAAACCAAACAAACAAACAAAAAAATAAACAAAAGTGACAATCAGTGTTAAAATTGAAGCTCAAAATCTATTGAATAGTAGTCATAGAGTTTCAGGTTACTATATACATTAGAGGAGAGGGCAATGCTATAAATCTCACACAAATACAAAACCTCAGAGCTAACTTAGCCAATCACCTGAAAGATACATGCATGGTGCAATAATGGTACAAATCTTATGAAGTAGACAGAACAGTTTTTTATTGGATTTAAGAACAGGTTCATAAGATGCAATACATACATGGCACTTTTAACCAACCAACATACCTGAAACTAGATATGTCATGGAAATATCCCATAGGCAAAATCTACTACTATAATTCTACTAAGTAAATACAGCCACATAATGACACTTCTGAAATATTCTTAAGCCATAAATCGGAGAATCACTCAGCCTTCAACAGAGAAATGTCTTCTTCAAGTAAATGGTAATTAACACAGAGAGCAACAGTTGGGCAACTGTCGTGTAACCTTTGAAGTACTGTGCTCAGCCATAAATAGCTTATCTTTATCACAACTTAGCCTTCAATTCTCAGAGATCAGTGCATCAGAGGATGCAGAAAGATTGTAAGAGTTAATGCTGGTGGAATATTTCAAACAAAGGAACAAAAACAAAACAAAACAAAACAAAACAAAACAGAACACAATCAAATAGTACTTCTAGATAGAGCAGAACTGACCCAAATACAAGCTTACAAAGATTCTGACAACATGCACAGACCTGTTCAAAATCAATCCGGACAAAATACTAAGAAGAAGTATTAAGCATAAACAAAGTCCTGATCATAACCAAGAAGCTAGTCACAACTCTTCACTGCTGGGATTAAGAATCAGTTTGCTTCAATGGAATAACACTGTTTATATTAACCGCACTTAAAAAAAAAGACTCAGGATCTCACATACTTTAAATGAACACACTGGATAAATTTTTAAAAGACTTATTTCAAATTATAATGAGATAATATATAGCCAACAAACAAATCTACATCAGATATGATGCCTTGGAGATTTGTTAAACATGAAATGAGTTAATAATATGAAAATTGTGGCATTATCTTCTTATTTAACAATTGTTAGTTATTTTCTGTCTACTTTAACTACTTACTGATCTTATATAGGAAAATGAAAAGTTTCCCACATATTGTTGTAATCAATAATGTTGATTTTTTTACTATTCCAGCTCTCACAGAAACATAAGATTAATTTATGTTTGCCAGGTGTAATTGTTATCTTTGAGGCTGACTTTTGAATAAAATCAACTTTTCTAGCTCTTTCTGAACTCTGGCTGGCCAGTTCAATTCAGCTGTTCTGTCTCAACCTTCATTCCAAGCTGACTGGTTAAATCTGGCTTTTCTTGGCTTCTCAAAAAGTTGCTCTGCTTGGTCTCAGACTTAACTCTGGCAATCTGTTCTATCTGTCTGGCTCCTTCTCATTTCCTGGTTCCCTCTGTCTTCATATGCAACCTGCCTCTGTAAAAACTGTTCTGAAAAATATAACTACACACTCTCTCTCTCTCTCTCTCTCTCTCTCCTTTTGCTGCTACTGCTACTGCTGCTGCTCTGTGGTAAGTAGCCTCTGGGTATCCTAAGTGTGTGTTTGTTCTCCAGCCAGGATTAAGTTCTAGGATCAACTTTAGGAGGGATTTAATTAGTGTCATTACAGCAAGATCACACAGACATAAAAGGCTCTTTTAAATGGGATCCCTTGCCAGAGTAGTCATGCTAATGAATTAAAATTTCTCTACACAGAAGATCAGCTGAGAAACCCAGCTTTGTGAGCCTGAGCAAATTCTAGATACTTAGACTTTCCTTTAGTTGGATTCCAGCCTATAATTGATTCTAGTAAATCCCCTTTCTACATAAGATAGAACATTCATTAATATATTCTGTTACTCTAGAGAACCCTAATATAGGTAGTAATATATGCTATTTGATAGGTTACTGACGGAAAATTATGGCATTGAAAGAAGCAGCTATTAATAAGTGATCCAATTTTTATGATATGGTTTGCATAGAAAAATCTAAATGTGTAAATTGAAAAAGTCAAGTAGGTGTTGACAAGGCTTTGTAGGGAGTGATTGATAATGGATACGCTCAGTTATAAACTAATGATTCTACTGTTGAGCTAGATAATGGTAATTGCGTGTTTTGTGAATAATACAAACTTATTTGTTTTAACATATTTTTAAAAAGACCAAATTTTCTATCTTATAAGCTTTTCACAAACAAACTTGCCAGGAAACTTGCAAAATGTAAGTTTCAGAATATTTAACACCTAAATTAGTTCAGTTCTTAAGCTCATCATCTGTAGGATCACTTAAAAACTGCCTAGTAAAATATTAACACAGTGACAAACTTCTTACTCTGTACCCATTGTTTTGCTGAGTATTTTGAATATATTGTTTTTTCCCTCAGTTGTTTCTAATTTTTTCATAGACGTCTTTAGGTTTTTTTTTTTTTTTCTATTTTAAATATGGGACCACTAAGCAAAAGTTGTTGATGACAGCTGTGACACTGAGCCAATGTAGAAAATGTGAAATGAAGATAATAATACTTTAGGTTTTTCTATTTTAAATATGAGAACACTAAACAAAAGGTGTCTATGAAGGCTGTGACATTGAGTCAATCTAGAAAACGAGAAAGGAAGATAATACTCCTCACAGCACAGCACTATGTTCACTATTTGTGAGCTGGTCCCTGTGAAAAGTTCAGCACAGGCATGACCAACATACAACATGATTGACTTATCACTTAGGTGGGGCCTGCCTCACTATACACGCATTTGGGTAGCATTTTATTATCATTACTTCAGTGAGTGTAATTTTTGATAAAATTAGTATTTCAGTGAGTCTAATTTGAGTAAAATGGCTGCACTTCAAGATGTGGGTCAGCTTCATTTAATTAAATATAGACAGAAAAAAATAATCTTTATCCCCAACTAGGTAGGGAGAGTTCTGACAGTAGAAACAATCTGCAGTTCTTCTATAGGGCACCACATAATTAGGACGCTTAAACATCTGCCATAATCATGCATTTCAATTTCAAGTTAGCTTATATTAATTTGAGAGAGAGAGAGAGAGAGAGAGAGAGAGACCTAGTATTAACATACCTTATTTTTCACTACTAAGAAAAAGGAAAATAATGACAATAACTGTTCAGAAAAGGATTCTGTTTATTTACAATAAATGTTTTTCTTATATATAGATAAACATATCGGAACTATTTTCTGGATTAAATAATGGGGAAACTGATTCAGATGATTCGCTACACATTTCTGTGATTATATTTTACTCAGAACCCTTTATGAAAGAAAAAGCCAGTAAAATATTATGAATTTTTTAAAGATTTAGAAACCAATAAACCAAGCAAAAAGAAGAAGAAAGCATCTTAAGAAATCTCTGTTAGATGAATTTGGAGATACAATTACTTGCAGCTGGGGCAGAATTGACAGTAAAATACTAAGAAGAGGAGGGACACAAATTTGTCATGCTCCAAATGGAGGCATAAACATACAACATAGAAAAGATGTAAAGTGAATACAGATATTAGCAATTTTTCTGGATGCTCTTGGTTTCTAAGTATTACCACCATCTCATAAATAATTTAAACAGTCTAAAAATTCCTGCTGTATATAACAGTATCCAAACATGCACTGACAATCTTAGTGCCTATTTGAACAACATCTAAACATAAAGGAGATGCTAATACTTCAGCTAGTGTTTTGATTAGTGTTAAAGCTGGCATAATATATTTATTGATTGTGATTTATTCAAAGACTCAAAAGAATCTCTGTAATAAACTATATAATATATTTAAGAAGTAAAATGATTTCTGGTCTTGGGTTTTGAAACTTTATTATGGTGCTTTAGACCATGCCTGAAAACCGATTCCAGAAAAAAAAAAACAAAAACCAAAAAACAAACCTCTTGCTAAAAATCTTACAGCAAATTGGTAGCAAAGCCACAAATAGAACCTAGCAACTCATAGTTTCACATCCAGACTTTAATCATGGAACCAGACGCGTTGCCAGTTTCTCTGAAGAATCACCCTTAGGTTTTAATCTGTCTCCAAAATTACCATTTATAGAGGTAGCATAATTCAGAATTTCTTCATGGTTTATATAACAGACAAATGTATGTGTGGGATTAATTTGCTGAGGATAACAAAAATTATAAACCTGAAGTGGTTTGGGAAATAAACCCTAACAGTGCTTGATATTTCATGGTGGTAAATGGCCAGCAAAGTGGCAAAGATATGGCATGTGTTGTCATGATAATCTAGATGCTTCATTTACTTTGTCTAATCACATAGTAGTTGGGAAATAAATGGTAAGGTAATACTTAACAGAGATGCAGATACAAACAATGTTTCCAAAGTCTAAGAATGCTTTTCTATCATCTCAAGAACTAATCTTATAAACCTGAAGGCGCTAAAGATTGTAAACACTAAAATTAGTAAGATAATCCTTATGGACTCATGTGGAAAATGCGCTAACCAAAATGACTAAGTACACCGACTACTGTAATTCCAAGTGCATTATAAGGCTGAACTCAAGTTTGAAAGAGCTGTTAGTTTTTAATCTCAAGCTCACAACTTGTAACACTGATTTTGCTCCCTATTAATTAAGCAAGGGAGAAATATCATAAAATTCTCATAAGGCATAGCTTCAAACTGAGTGATGAGTTATTATCTACAGCTGAGGTCACTGAAGATAGCAGTAGATTCTTTCAGCTTTATTTCTTTAATTTTTTTTCTGTATTCATCCATCTCATTTAATAGCTCAGAAAATTAAAATGCTCTGGAACATCCACAGAAAAACAGCTGTATTTTAATAAATATCTAATGAATAGAAAGTGGGAGAAACCTAATATCATGTTCAGGTGAAACAGCACTATTATTATTATTATTATTATTATTATTATTATTATTATTAATGTTGATGTGGTACCATGGCAATTTGTATGTATAGATATATAAATTCTGTTTTTATATATTATACTAATAGAATTTTACCACAAATCAAACAGTTTTATAAATATGATATATATTTTATACATATCTAGTACAGCTAATGTTATATACGTATATGTATGAACATATATATATGTGTGTGTGTGTGTGTGTGTGTCACTCTCTCTCTGTGTCTCTCTCAGTTGTTGTATGTGTGCACATGCACATGTGTGCACATTTCTATGGATGAAATCCAGGGCTGCTTCCCACATGATCAGAATATATGCCCTCTACATCTGAAATGTATATGCAGCCATTTAAAGACACGTCATATCTTTATCACTTTGGTGGCCATTTATCGCCATAAAATATCAAGTACTGTTCCGGTTTATTCAACAATACACCTGACTTCTTAATCATTTGAATCAGAAATAGGCTACCTGGATACATATCTTGCAATATTTTATTAGTATCCTTTGAACAATAGATTCTGTAAAAAATGTATTCTATAATCAGTCTTTAAAAAATATGTATTGTGAAAATAATGCTATTTATATGACAGTACAAAAATGGATCAAAGAGACTAGTTTTATAATTATAATGCTTATAGTTACTCTAGGTAACATTTGAAATTTTCAATTATAAAGATCTCATGGTAATAAAATCATTGATAAAATTAGGCTAAAGGCATATTCCAGAAGAAGAGCACTTTCCCGATATGTAGTGTTTTGTGAGCATTGAATGCACATGCAAATGAGTACATATTATTCTGGGTGCCTGATGCTAATATGAGAAGATTTCCCTCCATCACATTACATCTTTGGTTTTTGAGACAAATTCTTTCAATGATCCAGATTCTCATCAAGTAGAAGATGATGCTGGCCAATGAGCATCAGGAATCTGGATGTCTGCTTCCTCCCATTTTTTATGGTTATTGGTGCTCACACTAGCCCCACTTTCTACTTAATTTCTGTGGGTCTCACCTCAGGCCATATATGCTTGTATTTCAGGCACATTACTAGAAGACTAATCTTTCCTATTATGTCTATTTAAATGTTGGGCTGCTTGCTGGGAGCCTTCCTCAGGGATCTCTGGCCGGCCAAATGCGAGGGTTCCGGCAAGGGGGAGAGCGAGAGTGGGGACAGAATCTCCTCTGCCTTGGTCCCTGCGGTTGCCGCCTGGGTTGCACCAAGACATTGCATTCCCTGTGCTGAGTTGGCCCGGGCTGAGCGTTCAGAGAGCGGATGTCTTCCCAGCCTAAGTGTTACAGCGCTTATGATAGAAGCTCTCAGACGCCAGAGTAGTTCTTGCACCTTTATTCCTTCTGGATGGCAGGCTCTCCTACACAGGTTGGGATGGTCTAATATACTGTTTGGGAGGGGTAATGGGTTTGACAACAGATACTTCCTATTGGTTTGGTTTGAGGGCTTCGAGGCACCTTATTTGCATGTGGGAGGGCTTTAGCGTTGCTCCTACTTGACAAATCTCACATGACAGGCCTCTCTGTAGGGTTGTGAAAGCTGTAGCTGTTTTTACCGGAGTCTTCCGGGAGTGTTGGCCAAAAGCATATTCTGGTCCCTCGTGGATTATTCCACTGGGTCTCCCAGAGTTTTCGGCCTGTGCTCAACCGGGTACCAGATTGCCTGCCACAGACCACTGTCCCACATTTAAATACAAATTTTCAGGTTTTACAATCCATCTATGAAGATATTAAGTCTTATGTAGTCCTTAACCTGCTTTGAATGACTTGCAAGATGTCAATAAAACAAGCTTTTTGAAAATCAGTTGGTTTGAAGAGAACAAGTTACTTCCATGCTTTTTCTGCTATTTATGTGCTATGCTGGTAAGTCTTAGTTGTCAACTGGACACAACTTAGAATCATCTGGGAAGATCTCCTCCCAATTTTCTTAGCCATTTTTAATTGTAGAAAATAATGGGTTTATTTTGACACCATATACATGGCTATAATATACTGTCTTAGTAAGGGTTTCTATTCCTGCACAAACATCATGACCAAGATGCAAGCAAGTTGGGGAGGAAAGGGTTTATTGAGCTTATACTTCCAAGCTGCTGTTCATCACGAAAGGAAGTCAGGACTGGAACTCAAGCAGGTGAGGAAGCAGGAGCTGATGCAGAGGCCATGGAGGGATGTAACTTACTGGCTTGCTTCTCCTGGCTTGCTCAGCCTGCTTTCTTATAGACCCCAAGACTACCAGTCCACAGATGGTACCACTCACAAGGAGCACTCCTCCCTTGATCACTAATTGAGAAAATGCCTTACTCCTGGATCTCATGGAGGCATTTTCTCAACTGAAACTCCTTTCTCTGTGATAACTTCAGCTTGTGTCAAGTTGACACACAAAATTAGCCAGTACATATACTTTATTTTCAATCTCCTATTACCAGACCTTGCTCCCCTCCCCAACTGTTCCCTTTCCTCTACCTCCCGAGTCTTTCTTTTACTTTCTTGTATTATTTCTATCGTTTTCTTATTTCCATTATTTATTGTGACATGGATACACAGGTATAATATATAAGTACAACTTCTTTGTCAACTTAGCTTTGGTTTTATGTGTATGTTTCTGGGGCTGAGCATATGATATTAGATAACCAATTGATGGGCTCATTCTTAGGACAGATTGATTCTCCTTTTCTCAGTAGTAATTAATTATCTATAGATCTTCCTCTAGAATTACAGCTTTAAGAGATTTCCTCTCATCTACATTGGCATGCAAATGGTGTTGTTAATATAAGGTCTTAATTAGGTACCATACTGTTGAAATTTCATGGGTGCAGTTCTCTTGCCTATATAGAAAACATTGTCTACCATGGGATGTCTTGGTCCCTGGTTCTTAAAGTCTTTCCTTTTTTCTTTTATTAATTATTTTTTTCCTGTTTTTTTTTGTTGTTGTTGTTTTGTTTGTTTGTTTGTTTGTTTGGGTTTTTTTTTTTTGAGACAGGGTTTCTCTGTGTAGCCCTGGCTGTCCTGGAACTCACTCTGTAGACCAGGCTAGCCTCAAACTCAGAAATCTGCCTGTCTCTGCCTCCCAAGTGCTGAGATTAAAGGAGTGTGCCACCATTAAATTATTTTACATATTTACATCCCCATTGTTGTTCCTTTCCTGGGTTCCCTCCCAGAATGCTTCACCCCAACTTCCTTCCCCTTCAACTTTGAGAAGGTGCTTCCTTCTTAGAGCTCCCCTCCCAGGTGTTTCTCTTCCCTGGAGCATCACGTCTCTACAGGAATAAACACATCGCCTTCCACTAGGGCCAGACAAGGCAGTCCTCTGCTACTTATGTGCCAAGGGCCTCAGACCATCCAGTGTATTCTTTTTGGTTGGTGAGTTAATCTTTGGGAGATCCCAGTGGTCTGGGATAGTTGACAATGTTGTTCTTCCTATGGGGTTGCCATCCCTTTCAGCTCATTCAATACTTCCCCTAACTCTTCTTAGGGGTCCCTGACCTCAGTCCAATGGTTGCCCCTAATTATCTGCACCCATCTCAGTCAGCTGCTGGTAGAACCTCTCAGAAGACAGCAGAAGACTCAGAAGACTGTAAGCAAGCACAACATAGCATCAGTAATAGTGTCAGGGTTTGGTGTCTACCCATGAGATGGACCCCAAGTTGGGCTGGTCCTTGGATGGCTGTTTCTTCAACTCTTAAAGTCTAATGAGTCCCTATTCTACAGTGAATTTCAAATATTTTAATTCCTGATATAGATGTCTTACAGAAAAACGGAAAATAATACATTTAATTTGCATGCTTATACTTTCTTATAGCTACCATTACTTTCACACTTCATGATTTCAAGACAACAGATTTGTTTTATACCAAATGATAAAAGTCATGCATACCAAGGACAAGAGTATTATTGAAGAAATATAACCTTATATTTTATTGTGTGTATTTATATAGATCAAATATTAATTATGTGAGAAGGTTAATTGTAGCTCCAAACAACAAAACCATCTGTTCATAAGTAATATGGAATTCACTAAGAATCTCATTAATGTATACTTGACCTTAGCTAGTTATTTTTAACTCAATAGTTTATAGATTGCTGACAGAATTTAATGCCAGTAGTTATCATAGATATCAACTGTACTGGCTAGTTTTGTGTGTCAACTTGACACAAGCTGAAGTTATCACAGAGAAAGGAGTTTCAATTGAGAAAATGTCTCCATGAGATCCAGCCGTAAGGCATTTTCTCAATTAGTGATCAGGGGGTGGGGGGCACTTGTGAGTGGTACCATCTGTGGGCTGGTAGTCTTGGGGTCTATAAGAAAGCAGGCTGAGCAAGCAAGCAAGCAAGCCAGTAAGCAGCATTCCTCCATGGCCTCTGCATCAGCTCCTGCTCCTTGACCTGCTTGAGTTCCAATCCTGACTTCCTTTCGTGATGAACAGCAGCATGGAAGTGTAAGCCAAATAAACCCTTTCCTCTCCAACTTGCATCTTGGTCATGATGTTTGTGCAGTAATAGAAACCCTGACTAAAACAATATCAACTCAATAAACTAAGTAGAGAAAACATTGGCTTTAAAAATGGTATCTTTCATTTACTTCTTTAAAGCTTAAGAGTATCTAACATCATAAAATTTAGTTAATGCATTTAATTCCACAAAGAAGAAAAGTATTTATAATAATGTTAATAAATAGATTGCAAATTACAATAGAGAAATATATATTTACTCATAGGAATGTAATATTTTCTTCAACTTTCTAAAAATTCATAGGTTCATTACCATTATGAAAAGTAAACAAGATTAAAATTAGAAGCCATAACACATTCATGGAATATCTCTAAAAGTCCCTTTATTCATGAGAAAATAACACTCATAATATCTTGAAACTATGTCCTCAGAGGAAAGATTTTGTATCTATTCATATCACACTTATAAATTCATTCTTAATTTTTCTTCAATCCTATCAAATTGAATACTCTACCTCCTGTAGTCTCTTTCCACATTAATTCTCTATGCACATATTCACACATATGTTAATGCACATATCCATATAAAATTAATATATTGATATTAATGCCTTCAGGATCATATATTGTTATCTATCAAGAACATAAAATGAGATGTTTAGCATTCTCTCATATTTTTAGTGGACATTTATCATTCATTTATTTATTTTATTGTTCTCTTGTTTCATTTTGAGTTTCATTTCATTTATATATATATAAATATATATACACACATATATTTAATAAAATCTATAACAATATATTTTTATCATACTGTTTTCCTCTGCCAACCTCTCCCTGATCCTCCCCCATCCCGTAGTCATTCAACTTCATGGGTTTGTCTTCTGTTTCTCTTGATAAACAGAAAACAAAATTTAAAACAAGGAAAAAATCCAGTAAGATAAAAAAAATACTTAAATGAAACAAAAAACATCATGGGGAAAATAAACAACTCATTTTGTGTTTGCAAACTCCATGAGCTCTCTCTGTAGAGTGGTTAATATACCCAATGCTATTCCATTAGACAAAATTAATTTTTCATCTCCCAGAGGTGTCAATTACAAATAGTTTCTTATAGTTTGATGGGACATTTTGTCTACTTTCCTTTTTCTTTGTAGGGATTTTGTCTGCCTTGAACTGTTTCAGTTCTTATGCATATTCAGAGTCTCTATAAACTAACCTCAAACAGGTTTTGTTTATTTTGTTTTGTTTGAACCATTAATCACCTCTAGCTCTTACAAATTGTCTACTTCTTTTCTACATAAATCCATGAACCTTGAGTGAAAGACTTTTATCAGGAAAGAGTGCTCCAAAATAGCTAATTATCCATATATTGTCCAGTTGAGAGTTTCTTTGTTAAGGACTAATCAGAGCACTCTATAGTTCTATGAAAAGAGAAGTATGTCCTCTGGGAGTCATTTTATTGCTATGTTCACTTAACGGAACAGTAGTAGTAGTTTTTCCTCTAGGAACAATGACCTTTCTAAACTTTTCAGATTCACAT
The DNA here is from genome assembly GCA_028551405.1 of Uromys caudimaculatus. NCBI lineage: Eukaryota > Metazoa > Chordata > Mammalia > Rodentia > Muridae > Uromys > Uromys caudimaculatus. Next base: position 14,203,488 of record CM052708.1, on the reverse strand, counting down.
CCACTTTAAAACCATCAGAAATGGGTTCAACCTCAAGGAGCAGGTGTTTAATCCAATCTAAAAACAACTAGTTGCACCCATAACATTTATGTTTCTTTTGAACTTGTATATTGTGTAAGCAGGTTACTTTTGTAGTTTTCAGTGTTTGTAGTTGTGTATATTGATGACCAATTTCCCCATCTGTCTCCATGAATAGTTATACCAGCAACACTAGTGATAGTAGGGGTAAAACTTCTAGTTGGTTTCTGCTCAATATCTCCATGTTTATTGGCATATTTAAGTGGTGTCCTCGGCAACTGATCTTATTGTTAAGAGGGTAAACAATAGCCCTAATCGTATCCTGTGATTGCTATGTGGTGTCTATGGAAAATTTTGGGACAGCTACTTAAAAATATGTAACCCATCTTTACCCTAGGTGATTTACTTGATGTCACAAGTTATTCAATTGGAGCATTTTCATTTCTATTATACAGTGACTCCATTTAAGTTTTTTTTATATGTGTGTATATTTTAAGAAGCTTCTCCAGTAGTGGATTTCGATCTGCTTTTCCAAAACTCCTTTAGCATTAGCTGTCCCTCCTATATCTGTTCACTTATGTTGCCTTGCTATCTTCTTCACTTACTCCTCCGTACTCCAGTTTGCCTTTTTACATCGATATATTTTAGTTTCTGTCTAATTCATGATCCACTTCCAGATCCCTTCACTTAATATTGAACCTCTTTATTAATTCTGATTGAAACGTACATATTTAAAGTTTAAAAGTGAATATCTTATTGCAAACTTGTACAATCACTCTGAAAATCAATCTGGCATTTCCTTGGAAATTAGAAGTAGTTTTACCTGAAGATCCAGCTATGTCACTCGTGGGAATATCCCCAAAAGATGTTACAATGTACCATAGGAACATGTACCCTACCATGTTTATAGCAGCCTTATTTATAATAACAAGAAACTGGAAACAACCCAGATGTCCCTCAACCAAGGAATGGATTTAAAAAATATGGTTCGTTTATGCAATGGAATACTATTCAGCTATTAAAAATGAGGACATCATGAATGTTGCAGGCACATGGATGGAACTAGAAAATATTATACTGAGTGAAGTATCCCAGACCCCAAAAGACATTCACAACAGAAGGCTAACATGGCTGTCCTCTGAGAGGCTCTACCAGCAGCTGACTGACACAGATGCAGATACTTGCAAGCAACCATTAGACTGAGACTGGGGGATCTCTATGGAATAGTTCGATAAAGGATGGAGGGAGCTGAAGGGGATGGCAACCCTATAGGAAGAGCAACAGTGTAAACTAACCAGGACCCCTGGAAGCTCCCAGAGTCTAAGCTATCAACCAAAGAGTGTATGTGAGCTAATCTGTGGCCCCCAGGAACAAATGTAGCAGAGGACAACCTTGTCTGGCCTCAGTAGGAGAGGATGTACCTAATCCTGTAGAGAATTGATGCCCCAGGGAAGGGGGTTGCCCTTGGGAGGCACTCTCTCAGAGGCAAAAGGGAGAGAAAATGGGGATGAAGAATTACAGGAGGGGGGACTAGGATCGGGGCAGCATGAAATATTAATAAATAAAATCGTAAATAATAATAATAAATATAACATCTGCATATAAGGTGATTTATGAAATATTTATCCTCTTGAGTTTGAGTTGTCTCCTGGAGTGTGATTGTTTCTTGCTCCATCCATTTATGTACAACTTTTAATTATCTTAATAGCTGATCAAGATTCTATTCTGTAACTGTACCACATTATCATCATTCACTCATGAGTGATGGACATATATGTGTTTCCAATTTCTGGCTTATGTGAATGGAGAAGCAAAATGAACATGAATAACCAAGAGTCTTAGTTAGGCTTCTATGGCTAGGATGAAACACCAAAAGCAGTTTGTGGACGAAAGAGACTTTGTGGCTTATAGATCAACATCCTGGAGGAAGTAAGGACAGGAACTTACGTGGGAACGTAAGGAGGTAGAGTGTGGTGTGCTCCGACCTCCATCTTACTTCTCGTGACTTTCTCAGCCTTCTTTCTCATAGAACCATAGACTACCAGCCCAGGGATGGCTCTAATCACAAAGGGCTGCATCCTCCCCAAGTAATCACCAATTAAGAAAATGACTCACAGTAGGCGTTTTCTTAGTTGAAGTTTCCCCTCCTTTTAGGTAATTTTAGCTTGGGTCAATTTGACACAAAACTAGCCAGCACAATAAGAATCTCTACATTAAGATACAGAATTCTTTGCATGTATTCACAAGTAACGTTGATTTGGATTTTCCTAATGGCTAAGAATTTTGAAAGATTCCTTAAATGTATGTTGTTAATTTGTGTCTTTTCTTTTGAGAATGTTCTGTTAAGTTTTATACCCCATTTTTAACTGTTTTTTTCCCTTGATGTTCAGTAATTTTTGTTGGTTAAATCTTCTAGATAGTTTCTGTCAGATGTAGTTTGGTCAAAACAATCCCTATCTGATAGCTGTCACTTTGCTTATATTATGGCTTTCTTTTTATTTTGTCCCCTCCCATTGATGTCAGGCAAGGCTATCCTCTGCTACATATGTATCTGGAGTCATGGCTTCCTCCCTGTACACTCCTTGGTTGGTGGTCTAGTTCCTGGGAGCACTGGGGGTGGTCTGGCCAGGCAACACTGCTCTTCTTTTGGGCTTGCAATCCGCCTTTGCTCCTCTAGTCCTTCCCCAGCTCCCCCACATGGGTCCCTGAGCTCAGTCTGATGGATGGCTATGAGCATTGCATCTGCATTGGTCAGGTGCTGGCAGATCCTCCCAGGAAGCAGCCACACCAGGTTCCTGTAAGCAAGCACCTCTTGGCAACAGCAACAGTATCAGGGTTTGGGGTGAAGGTTGTTGGTGTCTGCAGACTGGATGGATCCCCAAAGTGAGGTTGTCCCTGAATGAACCGTCCTTCAATCTCTGCTCCATTCTTTTGTTCGTCTTTTCTTTGGACAGGAACATTTCTGGGTTAAAAACCCATCCCTTGACTGGGAACCATGAAGCAAGAGGCTTCCAGGACCCAACTAAGGATGAATTTAGCACAAATGCTCAGCTAAGGGGAGATAGAACTATAGAGACTTTCACTGTCATTATTTAACTCAGAAAAGTCAGATTGCAATTTCAGTGTAGTTAATACTTCTAAACAAACTTTTCAGCCTATTTGTAAAAATGTAATATTTCTAATATTAAAACAAATATAATTCAAGATCGCTTCCAACTCTAACTATATTCTAACAAAAAAATCTATGATATGAAAATTATAAGGTATATTTTTCTCCCATAATATTTTTCTTTCTTTATTTTAGAAAGGATCAGAAGTCACTTAGAATAGTTTTGAACTAATAGTATAACAATGACTCGTTTTGAACTCCTGAAGCACATCCCATGGGATAGAAGTTTCTTTCTAGTGTTCTTTAACAGCAGAATCCTACAATAAAAATGAGAAGACGGGACACTTTCACAGAAATCCAAGCACCATTCTTTTTAAAAAGAATTCAAATGGTTGTCTATTATTGAACATCTTTGAACATACCAAAGACTGAAACAAAAGGCCTTGTTTTGTACATAAAACAAAAATACTGAGGAAAATTAATCAGTACTTTGTAAATATTTTTAAGATCTGTGCTACTATTATTTTTTTAAACCAGGAACTGGAGGCATAAATAGTTCCCCTAACATAAATGTGTTTCTCTTCTCTAAAACATTACATAAATGCTCTATAGCCAGAATTGTTATACACTTAGGAATAGCTAATGGATTTTCTACTTATAATAAAACGTGCTTTAATTTTAGTAAATATGCCGTTTCATTCATCTAGATGCACATAAAGTTCAAAACTTCTGATTTAATCTGTTTGTTCAAAAATAAGCAACCAATGAAATGTATTTGAATCAATTAGTCACTGTAACTGTGCCCTATGCAATGCAGAACCAATTATCCTAATGTGAATAGTTGCGGTTGATTTTGATTTTTGACATGAATAAAACACTGAATGTCCAAGCCAACTGATCGCTAAGTTCACTAAGAAAATATCCATATTATGACATTCTATTGAATTATATAATATACATCGTATGTTATATATAATTTGTTAAATAGCTATGGTAATCAGAAAGTAATCAGAGATCCAAAACTTGGGATTTAATCCTCAAAGTTACAAGAAAATTCAATCTTATTATTCAGCAATATGGTTCCTCTCTCAACTATGTACTTTCTCCTGTGTGTGTGTCTCTCTTTCTGTGTGCGGTTATCTCAAATAATTTTTGCTGTGGGACACATGCAGAACCCAAAGTTCATGAATTCAGAATGTGAGTTACGGAGTGAGCTTAAGGAATCCACCTGTCTGTGATCCACCAAAAATCTAGGGTATTAGGAACAGAGTGATGTCTAACTTTTTACATGGGTTCTGGAACCCCAAAATCAGATCCCTGCACCTAAACATGGGGCACTTTAAGACTGTGATATCCCACATCTTTATCTTAGATCCTTTAATAAAATGGTATATACTTTAGAAAAATATCAACTATGTAAAATAAGATTATTTAAATATTTTTTCATGATAGTTTGTTTCTTATTCATACTTTGAATGGAGATATATTGATGGAGTTTAAAATGAAAAGTAAATACTAAACTATGTCCTTTTTTTCAGTCCATTTAAGCATTCATTCATCAAGTAAAATATGCTTCACTCTATGTTATGAACATTAATGGGTGGTATACCAATGCCAAGAATGGTTTCAAGTGAACAGTGCAGGTCACATGTCCATATGGCACCAATGTGTAGAAGGTTAAGGTTAAAAAATAATCCCCTTCATAAGAGTTTGATACTTTATGACCCCTATTGTTATACTCTTTTGTATTTATTCCAATTTATTCCAACTGCTTGAGACAGTTCTCCAAGCAGTTCTCCTTTGCTCTTCTCAATATTTTCTCTGGATATCATCTCCTTCAGATCATAAGTCCCGTCTTTTATTTCACAGGTCAATCCAGTCATTTACTCCAGGTTTCCTCTTGATTATCCCATGAAACAGCATCCTGGGACCCAACCCTTTGATTCTTAGAAAACAGAAAGCAAAGCACACATTTTTTTTTTTTAAATTGCAAAAGAATTCAGAGATCTTCCTGCCTCTGTTAAGCACAAATGATAAGCTAGCTGAGGAGGAGCTATTCCTGAAATTACCATTTCTACTACACCTGCACCTAAATTAGTTCTGCAGCTGGATGCCTGGAACGCAGGAATTACACCTGGACCGAAATTTGCTTTGTCCCAAGCTGACATTGATTTCAGGAATCTGCCTGCATTTGTATCTTTCTGACAAGCTAGCTTATAATGTGTTCCTTAAGATCTGTGAAGTGCCTTATAATTAGTATTGCATCCTTATATTTTGCATAGTTGAGAAATTATATATTTTTGATCTCATGTTTTCAGAGTTCTTTTCCATAGACTTAAGGGCTAGCCTGAAAGTCTCAGCTTTTGCCATTTTGTGCAACATTAGCCATACCTTTGCCTCCCAGACTTCTGCTGTTTCTGATTATCATGAAGTTATTAAGGTTAACAGGAAGGGCATTCCAAAAAAGAACATGAAAATATGTTTATTATTATACAAATAAGCCTTATGCTCATGGCAGCCATCGACTTTCATGGAGACCCACATCTGCTGGCCATACCCCAGGGGCTAGAACCATGTCATTCTGTTTCTACCAAGGACATGCCGGGCCCGGCATATTACATAGCCTTATTGAAGATGAAATAATAGCTTTTCTTTTCCTAAGGCCCTTTGTAACTGTGTAAATGCAGTTCATAAGTCCTTCAAAATAGCCTTGCACTTCTGCTCATATATCTTTATGTCCAAAATTTTTGAACATTGTTATTATGTAAAATTGAGTAATTGTGCCTTCATCATTGAGCATGCATCTTTTGTATTAGTATTTACCATCCATAAGTTTCTCAATTATATTTTGTAAGCATCTTCTCTTATACATTATGTATTTATTGCTGATGTAAGATGTGAAATTAAAGATATTCAAAATGATCATAAGAAGTTTTGATTCTGAATCTGGATGCCAGTCTTAGTTAATAAGGTACAACTACCACCTGGTCTTCAATTTCGAATGGGTTGTTTATGTAATTTGCAGAAATCCATGGTATCTAATGAATCAATCAGCCTATGAAGAAATAATTTTCTGCTAATAAATGAAAAATTCTCAGAATTTCTGTGAAAACAAAATTGAAATAAGTATGCTGTGAAATAACAGACTTTTACTCTAAAATGTATTTTTATACATTTTATGTATTTATACATTTATACATTCTGTTTATATTGGTTATTACCTATGATTATTTAATTCTATTAATAATGGTAATGAAATAATTTAATGTTTCCTCTATATTTTAATTTTGTATAAAAGAAAAGCCTTATGGAAAGATAAATTGGTTGAGAATTGATAAAATATGCTTTTTTCAGTAGAATAATAATCAAATATAAAATTACAGTTCAAAATAAACAGAATATTCACTAAATGTTTGTAGGGATCAGAGGTGAAAGGCTGATTTAAAAGATTAAATACAACACAGATATTAAAACACATTGTATTTAATATACTGAAGATTATTTGGTTCTGTAGTACATTATTACAAATAAAAATACTCTTATCTTACCATCAATAAAATTATTACTTGGAGAATAATTATCATCTGATGCTTTTTTGCTTGTTACAATTTATTTGTCATGAAGAAAAGAAATAAGGGGATACAAAACTATTTTAAATATCTGTCTTTATTCATATACACAAACATAGAATTAACATATACTAACATACCAGCCAGTTTATGTGTGTGTATATGTATGTGTATGTGTGTGTTTCACATGAGCCTACTGGTGCACAGGACTAACTACATGTGTACATTCATAGATGCCAGAGGTTCAGGCCGGTGTCTTCCTCAATTGTTCATCACCATATTTTCTCAGTTCGAGTCCCTAGGAGAACCTAGAGATTCATCTACACCGACTAGACTGCAAGTCACAAGAAAGACCTTTCTAGTCTTTGTTTCTTCACCATGGTGATAACAGGAAACATAGTAGAGTGTCTGCCTTTATTACATAGGTGCAAGGGATAAGACCTGAGATTCTCATATCTGACTTGTCAGGAGACATACAATAGTTATTTTTTTTTAGATTTTAATTTGTATTTTCTTGTAATCTGTGAAATTAGGACCTATTTTTAAAATCATTTCTTCGAAAAGCAATGCCATACAATATGTTACTTTATGAGTTTCATTTTTTTTACACTCCAGATTTTATTTCCCCCGCCAGTCCACCCTCTGACTGTTTCACATCCCATACCTCCTCCCGACACCCCGTCTCCATGAGGATGTCCTCACCCCACCCTCCAACCCACCAAACCTCTAAACTCCCTGGAGCCTCCAGTCTCTTGAGGGATAGGTCCATCATCTCTGACTGAACACAGACCTGCCAGTCCTCTGCTGTATATGTGTTGGGGGCCTCATATCAGTTGGTGTGTGCTGCCTGGTTGGTGGTCCAGTGTCTGAGAGATCCCCAGGGTAAAGGTTAGTTGAGACTGCTGGTCCTCCTACAGGGTCGCCTTCCTCCTCAGCTTCTTTCTGCTTTTCCCTAGTTCAACCACAGAGGTCAGAAGCTTCTGTCCATTGGTTGGGTGCAAATATCTGCATCTGACTCTTTCAGCAGCTTGCTGGGTCTTTTGAAAGGCAACAATTCTTATGTATGGATCAAAAGGAGTAACATTTGTTTTCTTTGTCCTTTTGCTAAGAATTGATTTCTGGTCACATAATATATACTGATTACAGTTTAACTTCCCCTACTGCTCCCAACTGTCTTCTTCCTCCCCTCCAGTCCAGATCAACTCACTTTCTGTCTTTCATTAGAAAACAAAAGTCTTCAAAATAATATTCAAATATAAGGTAAAATGAAAGCTAACTACTGGAATAAGCAAGAGGAAAAGATGCCATGAGTTGTCATAAGAAACAGAGACACATTTATATGCACATTGAGGAATCCCACAGAGACATTAAACTGGAAGCAAAATTTATACACAAATGCCTGGTGCGTACCCGTACAGAGTATCCCTGGGCATTCTGCCATGGTCTCGGGGAGTTCACATGAATGTCAGTCATGTTGATTTAAAGGACCATGATTTTTCGTGTCCTTCCCCTCTGGCTCACTCACTCTTTCTACCAGGAAGTTTTCTGTAGATTTCCCTGACCATTTCCCTGGTCAGGGATTTGATGGAGCTATCTGTTCAAGACAACATAGTATTGACTGTGTCATGTGGCTATTAGTGGTCTATAGTGAAAAGGAGCAAGCCTTTAAGGCCAGGAGTGCAATGAGGTGGTTTGAATAAAATTGACTACCCTAGGCTCATATATTTTAATGCTTAGTTATCAGAAAGTAGCACTGAAAAATTAGGAGGTGTGGCCTTATTGGAGAAAGTGTATCACGGTGGAATTACATAAGCCTATGGCAGGTCCAGTGTTGCTTACTCTGACTTCAGATCACAGTATAGCTTTCAAATACTTCTTCAGCAACATGACTGTTATGCCTGCTTCCAGGCTTTCAGACATAAAAATAATGGATAAAACCTCTGAAACAGTGACAATTGGACCTGGCATGTGCTTTTGTAATTCCACAGTGACACACTTCCTCCAATAAGGCCACACCCCTTAATTTTTCAGTGCTACTCTCTGATAACTAAGCATTAAAATATATGAACCTAGGGTAGTCCTTTTTATTCAAATCATCATTCCACTCTTGGCCATAAACCCTGAATTAATTGTTATTTTATAGAAGTTGCCTTCATCATGGTGCTCTTCATGCCAATAGAGCCATAACTAAGACATGACTTGTAGCATGGTTACCACTTACTTAACCGCTAATATCCACACATAAGTGAATACATATCAGATTTGCCTTTCTGTGTTTAGCCTAACTCATTCAGTGTGTTTATTTTTCTAGTTCCATCCATTATGTGAGAATTTTGATTGGAATTACACTGAACCTATTGATTGCTGTTGGTAGGATGGCCATTTTTCCTATCTTAATCCTACTTATCATGAACAGAAATGATCTTTTCATCTTTTATCTTCTTCAAATTCTTTCTTCAGTGCCTTAAGGTTTTTTCATACAAGCCTTTAACTTTCTTGGAATCAAACCAAGATACTTTATATTATTGGAGTTTACTGTGAAGATGTTGTAGTCCTGAATTTTTTCTTGTTTTTTTTTTTTTTTTTCATTTATATATAAAAAGTCTACTGACTTTCATGAGTTAGTTTTGTATCTATCTGTGTTTTCTGACAGTGTTTTTCTGTAAGAAATTTGTTAATAGGAAATATATATATATATAGAGAGAGAGAATATATATATATATGATATATAACATATATATATATGTTCATATCATTTGCAAAAAACTCTCAGTTATTAGTTAACCATGAATTCTTCTAAAGTTGTCATAAAGTTTCTTACAAACTCCATCAGCAGTTTTTTTTTTGTTGTTTTTTTTTGTTTGTTTGTTTTTTTTGAGACAGGGTTTCTCTGTATAGCCCTGGCTGTCCTGGAACTCACTCTGTAGACCAGGCTGGCCTCAAGATTTTTTTTTTTCTAAGTATCATCTAATGGAGCTGTTTTGTTTCTAGGGGAACAAAGTCCCATAAGATTTTTTGTATAAATAACTATACTATTGTCATAAAAATTTGGGAGATTTTTAATGTTAACATCTTTCCTGTCTCTAGAGGTTCATATTTATAAATCACACTCATATGTATGTTTCATTTAATTTTCAGCATAGCCACTTATGTTTTACAATTTAGAAAACTTAGGCTAATGTGATTATATTTTCATTTCTGGCCATCTGCTTTGGACACCATATCATAAGAGTTAGAAACAAACAAAATGAACCAAATGACATCTCAAATTCCCAGCTCGGCAAAAGATATTTTTCTATTTACTTGTTTACTTTATAAGATATATATATATATATATATATATATATATATATATATATATATATATATATATATATATGGCTATTACCTTCCACATTATTTTATTTGAGATTTGAATAATAAATGCTCTCAAATTCATTTATCTACTATTTCTGTTTGGAAGTACTTTATTATTATGATTTGCTTCTTCTATTACTTTTTTACTGAATGCTGGAGTGGTGTGTGTGTGTGTGTGTGTGTGTGCACGCGTGCGCATGTGTGCGTGCGCATGTACTTTTTTCAACTTTATATTCACAAAAATACTGTCTAAAGAATCCTTATATAAATTCTCATTGAAATATAGAGTTCTAACTTGTATTGTGTTCTATTTCATTCAAGAATAATGTCAGACTAATTATTCTATATGAGACAATTTATGGAAGTATCAGAAAATAAATGTAATTGTATGTCTAATCATATAAAATCATCAAACTTGTAATATAAGGCAATTGAGAACAAGATACTCAAATGTGTCAATCATCTTGGCAATAATGTTGATTCATTGGAAAATTTGTGATAAAAAATTAATATTAAATGTTCAATAATGAGGCAAGTAATTCTACATAAATATTAGTAAATCAAAATTATTTTGAAGAGTTTTTATTTATAAAATAAATTTCAATTTCTCATGCTGTGATAAGAAAAGAAAATTCAATATAATAAGCTGACTTTTTTGAATAGATTTTTTTATTGGATATTTTCTTTATTTACATTTCAAATGTTATCTCCTTTCCCAGTTTCCCCTCCAGAAACCCCCTATCCCATAGCCCTTCCACCTGCTTCTAAGAGGGTATTCCCCCACCCACCCACTCCCACCTCCCCACCTTAGCATTCCCCTATACTGGGGCATTGGGTTTTCACAGGATCAAGGCCCTCTTCTTTTAATAATGCACGACAAGGCCATCCTCTGCTACATATGCAACTGGAGCAATGGGTTCCTCCATGTGTATGCCTTGGTTGGTGGTTTAGTCCCTGGGAGCTCTGGGGGGGTCTGGTTGGTTGATGTTGTTGTTCTTCCTATGGGGTTGCAAACCCCTTCAGCTCCTTTAGTCCTTTCCCTAGCTTCTTCATTGGGGTCCCCATGCTCAGTCCAATGGTTGGCTGCCAGCATCCACATCTGTATTTGTCAGGCTCTGTCAGCCTCTCGGGAGACAGCAATATCAGGCTCCTTTCAGCAAGTACTTCGGGGCATCCACCATAGTGTCTGGGTTTGGTGACTGTATACGTGATGGATCCCCAGGCGTGCAGTCTCTGGATGGCCTTTTCTTCAGTCTCTGCTCTACACTTTGTCTCCATATTTGCTCCCATGAGTATTTTGTTCCCCTTTCTAGGAATGACAGAAGCACCCACACTTTGCTCTTCTTTCTTCTTGAGCTTCATGTGGTCTGTGAATTGTATCTTGGGTATTAGGAGCTTTGGGGCTAATATCAACTTATCAGTGAATGCATATAGTATAGAAAAATATGTGTATTTCTTGCTATTGATTACAGGGGATTATTGTTACTTAACTAAGCATAGGATGGATGGATCCATCCAGAAGATCCAGGATAGAACCAAACTTGAATGGGGGGAAGACATCAATGGAATGATACCTAAAGATATTCTGCTCTAGTCGTAGATCGATATTCACTAAGTGAAACGCCCAGGACATAAAATCAGATTTACCATTTTTAGCCCAGTTTGCTGCTATGTGGTTTTAATCCACTTATGTGTGACACCTTAAGTGTCAAAGGCAGCCAGATCTCTGAGTTCAAAGCTAGCCAGGTTTGCACAGTGAGTTCCTCCCAGAGCCATTCACTGACAAGCTAATGAGACTGCCCGACAAAGTTTTACCTCTCAGCAGAGAGATGCCTGTCTTAAACTGTTTTTGGATAAAATCATCTATACAACTGTTTCTAGTGTTCCTTATTTTTCTTACTTTTGCTCTTTTTATTAATAAAAGCAATGGTGGTCTGAGATGATCTGGGGGAGAGAAATACGAATACGAATTAATACCTGGATCAAAGCTAACCTTAATGATACCACTAAGCAGATGTCTTTACCTTGCCTCTAGAGGTTGGGACAGAGGCCAAGATGATGAGTGTATAAAAACCCCAAATTAAATCTGGAAATATTTCCTTCTTATCCTATGGTGATAATATCAGTCTGTGTAAGTTTATAGAAAGAAATAATAAGCAGAAGATTTTAGGAAAACAATAATCCAAGAAGCTAGATTAATTATTAGAAGTTTTGCTGCTCTTTTCTGAAGAATATATAATAATAATAATGAGGATAAAATAATAATATAAAAATATATTACAAAGTATTATAAAATATGTTATAAAAATAAAAAATAAAGCCAGGCAGTGGTGGCGCACACCTTTAATCCCAGCACTTGGGAGGCAGAGGCAGGTAGATTTCTGAGTTCGAGGCCAGCCTGGTCTACAGAGTGAGTTCCAGGACAGCCAGGGCTACACAAAGAAACCCTGACTCGAAAAACCAAAAAAATAAAAAATAAAAAAAATAAATAAAAATAATAAGGAAAAATAATAGTGAGAATTTAAAAGCGAATAAAAATAGTAAGGAGAGTAACTTTGTACAGCCTAGGTTTTAATACAAAACTAAAGAGAGATGGTTTTCATAAATTTCTAGCTACAATGAAATTCTGGGTAGATAGATCCCCCCAATGGAATTATAGAAGAGCTGAAGAAATACTACTCTTAATAAAACAAATGTATAAAGAAGCTTTGGAGGCCCTATAACAATCTCTTCACACACAGTTGGATTAAGTATAAAGAGCATATGGGGAGACATATACAAGAATTAGAAATGGAAAGAAGAAATAAAAAGGTTTAAAATAGGTTATAATTCATCTTGTTAAATTTTGGCTTTTTATTAAAATCAAATGTAAAAGGTTAACTTCTTCTCAGACTTTGAACAGTTTGCACCTGTAATCACAAGGTCTAACTCGGGTCAGATTAAAGCATCTCCTCCCTTGCTCAGCTAAAATTTGTCTAGCTGGCACAGGCTCTGTGACAACTGAACTTTAGGCTATAACTATTAAAAACTAATTTTTTTATTCTCCTTGAATAGTTATGTATTAGAAATTCTTTGAAATGCAAATATGAAATGTTGTAACTACTGCTGTAAGAAATATAAATAAACCCTGTGGTCCTGAGATAGCAGCTTCCATCTCTGTGATCTGTCTCTTGAGTGCAGACACAGGTGATACATTCTAAGAGGCTCAGAAAAGACTCAAACTGCTGTCCAGAGCAACCTCCTTTGCATAGCTTGCTAAATCCCACCCACTCAGGCTGTCTTCTGCTGGAGCTGCTGGTTCCCAGCAAGGATAGACAGAGGTACATAGAAAGGTCATGTCTCAAAATACAAAACTCAAAACAAACCAAAACAAATCCCTTTACCATCTTCATTGATGAATACATTTTCACAAAGTGTTGAACAGATTTGTAAAAACATAAAATGTTTTGATATATAAATACATAGTATAATTTTTATGTCTCAGTAAACAATTTTATCACTTCAATTATGGATCTTTACTTTGTGCCCAAAATACAGAACATATATTAGCATAATAAATACAGTTTACAACAGGCCCATAGTCAACATCAACTTACATGGAGAAAAACTCAAAGCAGTTTCAGTGATCTGGAATACAGTAAAGTTTTACACATCATGTGTCCTGAACTTAGAACTTGAAGTCTTACCTAGAGCAATGAGACAACTGAAGGAGATCAAGAAGATACAAATTGGAAAGAGAAAATTCAAAGAATCTTTATTTGCAAATACTATAATAGTAAGAGTTCCTAAAAATTCTAACAACTCTTACAAGTGATAAATATTTTCAACAATGTAGATGGATACAAAATTAACTCACAAAAAATCAATTGTCTTCCTACTTATTAATGATAAATGGGCTGAGAAAGATATCAGGGAAACACCACCTTTCACAAAAGCTTCACATAACATAGAATATCTGTGGTAACTCTAAACAAGCAAGTGAAAGCCTTGCATGATAATATTTGAAGACATTGAGGGAATAGAGAAAGATATACTCATGCTCATGGATCAGAAGGACTGATATATTAAGTATGGCTATGCCACAGAAAACCATCTACACAATTCTTTATAAAATTTGAAAGGATAATTTTTGTATTCATATGGAAACAAAAACCCATCATAGCTAAATGAGTCAATAGTAATAATAATAATAATAATAATAATAATAATAAACTACTGAAAGTATTACTATCCTCAGCCTAAAATTGTATTACAGAAGGATAGTAATAAAAGGAATATGGTATTGGCACAAAAAGCAGATTGAGCAATGGAATAAAATTTAAAAATTTAAATAAAAATCTATTCCACACATTAATGGACACCTAATTTTTGATAAAGAACCAAGAATACATGCTGGAAGCAATCCAGCATCTTCAACACTTTTTACTGGTCTAACTGGATGACTGCGTATACAGGACTTCATAATTATGACATTATTAAAAATAACTCCAAATGGCTCAAAAACTTCAGCCTGAAACTAGATACATTGATAGACATTTTTAAATAATAAATTTTTAATCTTATCTCACTTAGCTATAGAGAAAGAAATAGACATGACTTTTTTCAAAGTAACAAAATGATTTAATAGTCAGGGGCTATGAGGTACATTTTGTCTATGCTCTAGTGAGGGTGAATATTAATGGACAAGAAATGATTATGGAGGTATACCCAGTCATCACTATAGCCAAGCAGATAGTGCAGGATTTTTTTGTTGTTGTTGTTGCTCTAGAAATATATTTTCCCAGTAAGCATCTGTTCAAAGCTAACATACTTTTCTTCTCAAAACCGTCTCTTCATCACTGATTGACTAAAAAGAAAAGTTACTGCTGCACCTCTCCTGATTAATCTCAGCTCTGATTACTGCAGCTCACAACTTGGATCAGGGCTGTGCTGTTTTAATTTCTTCTCAAGCATTTGATGTTTCTTAACTGCTATGAAATCTTTCACAGTTTGCACTGAATTGTTTGCTCTTTGAATTTACATTCTGGATGTTCCTCAAGTTAAATCTGCTATCAGAATTTAGAAATATTTTCAGCACACAGTTACATACAAAGTAACAGGCACTACTGACATGTGCAGTGAGAAGTTAAACATAGAGTGTCCAAAGAACATACAACTTTGCCTTTAAGTAAAGCATTGGTGAAAAGGAGACATACATGATTGTTTCATTTTCCACATCACCTTAGAATTACATATTTATATGTAAATCTTTAACTTCATATGTTTTCATACATTTACAGAGTGTTTTTTAATTTGTATATAGTGCATAATATAGATAGAATAAAACATAAACTTTAAAAAGCCTGATAAATTTGGTGTTGGTATGTAGGTATCCGTGTGTGTATGTGTGTGTGTACTTGTGTGTGTGTAAGTTACGTATCCTTCACTGCGAACTCCATACAGAGTATTGGCAACGCTTTCAATAATTTTCCAGCTTCCTCTCACCTTTCATATGTGCACATTTATCCTTTTCTACAGTTTGTCTTTTTGTTCTTAAGAATGAAGCACAAATAGTAGAATAGTAATAATACTTTATATCTAACAAAAAGTACATATACAATTAATGTGTCCCAGTAATAGGAGAACAGAACAATTTTATTCTAAAACCATTTAAATTATTCCTTGTTTCTTTACTTGTATACAATTCAAAATTTTTAAAAATTCAAATGTATCTTTAAGTTAGAAGTGGTCATTATAGTCATCATTTTTCTGTCTTTAGACGTAGAAGCTATTAAAATACTTTTTTGAAATCCTATGGAATGTAAGAAAAATGGAAACTTTCATTCATAAACTCTGTGAAGAAAATTATACATCAGTTCCGCCTATTATCCTTAATAAGAGGATATCACATTTTCTAACAAGCTTTTGTGACATATGCATGAACACAGACAAAGAAATGGTGTTTTAAAGTCAATGGTCATGCTCCTTGTAGGTCCCTACAGTGAAAAGCTATGCTCCATTACCTCACGTTGAAAATTATTTTATTTATCAGCATTCAATCTTTGGGTTCTGCGAAGGGCTTGAGGTGTCAGGGTGTATCGCATGTGCAGAGCAGAGAAAGGCTCTTGTGCATGCTTCACATCCCTTTGAATATATTAAGAGATTCTCATTAATCATCCTGGTTCCTGGATTGTTACAATGAATTGACTTATAAATTGCTATAGATCCAGTTATTCTGTGAAAGCACTCCAGGTAAGAGAAAGTAAACAAAGGAAAGTAGGAGATGGCAGGTGGCTTCGTTTTTAGTAACTTTTATAAAGAGACATAAAGTATAACAAAAATGGATTTAAAATTTTCTCATGAATAGTTTTAAACTTTCAAAGAGGCCAGGTTTGAAGCAGGAGGTCTCTTCATTTGTACGTATAATCTTGTCTTTGAGCTGTCCTCTGCACTTACATAGCTCCTTTCTGAACAGTTGTCTTAGGTGGTATGCCTATATTCCCTAGAAGATAGACTTCATGGTCTATCTATCACATTTTCATGGTGATAGTATGCTTTTACAGGGCATTCTTTTTTTACTTTCACTACTTATTAAAATTATTTTATTTGCTTACATTCCAGATGTTGCCCTTCCTCTCAGTCCCCTGTCCCACAGTTCCTCATCCCATTTCCCCTCTCTGTTGTCTCTGAGAGGGTGCCCACTTTCCCAGGTATTTCTGCTTCCCTGGAGACTCACATGTCTTGAGAATTAGGCTCACATTCTCCCACTGAGGACTCCCAACAAGGCAGTCCTCTGCTATCTATGTGCCTGGGGACCTGTGACCAGCCTCTGTATGCTGCCTGGTTGGTGTCTCTGGAAGCTCCCAAGGGTCTGGGTTAGTAGAGACTGTTGGTCTTTCTATGGGGTTGCCTCCCTCTGCTTCTTTAATCCTCCCCCTAATTCATCCATAGGGGTCCTTAACATCAGTCCTATGGTTTGATGTAAGTATCTGTGTCTGTCTCAGTCAGCTGCTGGTAGAGCCACTCAGAGGACAGTCATACTGTAAGCATATCATAGCATCAGTAATAGTATCAGGCCTTGGTGTCCTCCCCATGAGATGGATACCAAGTTGGGCTGGTCACTGGATTGCCTTTTCTTCTGTCTCTTCTACATTTTTGTCCCTGAAGTTCTTTTAGACAGGAACAATTCCGGGTCAAACATTTTGACTAGCTTGGTAAACCTGCTTCTCCACTTGAGGCCTTGTCTATCTCCTGCAGGTAGACACTCTGAGCTACCTCTCACCATTGTTGGGCATTTTGGCTAAGGTCACCCCCATTGATCCTGAGAGTCTCTCACTTTCCAGGTCTTTCTTACTTTCTAGAGGGTCTCCCCTCATCACACTCCCGAGGCTGCACGTTTCCATCCATTCTCCTGACCTTCTGGACTTCTTGCCTGCTCCTCACTCCATGCCTGACCCTATTCCTGTTTCCGGATCCTCTTCCACTCTCCCACCCAGATTCCCTCCCTCCCTCTGCCTCCTCTGATTATTTTGTTCCCCCTTGTTAAACTTCTTAAGGTTTATGGGTTGTAGCCAAGGTATTCTGTACTTTTTGGCTAATATCCACTTTTCAGTGAGTACATACCATGCATATCCTCTTGGGTCAGGGTTCCCTCACACAGAATGATATTTTCTAGTTCCATCCATTATCTTGCAAAATTCATGAGGTCCTTGTTTTTAGTAGCTGAATAGTATTCCATTGTGTACATGAACCACATTTTCTGTATCCATTCTTTAACTGAGGGACATTTGGGTTGTTTTCAGTTTCTGGCTATTACAAATAAAGCCACTATGAACACAGTGGAGCAGGTGTCCTTGTGGTATGTTGGAACATCTTTTGAGCATATATATGCAAAGGAGTGGTATAGCTGTGTCCTTACATAGAACTATTTCCAATTTTCTGAGGAACCGCCAGATGGATTTCCAGAGTGGTTGTACCAGCTTGCAATCCCACCAGCAATGGAGGAGTGTTCCTCTTTCTTCACATCCTCAACAACATGTGCTCTAACTTGAGATTTTGATCTTAATCATTCTGATTGGTGTTCTTGTTGATTTAACTAAAATATGACATAAAACTATTCTTTAATTCTCTGCTACAAGTTTCATCTACTATCAATTTTATATATGTAAACTTGCTTTTTAATATAGACATGTAGATAAGAACACATTCTACTTGTATATATTATTAATTTCTATCTTTATAAATTCTGACAATGATGTGTGACACAAATAAAAAAATGTATTTATTTTACATTTCTACTGTGGACCAAAATGTTTAATATCTGAGGTACTTTAACCTTAAGTGATATTGCAATACCACGAAGTGTGCTATATTATTTCTGGTTTATGGAATATATAAATCATCTTAATATAGTCTACATGTAATTTTACCCCTATACAGAAAAAGAAGAACAGCAGTAAAAATCAACTGCTGAAATACTTTCTGTGATTATCCTTATGTGATCTTGGTGTCAACTCTGAGGTTGAAACATGAATATTTCTACTGTAGAGCTTATCATAATTCTATCTTCATACACAAATTAGGTGTAACACATACCTAAAATTTTGTTCAGGAAGTTATTTATTTTTCTTGTTCAGTTTATGATTAGTCAGTCATATTGTTGAGACTTGTAGCTTCTGATATTTCTAGAAGAATGGAAAATTGTACACAAATTATGCTAATTGTTATTGAACAATTAGTTGATAGTTCTGGTAAGAATTGGTGCAAATTTCTTACAGTTTGAAATAGTCTCTTTGAAGAAACAGGAATAGTCACAATTATTAAATGTATTTGAGTTATACTGAATTCTACTGAAGACTCCTCAAATTAAAATTCTAACTTGAAGTTAACAAATAATAAAATTGATTTGTCTGTTTAATTACATTAGTTTGAAATTAATGTGTAACATAGAAAACCCACCTCAAAAACAAATTAAAAGTTAGGGAATATGAATATAAAAATGTCAAATCGCCTTTTATCGCACACGCCTTTAATCCCAGCACTTGGGAGGCAGAGGCAGGCAGATTTCTGAGTTTGAGGCCAGCCTGGTCTACAGAGTGAGTTCCAGGACTGCCAGGGCTATACAGAGAAACCCTGTCTCAAAAAACCAAAAATAAATAAATAAATAAATAAATAAATAAATAAATAAATAAATAAATAAAAATTTAAAAAAATAAGAAATAAAAACTGTCAAATTAAAGAAATAAGATAGTAAATTTTTTTTCTTAGAAATGGTACGTTTCTAGTTTCTAAAACTATTAACAACTTCAAACAGTGTTTCTGTGAAATAAAACTCAAATGTTAATTTATCCATGAAGTAGATTTTTTTCCTTCTTTGTTTATATCTACAACTCTAGAGAAATTTAATCCAGCCACATGGCTGCTCTGCCAAGGCCCAAAGACCTGCTAAGTCTATGTGGTCCTGCTAGAATGTAGACATGCTCTGAATTACAGTATGACCTGACTAGAATACAGACCTACACTTAGTATACACCTTCAATCCTAAAGCAATGAAGATAAGATTAGTTTGGAGAAGAAAGTACCTATGTTTAGAAGTGATATCTAATTGAGAAGCAGACAAAGTAACAAATTAGAGAAATGTTTTACAGAATGAGTCAGAGATAGGATATACCCAACATACACATGAACTGTACAGGAAAGGGAGGCTACTTAAAAGAATAGCACAGTTTAGAGACTGCCCCACCTGGGGATCCATCACATCTGCAGCCACCAAATCCAGACACTATTGCTGATGCCAAGAAGTGCATGCTGACAGGAGCCTGATAGACTCTGACTGAGCAAGAGGATCCCAAAGGAGGAGTTAGGGGAAGGACTGAAGGACCTGAAGGGGTTTGTAACCCTATAGGAAGAACAACAATATCAACCATCCAGAACCCCCAGACATCTCAGGAACTAAACCACCAACCAAAGAGTACACATGGAGGGACCCATGGCTCCAGCTGCATATGTAGCAAAGGATTGCCTCATCTGGCATTAATGAGAGGGGAGGCCCTTGGTCCAGTGAAGACTTGATGTTCCAGCATAGGGGAATGCTAGGGCAGTGAGGGAGGAGAGGGTGGGTAGGTGGGAGAGAACCCTCGGAGAAACTGAGGGGGGGGAAGAGAGGGGGAAGGAAAATCAATAGGGGGTTTTACAGAGGGGGTACATGGGAAGTAACATTTGAAATGTAAATAAATAAAATAAAATAAAAATATTTTAAAAAGAAAATATGTAGGGAGCGGCTAGAGTATTCACCATTACAAGATGGCGCTGACCTCCGCTGTCGCTCTAAGGAAACTTACAGATAGCGCGGGAAAACCCCCGAAGCGCATTATGGGTGTACATGACTAATCACCGCCCACTCCCGGGGCGCGCCAATCAGTGGAGGACACGCTGCCTCAGGGCTATATAGCAGCGCCATTCTGGGGCCCCGGGGTCTTCCTCTTTTCATCATGCAATAAACGCATTGCTGC
>CM052708.1:14169486-14182445 GCA_028551405.1 Uromys caudimaculatus | reverse complement strand
CATGCAATAAACGCATTGCTGCAGAAGGATCCGTGTGTCCGCGTGGGTTCTTGCTGGCTTCGGGGGTTTTCCCCGCGCTATCCGTAAGTTTCCTTAGAGCGACAGCGGAGGTCAGCGCCATCTTGTAATGGCGAATACTCTAGCCGCTCCCTACAAAAATATATATCACTTATTAAAAAAAGAGAGAGAGAAGCAGATTGAGGGATCAGCACAGAGAAAGAAACAGAGAGAGAGAGGAGGCAGTTTTACTGAGACAGGTTGCAGGAAAAGATAAAACAAGTCAGAGAATGAAAAGCCAGAAGATTAAAACAGATTGCCAGAATTAGTTTGAGACCAAGCAGAGAAGCTGAGAGAAGTCAGAATCATGCAGCTTGGAGAGGAGTTTCAGCCTGAACAGTTGAATTTAACTAGCCAGACAGAGTTTGAAAACTTAGAAAAAAATGTGTTTATTCAGCATTAAGTCTCAGAGTTACATCTGGAAAATAAAAGTTCCTGTTATATAATATAATTCTCTCAGAAAAATGAGATTCCTTGAATCTTCAGTAAGTTAAGGATAGGAAGGCTAAAATGAAAGTTCAGAGAAAAGGTATCAAGATGATTAGCTGTATAGTATATGTATATCATTATTTACATATTTGGATACAAATAAATAAAACTAATTTGCATTTTAATCACTTTCAATTTGTCTTCCCACCTATAAAATGATAATCATATGAAAAGATATTTCAATTGTTGTAGAGATGAATGCTTAAAATTATAGAAAATAGAGATCACAATTTCATATAGTATTATTGCCTTTTTATATATTGCTGTATATTGTTGAAATGTGGGAACAACACAAGTGGAGAGGCTATATGGCATTAATCTTATCCAACCTAGCATGATCCATCTTTAGTGTGTGTGTGTGTGTGTGTGTGTGTTTATCTATTATAGCTCCTTAGATTGATAAAAGTCTTATAATCTATCCTAATTGTTCCTATATTGTTTCCTTGTTTCTGATGTGTTTCCTTTGAAGTAATCTTTCCATTCATAAACACTATTGACATATTCTTCTTCACCTTTCTCTGACCTTCATGTGTAGATATCTGTGTTACCATTGTCTACATGGATCACAACCTTTAATTTCCTGCATTCAAAACTGCATAAACAGGTGCTACAAACAGATCCTAATATAGAGGGAAAGGTAACCATTAAGATATTTAATTTAAAAAGAATAAAATCAGGGCTGGAGAGATGGTTCAATGGTTAAGAACTGATTGCTGCAGTAGAGTAGCTGGATTCAATTCTTGGCACCCATAGAATAGCTCACAACCATCTAAATATCCAGTCCTAGGTGATCCAACACCTTCTTCTGACTTCCTTGAGTACCAGGCATGCAAATAGTACAGTCATACCTATAAGCAAAATACTCCTAAATATAAAAAATGAATATATTTTTGACAATTGTATATTTAAACTTACACATATAATATTTTGTGTTAGAATACTTAGGAGCAACCTATTCTGCTTGTTTATATTCTTATTAATAGAAAAAACAAATTAGTATTTTATTCACACTGGAAAGGAACATTGTTAAAGTCATTTGTTAAATGGATTATTTGGTCATAGAACAATCTTAATTTAAAACGAAAAGATTGGGATGGAAATAAGAATCAAGAGAGTTGGTAGATCTTGCGTTTGAGATTCCATGTATATAACACAGTCTTAATTATGCTCATAAGACTCAAGTAAAAGATTCTTAAAGGAACAGGAACGGCTCTCTTACAGTTCTGAGAATTTTTACATGCTTATACGGATTAATCACTTTATATACTCATGTTTTGTTTTGTTTTGTTTTTACCAAACTTCTGTGACACCTTTATATTTCTTTACATAAATTCTGTATTACAACAATCAATGCTATTGAATTAAAATTAATAGCTATCTCCCTTCTTAGAGTTCTACACTTATGCTAATAGAATTTTAGATTTTAATCACATTGGCTGAACCTATTCAACAGATGCAAGAAGATGCTACATTTATAAGGTAATTCAACATAATTCTATAACTATTTTCTATTTCTTTGTAGCTCATGTGACATTATGTAAGATTCTGCTTAATTAGTTAATGAGTTCCTTGGAACTTGTAAAAAAAGATAAAGATGAGGGATACAGAATAAGAACAGGAAGGAGGGTCATAGAACTCAATGAGAAGAACATGTTAGGAAAGAGACAATAATTAAGAGTGTAAAGAGCACTTGAAAGCTCAGAGAGAGAAACTTGGGACAGATGAGCTGAAAGTAGATGCACGTCACTGGTGAGTTTTGATAAAGACATATTTATAGAGAATTAAATCATAAAATATATCTTAAATTGATGATGCAAAACCTTGGGAGAGCTATGCCAGAGATTTATTTGTTCAAAATAAGCAAGAAAGGAAAATAAGAAAAATGGAGGATTCCAAAATGTACTGAATATTTAGGGGTTGCCAGTTCATGGACCAATGGCTACTTACTTGTATTTATCCTCCTTGCTATATGAAAAACTTACAATGGAAATCTCATTGTATCCACTATAGAAATGAAATCAGAGCAGCTGTTCTAAGCAGGGCAAATGAATCAGGATTTAGATTACAAACTTCTATATTCTAGATGGTTTAATCAAGAAATAAGAATTTCAATAATAAAACTATGAGGAAAACACCCTGGAGAGAAATTTACTAGAGAGTACATAAAATTTTAAAGTCAGTCTCCAAAGGCCAGTGAGAATGGAAAAAGTATCAAGAATAGAATAATGGTAGAGAGAAAATAAAGTACATAAAATTAGTATATTTAAATAAGGGATCATAAAGTTTAAAAGAGTTCCAACCTTATTTGCTATTCTTCCATTTCACTGCCATTTGAATTCTTTATGATTACAACCAGAATGACCACAAACATATAGAGAATTTTGTTTGATTTATTTAATTTATTCTGAATTATAAATGTATTTTGTTGTGGGAACAAGCCTGGTGTGGTGGGAAGAGGCCCCATGTCCCAGATGCTGTGGCTCTGGGTGGGACAGGAGACAAGCAGGAAGTGGCCTTGTGTCTTCCCACACAGTCTGCAGGTGGGGGCTGTGGGAATCCTTTGTGGACCCTGCCTGTGGGTGAGGGAGGAGGCCATTCTCACCATCTCCGTGGGTTCTCTAGCCTGGGGCACCACAGTCTCCATAGGATGCCGCAGACGGGCTAGCTGGAGTGCAGCTGGGGTTCCTGCCGAGACCAGGGTTCAGTGGCTTGGGGCACTGGGCTAGCTTAGGCTTGGGTGAATGCGTACTGTCTGGAAGCGCTGGGAAGCCCTCGGCAAGTGGTTAGAAGCGGCTCCTTAATCGAGGGCCAGATCCCTCGCTTCCCACGGTGGGTCCAGATGAAGAGACAGTCCATAATTCTAAGACATTTATTTTCATCCTGTGGAGTGGCGTGGATGGAATTGTACTCCTACCTTTCTGGGAGAGGTGAGGCAGATATAGTAACTGGGAAGGGGCATGGCTAAGCCTCTAGGTGTCTCATTAACATGGGGATGGCCTGGGGCTGTGTGGCCAAGCCTCTACCTGAGGAGGGGTGGTACATGACCGTGACTGGAGCCAAAAGCCTCCCGGGAGCATTGGCATAACGTTTTCCAGTCCTTTGTGGATTGTTCCACTGGGTCGCCCAGATTTTTATGCCTTTGCTCAACTGGGTGCCAGATTGCCTGTCACAGATCACTGCCCCACATTTTGTGTACTAGAAATTTGACCTTGCTGAGGCTAAATTGTCTGTCTTCAAATTAAAAGAATAGTAATGTTTACCCTTTTTTAGTGTGTGGTATTAGTTAACCTACACAGGCATGATAAAGTCACAGAAGTTATTTCTGTGCTGACATTTGCAACTGTTATTTGAAACCAGTACTGTGCATACTGATGATCCAGTTTATTAATTAATTTTAAAGTATTGATAATTTATTAATACCATAAATTTTATCATTGCTTAAATTGAAACTTTGAAGTCTGAGAGGCTCAGAATGTGATAGATGTTCTTTAGTGCTTCACAAAAATCCATTACACAGAAAATACAGAATAAAGAAGGGATATTAACAGTCTAGCAAACATTTGTATTCATTAAGGAGAACTTTCATAATCAGACCCAATCAGACCCTGATTACACAGCAATTTAGCAGTACCTGCACAAGCAGTTTCCTGTGTGTTCAGGGATTATTTGGGATACTCATTAAAATATAAATACAAAAATGGAAAGTTCTTTGAAATTAAGAAGTATAGATAAAAGAAATTTATTTACATCTTGTTCAGCCTCTGTGTCTCATAGAAAGTCAAGATTAAACCACAAGTGTACCTGTCATCGCAAGCAGTTTGATGTGTTGATTTTAGAATTGAGACTCTGTGTCAGTCACTTATTTTCAAAGATCCTGTGGTATGGCCTCAGGCTTCAAGAGACAGTTATTACCTTCTCATACTCCTTGCGCTCTGTCAACCCACCTTCCCAGAAGTCTGCATTTTTCTTTCTTCTAAATCATGAGCTCATTCTCTTCATCTTTTGCTTTTTCACCAGCAATGTGTCATCGTCTTCAAGGGGTAACCAATCCCCCATCTCCTTTGTGGCATATCACCTAATTATATTCCTTTCTTTGCCTCTAGTTTTCTTATCAATTTATTTTATAGATCATCAATTTTGCTTCATTTAGACATAAACACAGGATTTTTCCTGTTACATTAGAAATAGCTTGAGGAAAATAAACATTATTACCTATCTGCATTACTTACTACTAAGTTACTCAATAAATACAAAGTGGATAAAAATATAAATGTAATTATCACATTATTATGTACTAATATGTGAGTCAAAATAGATCATTTTACTGCACCAACAATCTGCTCCCTTTTATTTTAATACTTTTTATTTGACTCCAGTTACCCATAAGGCAAGCAATGTATTGCCTAATTTCCAACAATGGTTCTTTTGCTGATTTTGTACCTTGCACTACTTTATTTTCAATCTTATGCTCCACTTATTTCACTAGCATGCTGAGTGTCTTTCCATCTCTACCACCAAATTCTTAACCTCAAGTCATCCAGAATTACTTTTAAATTAAGTATCAACTCATTTAGGTCAAAGGGTTTTCTGGACTGATGAACATGACTGTTTAAAAGTAGAGCAATGTTTTCAAATGAGACAGGATGAAAGGAGAATAGCAATGATTCTTTGAAGTTTTCACATTAATCAAACAAATGTGTAAAATTCTGTAAATATGCATATGAATCCATATGAATATTCATGTCTGCCCACACCATACACACACACACACACACACACACACACACACACACACACACACACACACACATTCACATAAACACATATGTCCCTGAGCATACTAAATAAATTGTATGTATTGTGTTAACATCGCGGTGGTAATTATTACATATACCTATTTCTATAATCTTTTTATCTCTATTTAATCTATACTTATATTAAATCTATATGTATAGCTATCTAAGCTATACTACAACATATAGATGTTGTACCTATCTACAATTATCTTTATCTATTTCTATCTTTATATCATCTATATCTATTTCTATCTCTACATTATCTATCTCTATCTCTATCTTTATCTTTGTCTATCTAATCTATATCTATATTCATATCTATCAATATCTATATATTTGCAAGATTATTGCTCTTAGAAAAAAACTGTGTAAAGTAACAGTACATATACACATTAATATTAGTGTCTCAGCCAGTTTTATGTAAATCTATAACTGTCAAAAAGTAAGTTTGAAAGGTTATAATTATGTGGTTAATATTTAAATGCCCTCATAGTGGCAGGGGGAGGGGGGAAGAGATAGGGGGTTTCCAAAGGGGAGACCTGGAAAGGGGAAAACATTTGAAATGTAGATAAAGTATCAAAAATAAAAAAAGAAATTAAAAAAAAATAAAAGCATTTAAATGGAAAAAATATTTAAATGCCCACAGTATGGCTAGCAATGACTATTTCATTATATTAGCTTCTTTTCTTGTTGTTACTGAGAAAATACGTGACAAACGCAACTGAGAGAATGCAAGGTGTCTTTGGGTCTAGGGTGGATGCACACTCCACCACTGTGGCTAGAGTGTGGCACAAGGAGAGATGGAAGCTCAGTTCCAATTCTGGTCTCATTTTTACCCATTTATGCATCTCAGGACAAGGATCAGATCACAAGGACAGTGAATCCTTCCATTTCAATTAATGACATCTAGAAACTCCTTCCCAGTCATGCTAAGAGACTTGTCAATGGGTGAATATGGGATGTGTAAGAGAAACAATCAGTGTAAGCCATCACATCTCTGTAACATCTCAAGAGCAAATATTATTTAATTCAAAGCACATCTAGACTATTTTTTCTTCTTTTTTATTGATCATTTTATGCATTCACATTTCAAATTATATTCCCTTTCCAGGTTACCCCTCCACCAACTCCTCCCCATGCCATCCCCCTGTCCTCCATCCCCTTTGCCTCTATGAGAGTGCTCCTCCACCCATTCACCCACTCCTGCCTCACACCTATAGCATCCCTGTATACTGGGGCATCAAGCCTCCCTGGCCTCCCACTAATATCAGATAAAGCAATCCTCCGCTGCACTGTATCTGGAGTCCTAGCTCCCTCCATGTATATGTACTCTTTGATTGGTGGTTTAGGTTCTGGGAGCTCTGGGAGATCCAGTTAGTTGATACTGTTCTTCCTATGGGGTTGCAATCCCCTTCAGCTCTTTCAGTCCTTCCGCTAGCTCTTCCATTGGGGTTCTTGGGCTCAATCAGATGGTTGGCCGTACCTATCTGCATCTGTATTGGTCAGGTGCTGGTAGAACCTCTTAGGGGACAGCTATACCAGGCTGCTGTCAGCAAGCAATTCTTGGCATCAGCAATAGTGTGGGGGATTGGTGTCTGCAGATGGGATGGATCCCTAGATGGGGCAGTCTTTAGATGGCCTTTCCTTGAATCTCTGTTTCATTTTTTGTCCCTGTCTTTCCTATGGATAGGAACAATTCTGGGTTAAGAATTTTGAGATGGGTGGGAGCCCCATCCCTAAACTGCGGCAGTGCCTATCTACCAGAGGTGGTCTCTATAAGATGTATTTCTCCTTTGGCATTTTGGCTTAAGTCATCCCCATTAGCTCCTGGGGGCCTCTTTCTTTCCTGGAGTCTGGGACTTTCTAGTGGCTACCTCCAGTCCCCCATCCCTGCTGCTACATGTCTCTATTAAATTTCCTGATCCTCTGTGCTTCTCATTTGCACAGTGGAGTAGTACTTAGCTATTAAAAACATTAACTTCATGAAATTTGCAGGTTAATGGATGGAGTTAGAAAATATCATCCTGAGTGAGGTAACCCAGAAACAAAAGAACACTCATGGTATGTACTCACTGATAAGTGTATTTTAGCCCCCAAACTCAAAATACCCACAATACAACCCACAAACCATATGCAGCTTAAGCAGAAGGAAGACCAAAATGCAGTTTTTCAATCCTTCATAGAATGGGAATAAAGGAGACAGAAGGAAGGAGAGACCTGGGACAGAGAGAGAAAGGTGAAGGGAAAAATAGGAGAAGGAACAGATATTGGAAGGGACATCGAGACTAATTTTAAATGCCTAAAACTTTTGATAATTGTCCCAAATAAGAACAGTAAAAGCCTATTAATATATCAATAATTAGCTTTATAAGACTTGTTTTATTTAGTATTAACTCTGTTTTTCTGTGTGTATTTGATACCTATAACATACTTGATAGAGTTTAGAGGAACTTTTAATAAGCTCACTATGCTTTCCACCTTTAGAGGGGTGCTAGCATTCAACTTGGATGAGTAGCCTTGCGTGGCAAGAACCATCTTTTGTAGGAATTCACTTTCTGATACTTTTAGATATCAGGTTAATTTTACTGTTTATCTTTGCTTTACAGATAGAAGTATAAGCATCAGAAGTTCAGTAAGTAGGCAGGTTAGAATAACCACTGTTCTTTATGCTAAAGTGACAAGATGACTTTCCACTCACAAGAAAAGCAGTAGGGGCAAATCGAATTAAAATGCATGATTTTGAATTTTAATATCACAAGCACCTCAAATTTTAAAAATTGGCATAATTCTTTTCTTGTATATGCCTCTGTAATCATCACATGCATTGTCTATAATACATATGTGTTAAAGTATACTTGTTCTAGGAAGCTATCTATGAATAATACATGTTTCAGTAAAAACATAGAATTTTCATATATATATTTCATATATATATATTTCATATATATATTTCATATATATATATATATTTCATATATATAGGGAACTCTGGATGCAGCAACATTGTATCAGATCTTCTTCATTATGGGTAAGGAGGCAGAAATTATAGATGACTGCCAGCCTTGAATACGATAGTTCGGTGAGGAAGAGGGCCATTTGGTCATAAAAGAACTGTAAGCAAACTTGGTTTGGTGAGCATGCATGTGTATGTGTGCATGAACATACACACATATACCTACTTTCCCACTATCCATTGCTCATCTTATTTTTGCCAATGTTTCACACTGAATAGCCTATGGGACATGGCAGATTTGTATTCTCTGTTGCAGGTCTCTAAGTGATCTCATTTATCCCTTTCACTTTAAATATTCCCTCTACACATACAGTTAACAATGCCGTATCTGTGCATCAGGCTTGCCTTTGAACATCCATTTTGCATCTAACTGCTTTTCAAATTTAATAAGTCCAAAGCTTATACATAGATGTCCATTACACTTTTGTCACTCAGATCAGGAAAAGTAATTTAATTGTCCAGCTGTTTAAGTCAGAAAAGTTGGCATCCTCGCTCTCTTTCCCTCTCTCTCTCTCTCTCTCTCTCTCTCTCTCTCTCTCTCTCTCTCTCTCTCTCTCTCACACACACACACACACACACACACACACACACACACACCGGCTGTATCCAATTCTAAAAACAATTTCTTTAGCATAATTTTTGAGATATATTTGTTTTTTCCCCCTTGTATTTACAGATAAATGCTATTATCAGCTGTGGAATAATTTGTTTCCCTGTGGTATTAGACAATTTCTAGAAATATTTTTATTCTCAAAGCCATAGGTGTGCTAATACCATTCAGTCAGTGGGAATAAGGGATAGTAACAATAACCCAGAGCAAGAGAGAAGTCTCCAGCTAAAAAGTACAGTGTTCAAAATGGACAATTTATCAACACTGTAAAGTATCTATATATGCTAAGACACTATCTGTTGTTATTATATTTATATATTCATATTTTTATGGCTATACTTCTATACAATCTTTGATCCTTCTGTCTATCCATGACATTCATTAACTAGGACTCTGAAATACCTTAGTCAGGAATTCTATTCCTGCACAAAACATCATGACAAAGAAACAAGATGAGAAGGAAAGGGTTTATTCAGCTTACACTTCTGCAAATGCTGTTCATCACCAAAGGAAGTCAGGACAGGAATTCACACAGGGTAGGAACTTGGAGGCAAGAGTGAATGCAGAAGCTGTAGAGGATTGCTGCTTACTGGCTTGCTTCCCCTGGCTTGCTCAGCTTGCTTTCTTATAGAAGTCAGGACTATCAGCCCAGGGATGGCCCCACCCACAATGGGCCCTTCCACCTCGATCACTAATTGAGAAAATGCCTTACAGCTGGATTTTATTGAGGCATTTTCTGAAGGGGGCTCCTTTCTCTGTGATAAATCCAACTTGTGTCAAGTTGATACAAAAAGCCAGTATAATGTTTTTTGTTTTTTGGGTTTTTTTTTGTTTTTTTTTTCTGGTTAAGGGGCTTCTCTGGTCATAAGCATTATGTGAACGGCAATCATTTTCTTCAAACGTAGAGTACTTGAAGAGCTTTCCTTCCCCATTCAAATCCAAGGAAAGCTTCTGACAGTCTTCTCTGTACCTTAAACTGCTTTATGTTCCTCTTTGAATTTTGATCACTTTCCTATCATGTTTGCTAACTTTTAAGGCAGAGTTTAATATATAAAGAACCTTCTTGATGTTCATTGATATACTTCGCAGCTACTAGAAGTTACTTAGTACATGAGTCCAAAAATCATTGTTGGACTCAAAATGGATTGAACAAATGGTTCTCAAAAGTATAATAGCCAATAAAAATTATAAAAATTTTATATCTATAGCTCTAAAGGTAAATGATAAATGACTGTGAATTTAATGTGGCCAAATGCTTGATATCACTGCTGCATGACCTATCTGGCATGATAGACTGTACCTCTGAAATATGAACTCTAGTCAGCCTCTCTCCCTTAAAATATTTTGATATTTCTTTTTCATATGGTATGTTCAAAACGTTTATTTATTTTTAAAGTTATAATATTATTACAATATAATTGTGAATTTCATAGATATAGTGTATTTTCATTTTTGATTTTTGATTAAATTTTATTACTTAAAACATTTTTCAAATTTAAGTATATTTTGATCATATTCTTCTCTTCCCTGAATCATTTCAGATCCTATTTTTCTTTTTATCCATCCAATTTTAAGTTCTTTCTCAATAAACACAAATCTAGTACAATGAGAAAACCAAGAAAACATGATAAAACCAAACTCCAAAAGAAAAGAAAAGAAAAACCACCAGATTGTAGTGTAATAAAGAAACATGCAAAAACCTGTAGAGTCCATTATATGTCATCAGCTACTCCAGGTCTGCCCTGGAGTAGTTGATATACTCATTATAACTCTTTTGGAGAAAACTAAATTTCCATCTCCCAGATTGTATAAATTACAGTTCAGTTGTTAGTCTTTACCCTAGTGTCTAAATATTAATGTATTTTTAGAAAATATAACTAATAAAATATATTAAGATAAAATAAAAATTATCACATCTCAGTTGAATAAAACAAACCAGAAGCAAAAAATGCCCAAGAGTAGACAGAAGTGTCAGCAAGCTAATCCTTCAAACTCTTGGGAATCCCTTAACAACACTCAACTGAAAGCCATTATATGTTAATACAAATTTTAAAGTGGCAATTTTTTTCTTTAAGACTGCTAGCTCCCAAATAATTGAGACAGAGACTATCAGATTTCTTTAACAAGTCCTAAGGCATAACAAATGAGCAGATATTAATCTCTCTAAACTAATTTAGTTACTTCCCAGCCAAACCCCCCCTGATACTTGCATTTTACTATTGATCTGACTCTCTGCACTTCATGTGAGTTCTCATGGTGGTGGTCCTAACATTTTGTGTGAATCGTCTCCTTTCTCTCTACCCATCCCCTGGATGGGATCAGAGGACCCTAATATCTCTGCCCAGTCAGTGGCTGATCAGTTTTTTATCAATCAGAGATAATTGAGAAGCAATGTTACACAAATAAAGACAGGAGATTTCTAGAAAAAGCATTACAATGACATGTTCAGCTTGCAAAAAAAATATCAAGACACAGAATCAGCATTTGAATAATACAAGGATAATTTTTACACAGTGCACAATAGCATAATGCCAACAACAATAATAAACAGAAGACCTGGTGAAGACTTGCACAGACCCTGTGTATGCTGTCTCACTCTCTGTGAGAACATGAGTTTTGCTCCAGTTGATTTATAAAGCCTGCTCCCCTTGGTGTCTATCTCCTCTGATTTTTACACTCTTTCTACCTCCTTTTCCTAGGGTTTCCTTGAGCACTGAGTGGAAGGATTTGATGGAAATATCTCATTTAGGGCTGAATGTACCACTTTCTTCATACTGCCCAGCCATGGGTCTCCATATCTGTTCCCATCTGCTGCAAGAGGAGACTTGTCTTATGACAACTGAACAAGGCACTGCTCAGTGAGTATAGCAGAATATTATTAGGAGTTGTTTTATCATTACATTAGTTTTTTTTTTTTCCTCAGACCAGTATTATTTGGTTTTACTCTAGAAGACCCTGGGCTACTTAGTCTCAGGTTCTTGATCACCCAGTCTGTTTTGGGTTTGGCTTATATCTTGTCAAGTGGGCCTTAAGTCAAGTCAGTTATTGCTTGGTTCATCCAGAAGTTTTGACAATACTTATTCAACTCATAAAAGACGGAGATGTTGAGTAGTACTCATAGAGAGTCTTCAGCACATTGTTCCAGTATCTTTGGTACAGAGACCAACTTTACATGCTCTCAAAAGATAATGTAAATTTCAAGCCACCTACAAAGGGCTTATCTACAACTGTGTACCACATTCATTGTATTTTCAACTTTTCTGCTCTAACTTATTTCTTCCATCTTCTCCCAGATCTCCCCACTCCACTCCATGCCCAACTTTACTCTGTCTGTAGAACCCTGCATTGCACCATGGTCAACCTTCCAGGAGCCATACTCATGAAGAAAAGGCCCTCTACTTTAGCTGCTATTACTATCAATGCTCATCAGCTAGGAGTAAATGCTACATGCCCCTTGCCAGAACATACTGGAATGGTGAATGACTTTTACGAATTACTTTTATACAGTCCTTATTCCACTTTCTATACCTACTATGGGTTCATGAGTTCAGCAGTCCTTGTTTATCTAGAATATATTCTTTTGGCACTATCATTTCTGATCTCTGGCTCTTACAATATTTCTATCTCATATACAATATTCCTCCAGTCCTTGAAGAAGTACATGTGAAATAGATGTCCCATGTGTGGCTGAGCACTTGTACTTACCAGTGGTGGCTTTCTGAACTCACTGCTATTATCTGTAAAACATGCTTTTGTGATGATGTCTGAGACTTACACTTCTCTGTGGTGTCCCATGCGCTGTTTGGTCTCGCCAGCAAGAACCCACGCGGACACACGGATCCTTCTGCAGCAATGCGTTTATTGCATGATGAAAAGAGGAAGACCCCGGGGCCCCAGAATGGCGCTGCTTATATAGCCCTGAGGCAACGTGTCCTCCACTGGTTGGCGCGCCCCGGGAGTGGGCGGTGATTAGTCATGTACACCCATAATGCGC
>CM052708.1:14157489-14169386 GCA_028551405.1 Uromys caudimaculatus | reverse complement strand
TTCTTGTAATGGCGAATACTCTAACCGCTCCTTACACTGTGGGAAAAAGGATGCTCGTTGAGAATGCAGCTGCAGAAATATGTCTGTTTAGCAAAATAGTAATGTAGTGAGGTTACCCCTAAAGACTGATAACTGCTAAATATTGAGCTCTTGACCAAAATTGGAATTTTGGTTATGGAGATGTGTGCTTTTTCATGTGAAGAAGGAATGTATACAGTCGGAAAGTAATGAAAGATTTTTGTTACCTGCATACTGGAATTAATGCCACTGTTATACACATGAAGAATATCTTACCGGTTCTGTTATTTTTGTAGCTCACAGAGTTCAGAGCTGGATGAGGATCCTGTTGACTTTTCTCACCTGCTATGAACACTGACCAGTATGGAAAAAGCTTCCAGTCCGGACAAACCTTAGGTTTCTGCAATGATCTCTTGTTATTCCTCCCTCTGGACCCAATTTTGCCCTTTTACCTCAGAAGCTAGAGTCAGGTTTGTGTCTTCATTCTCACTGTGGCCACCAGAGGCTTGACTCCTACTAATAAATGCAACTTCTGCTTCTTATCTAAAATTACATTTCGTTTGTTAGCAATAAAGACACTTAAAAATCTATCAGCTTTCTATCTTCTCATGAAATTAAAAACCTCTCATTGTATGTAATGGCAATTTTGTAACTGACATATACTTTTATATACTGATCTGTTTTCAGTGTGATCTATAATATTATTTTAGAAATAACATTAGTGACTAAGATTAGAATAATAGACTTTCTATATATCTAGACCAACCAAGGACTAGGTTATGAAAATAAAAAGAATAATTTGGCATTAAAAAGGATATATATTATGAACTTAGTATTGTGACATATGGCAATAATACAATGTATTCGTCTATGATTTTTTAACATAGCACACTTATGACAGAGAGTATAAGAATGCAGGCAAGCAGCAATCCCAAGTGCTATTAATGATACTTTGTTATGCTTGTAACAAGAAGCAAGTTGTCCTCTGAGAGACACCACCAAGCAGCTGACTCATACAGATAGAAAGACCCACAGCCAAACAGTAGATGGAGCTTGGGGACCCTTGTTGAAGAATAGGAAGAAGGATTTCGGCCTTGAAGGAGAAAGGAACTCCATAGGAAGATCAACAGAGTCAACTAACCTGGACCCTTGGGGCTCTCTGATACTGAACCACTAACTAAAGAACATATATTGGCTGGACCTAGTTCTCCCCACTCATATGTAGCAGATGTGCAGCTTGGTATTCATTTGAGTTCAGGGGCTATCCCAAAAGCTGTTGTCTGTAAGTGGGATATGTTTTTCTAGCTGGGATGTCTTGTCTGGCCTCAATGGGGGAGGAAGCATTAGCCTTGCAGAGACTTGAAGTGCCAGGGTGGGGAAATACCCAGGATGGGGCATCTGCGTAAAGGAAAAGGGAAATGGGAGAAGGACTGTAGGATGGGATGACCTAGAGAGGGGCAGTGAGCGGGATGTAAAGTGAATTAATTTTAAAAAAAAGAAGAAGAAAAAAGAGTGTTTATTTAAATTGCATTTTGAATGTTTTACAATTTTTTAAAAATTAAAATCCACCACATTAGTGACAATTCTACAACGTGGGAACAGCCAACCAATGTCTTATTTGACTTAATACTCATTTCATGAATTGAGACCCATATTCAGCACTGTTTTGGTAATTTAGAGCCTGAGATTACAGTCAAAACCAAATTATACTGGCTCAAAATGTCATAAAAAATGAATCATAATGATATTGTGCTATACTCATAGACATATACCCATTGCCTTATTCAACCCATATCAGAGAAGTTTCATTATGCCAAAAGTGGTACCAAATGCAGAAACCAACAGCCAGACATTAGGCAATTAGGCAGAGAGAGAGAGAGAGAGAGAGAGAGAGAGAGAGAGAGAGAGAGATTTTGGCACATGCAGCTCTAAATGGGATGTCTTGATCTAATTATTCCCCAAAGAGTTTAGGGCATCCCATTGAAGAAGGAGCAGAAAGAGTGTAAGTGTCAGAAGTAATGTGGGACACTAGATCAAGTCTCTCTAATTGAATTGAGCAAAGCTTGTAAGAACTCAAAGAAAGAGAAGCAACAATACAAGGTGTGCATAGGTCTGCACCACGTCTCCTTTCCATGAAGTATAGGTTCCACTTTAGTATTTGTGTGGGAACTAAAGTGTGTGAACAATTGGGTCTTTGACTCTGGTGCCTTCTTTAGGAGTTCCTTTTCCTTTTGTTGTAGGCAACTTTGATCTGATGGCTTTTATTTTATCTTATTATATTTATCTTGTTTAAAAATGTGGGCCATTGTTTGTGACCAGATTAATAATAGTGGGTACATGCAATGCCATTCTCATGATGCAGAATTCCTGAACTATAAAGTATATATTATCTTAGCATAAATGCTCTGTAATAGGACTAGCCAGAGAGCTAAATGATTGCTTCTTTGGATTTCTTTTGTAATCTGCTCCTATATTCTTAGCACACTAAACTTCCATAATCCCTTCTAGTTACCAGACCCAGGAAAAGATATGTCTTTGAACTTCTTCTTTCTGGTATTTAGAATACACTGTAATTTTTCCCTCAAAATGTCCTATAAGATTCAAGTTAAAGTATCTATATTTTTAACTTCACTATTTTTTCACTATTTTCTTCTTTAAATATTCATTTACTGGAATCTTTCTTTTTCCAATACCCAGGAATATGAACACAGATATGCTCTACCTTGTCAAAGTATTTATCAAATAAGCAATTAAATAAATAAAATATATTATTGATAACTTCATAGCCAAACTATACACTTCCTTAAATATTTGTATAAGCCATTTTGAAAATGAGTTATTATGTTATAAAAGAACACTAAATAGAAAACTTTGAAAATCCTATAGGATATTTAATATTCATTTTTTACTCCAAAATACCCATGACAAAGGGAGAAATTTTGAAGCTTGAAGACTGATGTAAAGTAAGAGCAGTAAAAACCAATTTTTACAGATGTTATACTTAGATAATTTTATACACCCTGTTTCCCATTGTATAGTCATAGAAGAGGATTTTAGATTGTCTCTATTCTGTCTTCAAGAGATTTACAGCAGGAAGTTAATAAAGCACTCAGCAGAATTTCAGACAAAAAAAACAGGCATGGAAGGGAAAGATTACATCAGAGAAAGACAGACTTAATTGCCCTGTAGATAACAAGTGGTCTCTTTAGAAGTGTGTGGGAGAGCAATAGATGAGAAATAACTGTCCAGCGAAGCTAAATAAAAGCCATCATCCTGGTGCCTTGAAGAGGCACTGGAGGGAGCTCAGGAGGAGGAATGGGCTGATGCCATAATCCATAATAAGTAAGATGTTTTCTTTAACCCAGAGAGCTGCAGATGAATAGGGAACCAGTATGGAAAGTAAAGCAATTGCATGTAATGATGAAACTGAAAACAAATCAACAACAAACACACTTCACAATATTCACCAGATTTGAAATGTTGAGCAGCATAAATATGCCACCAGAGATGTCAAGATTAAATTGGACACTTGTGCAAACAATTTATTTAAAGCGCTATTTTCTTATAATATAATAGGAACTTTGTATAAGTGTTAATATAAATGACTAGTGTTTTAATTTGATGGAAACTGCTCTGCATAAAATAACCAACACCTAAATATATGCATGTTTTTCAGATAAAAACAATACTTCAAATGATGCTGTTTATATTTTAGCTGTGAACATTGTATTATATGTTTATCCCAGTATTGGTTTGCTTCGGTTTGTTTAAAAGGTCATTTATATCATCTTCTTGTCCTATGGAATAATCCATAAATCAAGTTTTCAGCTTGATTTCAAAAATAATAGCAGCCTATTTAAAATAATTTATTTTGTTTCTTCTAATTATACCATTACATATTATATTAAAAAATTAAATATTCAGAGAGTAAGTATATGCAGTTTAATTGGAATTGGAATTATGTCAAAATATATACAATCTAACAAATTGAAATATATATTTTATATATATGCATGTAATAATAATTAGTTGAGAAAGAAGGCCATTATTTTGATGGAGAGGAGAGAGAGAGGGTATATGAAGGGCTTTGGAGAAGGGAAGAAAGAAAAGGTAGAAGAGTTGTAATCATACTATAATCTCAAAAATAAAATAAAAATATTTTAGGAATAATATTTTTATTCCTTAAATGTTTCCTATATTTATTCAAAATACATTGATAATATTCATCTGCTACTACCTGCTTCCAGCTCTGCCAGTACTACCACTTCATCGCCTTCCAAATTTCATACCTTCTGTTTTGATATTGATAACATGTTGTATCTGATTACTGCTGTGAATGGAGGTGGGGCCCTGTACCTGGGTTTGAGCAAAACTATCATTTTTCCAGGTTCCTACAGGAAAGTAGCTCTCTATTTCTCTTCAGCCACTGATTCTCTGCCAATAGCTGCTACTGAACGTGGGAGGCTGGATTTCAGACTGGATTGATCTTATACGCAGGTAACCCCAGCTGCTGAGACTTGATGCATGTACCAGTCATATCCTGTCTAGAGTTGTCACTTAGCAGCTCTGATCCACATCTGCTCCTTGTTAGTAAACTTTGCCAAAGACTGAGCAGAGAGAAGGAAAATCATTAACCTACAGTCCATATTATGAATACCTTTGTTTCTGTTTCTGCAAATACTTCTTTGAGAAGTGAAATGGTTGTACCCAATTATATGTCAATGTTTAATAAAATAACAACTGTTGCTATATTCACCTCAGGCTTGTCTGCTGACATCAATCTTTCATTTATCTGCAACTTCCTTACTACCAAAGTTAGACTAGACGGTTCCAGGATAATCTTTTTATAATAATTGTATGTAATTCCTTTATAGCAAAGGAAGCTGAATTTTCGATATATTTAGATGCTATTTTCATTGCAGACTAGGAACATTCTTTTTATTTTCCTATTTACATTTTAGTAGAAAATTACCCTGAAAAAATCAGTTAAGTAATATTTTAGGTACAAGCTTTAAAATATCATCATAAGGGTCCACCAAACTGATTTCTGGAGTGGTTGTACCAGCTTGCAATTCCACCAACAATGGAGGAGTGTTCCTCTTTCTCTACGTCCTCTCCAGCATCTGCTGTCACTTGAGTATTTGATCTTAACCATTCTGATTGGTGTGAGGTAGAATCTTAGGATTGCTTTGATTTGCATTTCCCTGATAACTAAGGATGTTAAACATTTCTTTAGGTGCTTCTCAGTCCTTCGAGATTCCTCAGTTGAGAATTCTCTGCTTAGCTCTGTTCGCCATTTTTAATAGGGTTATTTGGTTGTCTGGAGTCTAACTTCTTGAGTTCTTTGTATATATTGAATAATAGCCTTCTATCAGATGTAGGATTGATAAAGATGCTTTCCCAATCTGTTGGTTGCCGTTTTGTCCTATTGATAGTGTCCTTTGCCTTACAGAAGCTTTGCAATTTCATGAGGTCCCATTTGTTGATTCTTGATCTTAGAGCACAAGCCATTGGTGTTCTGTTAAGGAACTTTTCTCTTGTGCCCAATGTGTTCGAGATATTTCTCCATTTTCTCTTCTATTAGATTCAGTGTATCTGGTTTTATGTGGTGGTCCTTGATCCACTTGGACTTGAGCTTTGTCCAGGGAGATAGGAATGGATCAATTTGCATTCTTCTACATGTTGGCCACCATTTGAACCAGCACCATTTGTTGAAAATGCTGTCTTTTTTTCCACTGGATGGTGTTAGCTTCTTTGTCAAAGATCAAGTGATGGTAGGTGTGTGGGTTCATTTCTGGGTTTTCAATTTTATTCCATTGATCTACCTACCTGTCACTGTACCAATACCATGCAGGTTTTATCACTACTGCTCTGTATTACAGCTTGAGGTCAGGGATGCTGATCCCCCCAGAAGTTCTTTTATTGTT
This sequence comes from Uromys caudimaculatus, assembly GCA_028551405.1. Taxonomy (NCBI): domain Eukaryota; kingdom Metazoa; phylum Chordata; class Mammalia; order Rodentia; family Muridae; genus Uromys; species Uromys caudimaculatus. Next base: position 14,163,441 of record CM052708.1, on the reverse strand, counting down.
GAGAATAGTTTTTTGCTATACTGGGTTTTGGATGGAACTTGAAAATAAAATCCTGAGTGAGGTAACTCAGTCACAAAAGAGCAAACATGGTATGTATTCACTGATAAGTGGATACTAGACCAAAAATTAGAATACCTAGGATTCAATTCACAGACCATATGAAGCCTAAGAAGAAGGAAGACCAAAATGTGGATGCTTCAGTGTTTCTTAGAAGGGTGAACAAAATACTCAGTGGAGAAAATTTTGAGATGAAGTGTGGAGCAGATACTGAAGTAAAAGCCTTCCAGAGACTGCCCCACCTGGGGATATATCCCATATATAGCCACTAAACCCAGATGGTTTTGTGGATACCGGAAAGTGCTTGGTGATGGAAGGATGATATGCTGTCTCCTGAGAGGCTCAGGCAGAGCCTGACAAATACAGAGGTGTATGTTCACAGCCAATCATTGGACTGAGTGTGAGGTCCCAGATGGAGGAGTTGGAGAAGGGACTGAAGGAGCTGATGGGATTTGTAGGCCAATGGAGAGAGCAACAATGACAACTGGCCAGACCCCACGGAGCTCTCAGAGACTGGACTACCAACCAAAGAATACACATGGAGGGACCCGTGGTGCTGGCCACATATGTAGCAGAGGAGGGCCTTGTTGGCCATCAGTGGGAGGAGAGTTCCTTGGGTCTGAGGGTGTTAGATGACCCAGTGTAGGGGAATGCTAGGGAGGGAAGACAGGAATGTGTGGGTGGGTGGGAGAGCACCCTCATAAAGGCAGGGGGAGGGGAAATGGGATAGGGTATTTCCAAAGGTGAAAACATTTGAAATATAAATAAAGTTTAGAAAAGAAAATATCATCATGAGTGTGGTACCCAGACCCAAAAGGACATGCATGGTATGTACTCACTGATAAGTGTATATTAGCCAAAAAAAAGTATGGAATACTAAATATAACCCACAGAGCATAAGAAGATAAACAAAAAGGAAGGCCCAAGTGAGGATACTTCAATTTCACTTAGAATGAGGAACAAAATAATCAGGGGAGGGAGAGGGAGGGAGGGAGAGGGAGGGAGAGGGAGGGAGGGAGGGAGGGAGAGAGGGAGAGAGGGAGGGAGGGAGGGAGGGAGGGAGGGACTTGGCTGTGAAAGGGGAAGGGTAGGGCAAAAGAGGGGCAGAATCAGCTATGAAGGAAGACAGCAGAGAAGGCCGGATGTCCAGGAGAATGAATGTAAATCTGCTGCTGCTAGGAGCGTGGATTGGAAGGAACCTCTAGAAAATCACAAAGCCCCATGATTAGGGTGGCTTCCAGGACTCATTGTGGGTGGAATGCCCACCAATGGGGAGACAGAAACTCTAGAGACAACTTCCAGTTGTTAGACAGGGCCTCCAGTGAAGGAATGGTAACACTAACACACCTTCAAATTTTTCGACCCAACATTGTTTCTGTCTAATAGAAATGCAGGGACAAAAATGGAGAAGAACCTGAAGGAATAGAAGACCAGTGACTGGTCCAACTTTGGATCCATTCAATGGATGGCACCAAACTCTGAGACTATTGCTGATGCTATGTTTTGCTTGCAGACAGGAGCCTAGCATGGTTGTTTTCTGAGAGGCTCTATCAGCAGATAACTTGAGACAGATCTAGATACTTACAGACGACAATTGGGCTGAGGTGGGAAACCCCTATGGAAGAATTAATGGAAGGCTTTGAGGAACTGAAGGGTATGGCAACCACATAGGAAGTCTAACAATTTTAACCAACTTGGAATTCTGGGAGCTCCCAGAGCATAAGCACCAACCAAAGAGCCTACATGGGCTGGTCCTCTGCTCCCAGCATGTGGCATATGTATAGCAGAGGACTGACTTGTATGGCTTCAGTTGGAGAGGATGAGCCCAATCCTATAGAGACTTGATGCCCCATGGAATGGGGTATGGGGGGGAAGGCACCATCTCAGAAGCAATGTGGAGGGGGTATGGGGGAAAAAACTCTGGGTGGGAGGAACAGGAAGAGGGGCAACATTTGGTATGTGAATAAATAAAATATTCAATTAATAAACTACCTTAAAAAAAAGAGTACACTCTCAATTGAAACCAGAAAAAATGTGTTTCATTTTTTTTTTATCATTTGAGTGAAAACATTTTCTTGACTGATAATTTTGATGTTTAGCATATATAAAATGTTGCAAAGAAAGACATTCAATTAAGTACTTGCTATTTTCTTGATATTTTTATTTAATTAATTTATTTATTTGGTAGGGGAGCCAGCACACACATACCACAGTACTTGTGTGGAAGGGAGAGACAGCTGCCAGTGGTGAGTTCCTGCCTTCCTCCGTGCAGTTCCTGGAGGTGGGTTGGGGCCGCAGGGTTGGCAGCAAATCCTTTGATCAGCTGAGCCATCCTGCAGGCAGACAGTCAGACATTTTATTTTGTTTCCTGTTCTCTCTATTCTTCAATGATGAAGCAGTTGCTTCTGAGGATGTGAGATGTATACTTAGCAGTATTTACTTCCTTCGAAACTCAGTTTATAATGTTATGTATAATTCACTTTATTTTATATGATGTAGTATACTTTCTATGTACATTATCATAGTAAATATTTAGCCAACATAAACATTTTTATGGTTGTCTAGAAACAGAATAATTATAACCTCTTGTAATACCATCAATATTTTATATAAATAAATATATTACTCAATATTCTCAACATTCTTTGGTTTTATTAAACATAATTGTACTCTGACTTTGTTTTATGTTTCTAATGTTTTAATATTTAAAAACTTTTGAACTATTTCATGATATAATCCAAAACATTTAATAACTAAATTCTTTTGGTGATATTTTGCAACAAGAAACAGAAGCTATTTCCACTTTCACTTTTTTGATTCCATTTGACTACTCAAACAGATCTATTTAAAACATGGTATAATTATAATAAGCAAGGTTCTTTTTACATCTTAAAAATACCTTTTTGTTTCTAAGTATATATTTCTTCATATCAATTAGTTTTTAATGGCCATACTACTTACTTCTTTATAGCTTTAATAATTTTATTGTATTTATTTTCAAATACTTTTTTTGAGATGATATTGTAACTAGATAATTCCTGCCCTTTCTTTTTGCCCTCCCTCCTGCATCTCCAGTGTACATCCATTTTCATCTCCTTCAAATTCATGGCTTCTTTGTTTTTTGATTATTGTTACATATGTACATGTGTACTTTTGTTAGAAGGTAAATGATGAGTTTCTATTCTGATTTGTCTGTAGTTCAGTTATAAAATGTTTTCATTGTTCTTATACCTTTTTCTGTGTTTTCTCTGTAGTTTCCTCCTATTTAAGTTCGTGTTAGGATGGAAAACACTGACATGGGGGTGTTCTCCCGGGAGATTGCCTGGCTGGCTGATCCCTGTTGTTTATCTGTTGAAATATCTACAATTTCACAGAACATTGAGATCAGACAAGGTCATTTTGTTCCCATGAAGGAGCAGGATAAAACAGACCACTGCACAGAGCCATGCACAGACAAAACAAGAAGACTATGTGTTCCAGAAAAATGATCACTCTACACATTTCCATCAGTAAATGTGAGTGACTGCAGTTTATTTACCAATTACAAAGAGCACATTCCATTTTCCCACTTTCCCATTAGCCTGTAAAGCTAATTTTCTAATTATGATTACACATTTTCAAGTCCCTCAGACAAAACTAAACCTCAGCTTCCAGAATCCTCTGCTGGCTTACTTAAGTCAAAGACAAATCAAATTGCAAATACCTTTCAGCAGTTCTTTACATCTATTCAAGTTGTGTTTTGCCTCTTGCTTCATTAAATAAACATAACAAATGTGGATTCATGTCTGTATTATTGGTGGTTTTTGATGTGTGTTGGAATGTAAAAACTTTTTTCTGTGACTTTATTCTATTATTCAAACTTTCTATTTTGAACTATAATTTTTTATTAATTGGCTACTTTATGTATTTACATTTCATGTGTTGCCCTTCTTCCCAGTCTTCCTCCCCAAACCCCCATCACATCCACCCTCCCCTTTGCCTCTAAGAGCATGATCCCCCACCCACTCACCACTCCTGCCTCAACCCTCTAGAACCCCACTTCACTGAGGCAACGAGCCCCAACAAGACCAAGAGCCGCCCCTCCCATTAATGTCAGATAAAGCAGTTCTCTGCTACACACATATATGGAGCCATGAATCCATTCATGTATACTCTGTGGTTGGTGGTTTAGTCCCCGGGAGCTCTGGGGCTCAAATTTTCTAAATAACTATTGAAACACTGCTTAGGTTTTTGATTCCATCAAATCTAAAATTTATCTTCTCATGCTTTGTTGTTTTATTTTATTTCAAAATAAGATGCACAAAATTTTGCTACACAAAATTAGCATACATTTATATTTTGAAAAATGAGTTTTCATAAGATATTCTATATTTTAGTTTATGAAAATTCTACTGAAAACCATGTTTTGTAAAGAAATCTTTACCAAATTTGTTAAACATTTAAGTACCATTTAATAACTCAGAAGCCTGTATAGTGCAAATGAAAAATAGTTTGCTGCTTTTTTGGTAACATTTTAGGTTCTTGACATGAAAGTATGTAGCAGACAAGAATATGAACAGTTTTCCCTTAAATTTTCTGATTAATATATCAGAATATAGAATAATGCTTGAGAGAAATACTTCTTTTTGATGCCTGGTATGTGGACTTAGAAATATAAAACATTTTCTTTGAATAAGAAAATTTCTGCTTTAACCAGAGTCCTAGGCTTCCTTTTATGAAGTTGAAATTCTTTTTTCTTTTTTTTTTTTCTAAAAACGTATTTTTTCAGATACATTTTCAGGTCTTTTGGAGGAAGTGTACTCAGAGTCTGTGTCCACTCCATCCCTCCTGCTCCTACAGAAAATTACTGATAAATTCAAAATCTCACCCTTCCAAGTAAGTGGTTGCTGCTGTTCCTCTATTACCTGGGAAATTACATCTTTTAATTTGTTTCCAAGATAAATTTGTTTCTAAGATAATTTTGTTCATCTTCTTATGTTTCTGTGTTGCTTTGTATATCCAGTTTTTATAAACTGAAGGAAACTTCTCAGGAGAATTTGCTAACAGTGTAAAATGATCAAATTGAAATTTTTTTCATCAGTTTTCTTTAGTGAAATAATTTAATAGCTTTATACTTTCATTATTTGAATTATATTGCTCTCAACATAAGGCTGCCATAGTAATTAAGACCCTTTACATTCTTTTGTCAGTTTAAAGAAGAAACATTGGCTTAAAATACTAGTATACTCAGCTTTTATCATGGCATATTCTTACCAAGCCTTCCTTTTAAAGGTTCTTAAAATATGGATAAAGAGTTATGTTTATGGGTTAACATATATTACGTGTAGTTCTCAGTACAATTCCATAATCTACACTGTTTAATATCAGTAAATGAACTACTTGTAATGGAGAATGTTCTGGGATTATGTAAATTAAAAACTGTATTCTGATTGCTACTTGATTGATGGGTACCATATACACGTAATTTCATCCCTTTAATCTACAGTTTTATTTTTTATGTGAATATATAAAACCTTTGCCTTTTTGATGTATATATAAAAGTTCTGGGAATTATGAAACCCTGAAGTAATACAGAGATGGGTTAGATAACATCAGTGGTACCTAATGATAGGAACTTATATTCTATGTCTCAGAAACATTTGGGCATTATCTATATAAGAAATAATTGCCTCAAGACAGTCACTGCAAGAGAAAAAAAGTGAAACTTGGGTATTCCAAACGTTTCAGCTAATATCCACTTATCAGTGAGTACATACCATGTTCGTTCTTTTGTGACTGAGTTACCTCGCTCAGGATGATATTTTCAAGTTCCATCTATTTGCCTGCAAATTTCAACAAATCATTGTTTTTAATAGCTGAATAGTACTCCATTGTGTAGATGTACCACATTTTCTG
>CM052708.1:14118327-14156989 GCA_028551405.1 Uromys caudimaculatus | reverse complement strand
TAGAGGGAGCAACAGTGTCAACTGGCCTGACACCCCCCCCCCGGTCTTCCTGGAGGCTGGACCACCAACCAAAGAATACACATGGAGGGACCCATGGTTCGGACCACAAATGTGGCAGAGGAGGGCCTTGTTGGTCATCAGGGGGAGGAGAGTCCCCAGTAAAGGGGAATGTCAAGGTGGGAATATGGGAGTGGGGGGGCGGGCGGGTGGGAGGTGGAATTCCCTCATAGAGATGTGGGAGGGGGAGGGGATAGATGGTTTCCAAAGAGGAGACCTAGAAAGGGGAAAACATTGGAAATGTAAATAAAGTATCAAAAAAAAAAAAAAAAAAAAAAGAGAAAAAAAGTAAAGTCAGAAAACCCAAAATGGGACATCAGGTAGGACATATATAATTTATATAGTCTATCAGGAAAGGAAGCTGATTGTTTCTCTTTCTGTAAAAAGTCTACATATTGTAGAATAATTTTCACATAAGTCTGTATATACAGAAATAATTACTTATGCCTTTATGTTCATTACGATGGTGTTTATACATATCTTAGCCAGGATTTCCATTCCTGCACAAAATATTATGACCAAGATGCAAGCTGGGAAGGAAAGGGTTTATTGAGCTTACACTTCCATGCTGCTGTTCATCACCAAAGGAAGTCAGGACTGGAACAAAAGCAGGTCAGGAAGCAGGAGCTGATGCAGAGGCCATGGAGGGATGCTGCTTACTGGCTTGCTTCCCCTGGCTTTCTCAGAGGGCTTTCTTATAGAACGCAGTACTACCAGTTCAGGGATGGCACTCCAACAATGGGCCCTTCCACCCTTGATCACTACTTGAGAAAATGCCTTACAGCTGGATCTCGTGGAGGCATTTCCTCAAGGGCAGCACCTTTTTCTGTGATAACTCCAAGTTGTGTCAAGTTGACACACAAAACTAGCCAGTATAATATATATATATATTCAAATTAAATGAAATAAATCTGTTTTGAATTAAACAAATTATAAGGACATATGCAGGTTATACAGTTATGATTCCAATAATATTCAAATAATTGTTTATCTTTGCTTCTCCTGAAAACTACACTACAAGAAAAGTGAAATTAAACATATTCAATACTGGGTATGTGGTATAGAAAACCATAAAGGCTTCTGATTATTTTTGTTCAATGCTTATTCTACTCACTATTTGCTTTATTACATTATTTTTCAATTTTCTTTTTAGTATATACATATGTTTATGTACATATGTACCTGTGTGTGTGTATGTGTGTGTTTATGTGTGTGTGTGTGTATGTGTTGGCACACCTGTGCTATGGAAAATTTTTGAAGTCATAGAACAAATTACAGGAGTCAGTTCTTTCATTTTTTCCTCCTGTCTTATCTTTGTCTTTGTCTTTGATCAATCTGAGGTCCAGTGATCCATCTCACTGGTTAAAAATGTTTGTTTTCAAAGAATTAAATATTATTTTGCTCTTGAATAATAATGAAGGTGATAAATACATGATATCAGGAAATTTTAATGAAAGATCTATGCTGCACTTTTATATTCCTTGTTCCATACATTTGATATCAGAATTAGAATATAATTTAATTTCAAAAATACACAAAACAAAACAGAGTGCTCATTTGTTCTCTGGCTAAAAACAATAATCTTAGAAGTAATGAAGTTTACTTTATTGTTGTCAATGATTCAACAATATATGGTTTTTTCAGAGTTGTACACTGTCCCATTTGATGCTAGAATAATTCCCGGGTGACTCAGTATCAATGGCCTATCAGGAATATGATCCAAGAATATGGAATGTTAGTATAAATCTAGGAACTGGGAAAAATAATGGAGAAGATTATGGAGCTTTTCACTTAGCTTCATTTAATATAAAGTTATAAACGGTAACCATACCTATTATTTTGATTTAATTAAGAAATATATATAAATGATATTTATTTATAGCATTTCTAATATGTTTTTATTTGTCTTAATTAGGATTTCCACTACTATGAAGAGATACCATGACTACAACCATGGCATCTCTTTTAAAAAAAGCATTTAATTGGAGCTGGCTTAGAGTTTCAGTTAGTTAGTCTATTATTGTCATAATGGGAAGCATGGCCGCATGAAGGAGACATGGTGTTAGAGGATCCAAGAATTCTACATCTTCATCCACTGGCAGGAGGAATAGTATGTGCCACATTGTGTGTAGCTTGAACACAAGTTACCTCAAAGACCACTGCTACAATGACATAATTCCTCCTAGAAGGCTACACCTACTAATAGTGCTACTCCTTATGGGCCAAGCATACACACACAAGGGTCTATGGGAGCCATGTCTATTGAAAGCGCCACACTATCCATGGGTGGATACATTACTAATACAAAATGTATGCCATAGACAAAAGAATTAATATAACACATTAAAGCATTCAAAAGTAAAAATGATGATTTCATACTAAAGGAAATATTTTAATTTAAATTAAAGAAGATAAAACACAATTATTCTGAAGCTATAAAAGGTGTAAATATGCATTATCTTGTTTGCAGCATTTTTTGGGAGAACTCTAAAGTATTAGAGAGTTAGATCCCAATATTAATTTATTGGAATACAGAAAAGATTGTACTACAAATGTTAGTATATGGCTTTCCCGCACAATATAAACCAAAATAGAAGCATAATGAGACATGAATATATTATAGCATATGTCCAGTGAAGAGTGGCTTTTATTTTCTCTTCTCAAAGAGCTGTACTTTTAGCGTTCTATTAGATCACCATTGGTTTTCTTTATGATGCTCTACAATCATCTTTGCCTTGGACTCATCTTGGATTCAAGTTTCTGATCCCTATTTTCTTATTTTATAGTGTAATATTCTAAGTTCTGCAAGTGGTATTTGAGATGAAGTTATTAAATAGAAATAGGTATTATTCTCTTTAGAAAGAGCTGATTCCAGAGGATAGCACCTTGAAATATTGATACAATCTTAATCTAAAAGAGATTCAAAGGAAGAAAATCAAGTTATACCATGTGGAGCCATTTGGCAACTGCCACATTAGCATTCTAGTTAAAGATAAATATATTGAACATTCTTCTTCATATTCTGCTAGGCTTGCCAGTATTCAGTATTTATCCAGAAGGCCTAATGAACAACACTAGAACATATTGAATAGTGATGAGTGTGGGTTGATCAATAAATAGTAGGAAATTGTATTCCAGCCTTGGATTTTGAATATGTCTTATAATATAGAAATATCTTATTGATTTGTGTGAGAAAGGCTTTATTCTTTCCTTTGTCTTTTCTTAGTCTGTGGTTCTAGTCATTATAAAAGTAGAATTTTAAAAAATTCTTAAATGTGAAATTCTAGTACCCTTTGTTGCAAAAGTACAAAATTGGAGAGCTCAATACTGCCATTTCCCCATCTTTTGCATTCAGTGGAAGCAGACACAGATGCTGGGACAGCTGGTTTCACTGACAATAAGTCTTTATTGCTTGCAGGAGTGTGCCCTGAATGCCTGGGCCTATGCCTCCTGAGAATTCTGACCATCTGCCCTTTAGAAAAGCTTTTACCCGAAGTACATTAGATTATCTTGTCGAAGTTCATCACACACCCAAACTGGGCACCAGGCATTGTTGAAATCTTGATATAAAAAATACTCAGATAAAATGGCCTCCTGGACTGTATATATTCTGCCCTATTATAGAAATACATTCCTCCTAGAAAGAGTTTGCCCCTGGAGAAAAATAATGCATTTGAATTTTTCAGAGTGCCTGTTCCATCCACTGACATTTTTCTAAAATATGTGAATACTAATCATAGGAAAATTCTCTTACAGGCAGGATCATTATGGTTCATTTCCTATTGTCTTGGTTTGAAGGAATTTGTTTTGCTTTCAGAGTGAAATTAGATTTCTAAAAGCCTGTGAGCCATGAAGAGAGTTCAACTGGTTGCCAAATGAGTTAGCCAGTGACAACGCATGATCACGTATCCAGAAAGAAGACCTATATGTCATAATGGATAACATTATATACATTTCTGTATATCGTTTTTGAGGGGGTGGTTTTGAAATTTGCATATAACCCTCTTAATTCAAATGGAAGAATGAAGTTATTTCCCACATAGTATATGTTAAACTGACACACAGACCTGTTTCATGGCTTTTTTGAACAGAAAAGCAGATTGGGGAGTTTAGGACCAGAGTATGGGTCAAGCCACTCACTCAGAAATAAGAAAGGAAAATGGACACTGTGCTTCTAGGCATTGAGAGACTCAACAGGGACATGGATGGAAAAAAAATTATCCCTAGGATCATCGTGTCTCAGTCATAGTGGAAGCAATGTATTAGGCAATAATAAGCAGAAGGGTTGTCCAGAAATAATCTGCTTATCGCATTAGCATATAACTAAGACATAATTTTACAGTGAAGTTAGCATCAAGACTATTCTTCTATTCTTACTGAATGATTGACCTTCTGCTGCCCACACTGAGACAAACCTAGCACTGAAAAGAGTAACAGCTTTTGCAAAACAGTTTATATTCTCCAGAGGAGGAGGGTGCATGGCTTTAAAAACAAACAAATAAACAATCAAACAAAAAACTAAAGTATACTTTCCAGACTCTCACAGAAAAAACACAGCTGATGGTAGCACGTCTTATAACTAAGACATCCCCTGTCACACCCCTTGTTTATTTATTAATCATTTTATTTGTTTACATGTCAAATGATATTCCCCTTCCCAGTTCCCTACTTCCCCATCTGATGCCCTGTCTTCTGCCTCCCCTTTGCCTCTATGAGTGTGCTCCTCCACCCACTCCACCACTCCCTTCTCTCCACTCTAGCATCCGCCTAAGCTGGGGCATCAAGCCTCCGCAGGACCAAGGGCCTCCCACCCTCTGCTATATATGTATCTGGAGCCATGGGTTCCTCTTTGGTTGGTGGTTTAGTCCCTGGGAGCTCTGGGTGGTCCAGTTAATTGATATTGTTTTTCCTGTGGGCTTGCAATCCCCTTCAGCTCCTACAGTCCTTCCTCTAACTCTTCCATTGGGGTCCTTGGGCTCAGTCCAATGGTTAGCTGCAAGAATCTGCATCTGTATTGGTCAGGTGCTGGCAGAGCCTCTAAGGGACAACTATACCTGGCTCCTGTCAGTAAGTGATTCTTGGTATCAGCAATAATGTCTGGGTTTGATGTCTGCAGATGGGATGGATCCCTAGGTGAGGCAGTCTCTGGATGGCCTTTATTCAGTCTCTCTTTCATTTTTTGTCCCTGTCTTTCCTTTAGACAGGAACAATGCTGGATTGAAAATTTTGAGATAGGTGGGTAGTCCAGTCTCTCAACTTGGGGCAGTACCTATCTACTGGAGGTGGTCTCTACAGGTTCTACTCCATTTTGTTGGGTATTTTGGCTAAAATCATCCCCATTGGGTCCTTGGAGCCTCTTGCTTTCCTGTTTTCTGGGACTTTCTAGTGACTATATCTAGTTCCCGATCCCCCACTGCTACATATTTCTATTAAATTTCTTGACTCTCTGCATTTCTCTCTTGTCCCTCCCTAATCCTGCCCCCTCCCATTTTTCTGCCCCCTCCTCTCTTTCTCCTAGGTCCCTCCCTCATTCTACCTCCTGTGATTATTTTGTTCCCCCTTATATGTAGGATTGAAGCACCCACATTTTGCTCTTCCTTCTTCTTAAGCTCCATATGTACATGTTCAAAGGATTACTCCTTATCATTATATATCATTATATATCACGCAGACGTTGTGATAGAATAGCTACTGTTCACAAATAGATGAAGAGCTTAATGCCTTGTTTTTCAGTGGCATGATCTCTAAATCGGCATTTGTTTATTACAGACTTTTTACAAAGGATTTTAAGAAATAAGTGAAATAACTCAGATTTATAAATTAATAATTTTAATTTAAATGTTTATTTTATGCTACAATTACATGATATGTGAATAACTAGTATATTAGTTTATGCATAACTACATAAATAAATAGGTTTTCTCTCATAGGAGAGCATCTGTTTATACTTATGTGTGTAGAGAATTTTTACTCAAAATGCTTGGAGAAGGTGATAGTAGCTCATGCCAGCTAAGGTCATTCATACATGTGACATTTCTAAGTACATATCTTACATGTATAAAGAGGAATATATAATAAACTTTATCTGATTTTGAGTACTCCTTGGGCAAACTATGAAATATATTTTAAAGTTTTGTATTTGCCAAAATTATATATTCAAGATAGTGTCAAAGCATTGCTATACTTTCCCTGATTTCATATTTTTAAATCATTATTTAGGATAAAAGTTACCATTTTAAAATTAAACATTTATATAAACATGGCATCGGAGGCATTTACTTCTCATTGGTTCAGTATTTCCTTTAGGATCTGATATGGTTGCTTGTGTTCTGCTAATGTTTCAATGTTGCATCACTATTGATTAATGGACTGTCATTATGATGTGGAGTTTCAGCCTGGTGATTAGTCAGTATAATAAAGTACTCATAAGTATAATCAGTATCATTATAGAATAGAGCATTTTCCTGACTATGTACCTATGTGAAGGAGGAACCAAATATTACATTGTTCTCATCTGAGATATTCATAATACCCTAACCAACTATAAGAAACAAATTGATGTAGTTAATACGAGCTGATTAAAACAGACCCTTAGACCAAAGGTAGATTTAGATTCTGACACACACACCAGCAATAAAATGCAAGATTGAATACAGTGCTAGTGCAGAAAGGAAAGCTTAAAATTCCTTATTTTGTATTGGACCCATTTTAAGGAATAAATGAAAAGAACTATGACTCAAGAGAATCAGTGAGATACTTCACTTAAGGAGAGGGAACAATTTGTGTCAATTCTTTGGGTGATGCTCCTTCACTTATATTGAATAGAAGCATTGTAAAGATAACTTCTTAAAAAGTTCAGTCATAGGTACTGAAAAGTAAAGACAACAACTGAGGCCATAATTTTAAAAATAATAAGATAGAGAATTACCTAAAATTTAATGAGGCCTGGGATGGAAAATTATGAGGGCTGCTCAAATCAAACTAAGGCTGCATGAAGAAGCCTTTAGCTTATAAAAGAAAGCTCATTAGTATTAATCCAAAAATATTTTTAAAAGAGGAGTTTGAACCAAGATGCCGATACCATACATGGGTGAACAATGCTGATCCCAGAAGATATGGATTTCTAAATGAAAATCTCAACGCTGGGAATGGGTTACCCTCTACAATATATTGTTCAGGGAGGGTTCAGAAACAACCAAAAATGCAGACAATTTTCATTTCTCTAAGTTGCCCACAGCTAAATGATAAAACTGGCTGGTGAAGACACACAGACTTTGGTTGAAGAACATAGAGACCTCTGTCTTGAATTTATCAGGTACTCTTTTCTCTGCTGGTTTGCTTCCACAGTGCTGAATAGTGCTGCTCAGGCTGTTACAGGAGGAATTGCATCACGGGTCTTACCTGACATTGGACTTGGCATGCTATAATGCTGTTCTACACAAGGCAAGAAGTATCCATTATTGGAATAATGTCAAGACTCTTCACAAGGGAACCAATTGCCCTCCTGTTCCACAGGAGAATTCATGCCTGGTGCAGTAAATATGGTCAAAATCTATGGAAATAAGGTCATAGTCCTTAAGGAAGAACCTATTGCTATTGCTTTGAAGATAGTCATACTGATAAACTCCCTTCTAAATATGTATTTTTATTTTTATCCACAGATTTATGGCATTCCCAGCCTTGGTCAGTGGTTAGTGGTTAACAACGAGGCTCACAGAACATTGTAGAATTGAGGGCAGAAAAATGTAAGAACCAGAGGACGAGGTCATCTACGGTGACAGAGTATATTGTCAGTGTTACATGGAAACCTCACTCATAAAATCTAGCAGTATGGTCACCTATATAAGACCTGTTTAAAGATAATATCAGTTGATGTCCCATTGTCGATGGGAGAAATTCCCCATCCTACCCTAGAGGAAGAACTACAGATAGTAAATAAGTTGCGTGATCTTTCCTTCCTCTCTTCAGGAACCTCGTCCAGGATGTAGTTCCACCATTCAATGTCAAAGGAGGTTTCCAACAGTGTCAAACTAACATCTTATCAGAAGGAATCAATACTCTCTCCACAGATCTTTGAAGCAGGAGCCTGGACAAAGATTCAGCTATCCACATTACACATCAGTTGTCTTTGCCTCAAATTCCTTTCCTCCGAGCTGCATCAACATTGACATGAACCTCACAAATGAAATCACAGATCTTACATGTTAATAAAAACAGTGGCGGTAGCTTGAGGGTGACTATAATGTCTATCTTGTGTCTAAGCATATATGAATCCATATTTAGTCCTACTCAAATAGTTATTAGGCTTATAACTTGATATGTTCATTATAAATGATAATATTATAAGCTGGTATATAAATGAAAAGCATCTAAACGCCTGAACATAGTAACTTAGCATCAAAAGATATTGCTGTCGTCACCTACTAAAATTTTTTAACAAATGGCTGACAGAATTGTGGATCCATGGTGATGTCAGTCATGGAGACAATACTCCAGGTCCACCCCTCCCTGTAACCTCTAGGTGCCAACATTACAGTAACTGAATCTAACACTCAGGGAATATCACAGAAAGCTTTTAAGGGAAAGAATACTAAGAAGACTTCCATGAAACAGCATATCCTAGAAATGGCTGCATAACTGTCAATATTGGGAACACTGGGAAAGGGTTAATACTAATACACATGTCAACATGAAAGTGGAAAATTTATTAGGTCCCAATTCTAGTCAAAGGACTACAATAATCTCATGACCACTGGAAAATAAATCTTAGTCTCTCACAGGGATATCAACCTTATGATCTCTCAGAGGTGTCAGCCTTAAAATCATATACACATAGCCTACGAAAATGGATTTATTATGTTGTATATATGTGTGTATTTGTGCATACACTCACATATATGTAACAATAATAATCCAAGTTAAAGCAAACTAACAACTTGAATTTTAGGGGGTATGGAGTGAGGTTTGAGGGAGGTAAGAGAGATTATTTTATTTCATTATAAAATTTCTTAATAAATAAAATTTCAAATTATATTACTCCAAAATGGATCTGGATATCACACCACAGTAAATTGAAAATAGTAAGTCAATATGGTGAGAATTTTATACATTTACTTAATATATATTTAAGACTACATATTATATATTATTATATATATTATATAGTGAGGATTATATATTATAAAACTAGATTATATATTGAGTCTTACATATATAGGTTTATATACAAGCAAATATATATGTCTTTGTGTATGTACATATATTTACACACATATAAAAATGTATGTGTACATATTTGTATTTCAGTAAGATAATTATATTTAGAATTGCAATACATTTCATCCAGACTGTTTAAGAGATATCATAGAGTTTGCACATGGATGAAAGATTGTCAAAAATGCTGCAGATACATTATCCTATGTCTGATCTTTTTAATAAATCATATCCCTGCTCACTTTTCAAATGCAAATTTTTTGTCTAAACTATGATGTCATCATAAATGATAAATGACTCACATTGCAACAGGCTCAATAGGAATATGTTAGAATTCTAAGATGCCTTTGGCTGAAAAGGAAAGCTCCAAGGTTCTTTGCAAAATACATATTTCATTTGTACTTGATAATTCCTAAGGAAAAAGAATAGTTTATATGTATTGCATATCAGAATGTTGAAGAAAAGGGTTACTTTGTCACACTTGCTGGCTTTTGAATGGTACCAGTTTCTTTTTTTTCTTTTTTTAATAATTTTTTATTGGATATTTTATTTATTTACATATCAAATGTTATCCCCTTTTCCGGTTTCCCCTCTGGAAAGCCCCTATCCCATCCTCCCTCGCCCTGCTTCTAAGAGAGTGCTCACCCACCCACCCACCCACCCAGTCCTGCCTCGCCGCTCTCAAATTCCCCTATACTGGGATATCGAGCCTTCACATAACCAAGGGCCTCTCCTCCCATTGATGTCCAACAAGGCCATCCTCTGCTACATATGCAGCTGGAGCCATGGGGCCCTCCATGCGTACTCTTTAGTTGGTAGATTAGTCCCTGGGAGCTCGGAGGTGGGATGGAGTCTGGTTGGTTGATATTTTTATTCTTCCTATGGGTTGTAAACCCCTTCAGTTCCTCCAGTCTTTTCTCTAACTCCTCTATTGGGGACCCCATGCTCAACCAGTTTCTACTGTGTGTCTATTTTTGCTGCATCCTTCCTGTTTGCTACAATTCTCTTGGTAAAATAAACATATCATAATTGTACTTTCTATTATGATACTTTCACTTCTCAGGTGATTTGCATTTTATATTTTTATTTTTGAGATTACAATACAGTTATATTCCTACCATCCTTTACTCGTCCCCACAATTCCCCATGTACTTGTGTCCTGATCCCTTTTAAATTTGTGGTTTTTACCCAACTCTATTCAATAACATATACTTAATTTGCCCATTATGTTTAATAACTTGAGTTTTATTATTCTTACAATGTTAAAGCTATTATATATTATAGTTTCATAAGATCAGATATATACATGATATAGAAGGGAATACCCACTGAGTAGTTACTTGGTTGCATTAGTGAACTTTTTGTTTTAAAATTGAAAGAATTATGTATTTGTTGTAGAATATAGCTTTAGAAAATGTCTTTGAATATTTAGGTTTTCAAACAAATTAAAGGGGTTAATTTGAAAATCTACTTACTAATATCTCTGTGCCTGAAAATTAAAGAGAAGATAAGAAAACACAATTAAACCCTGTAATTTATGTTAACTTTTTCTCTATTTTCATTTCAGTTACCATCTCATCACAAGTATATATCTTATTGCAAGTAATAAAAAGAATTCTGGTTCTATCTGAAGAACTAGTTGACCTTTTTACAGTTAATGAATGTGTATGCTGAGTGTCACACTAAAATTTTCAAGGCATTATTAAAGAACCTAGTTTACTATTCTTTATTCTTGAAGGGGCATCTAGCCTCTAAGATACTTAAAATAACCATAAATGAATAGAAGCTACAGACATGTTTGAATCATATTCATGTTAGTTTTTCATGTCTGTCCTAGTAAATCTATGGCTTAAAGCAACACTTTTTTGTTGGACTAAGATCTACTGTCTCCTTTACCAGATCCCTCACGGTATGGTGAATATTTCATCTCTGGACTATTTTTAATGATAGAAGATGCCTACATCATTTTGCATAGTAGCACCTTTGTTTGTTTGTTTGTTTTATTCAAAGCAATTCCTGGACGTCAAGTGTGGGTTCCTCATGACTCTGTGAGGTTCACCACAGAATTCATTAATATGCACTATGTTAAAAAATAAATTATATTTTCAATAGATGGATAAAAAAGCAGAACATTAAAAACATTGTATAGAAAATAGATAATGAAGTGGGGACTCTGTCTCTGTCTCTGTATCTATCTGTCTCTCTCTGTGTATCTCAGTCTCTCTCTCTCTCTCTCTCTCTCTCTCTCTCTCTCTCTCTCTCTCTCTCTCTCTCACTCTCTCTCACACACACAGAGAGAAACACACACACACACACACACACACACACACACACACACACACACACACACACACACACACACACCACATTGCATACAATTCAAAATCTAGGTAAAGCTACTTTACCCCTAATTTCTTGTTATCAGACTTTTAAGTTTTCTTACATCTACAGAGCTGATTGTTTATATTTCAATGGCTTGTGCTTTGTACCTATACCAAATCTTTCCCTTGGGTGCTTAAATATATAAGTGATGTGATGAAATGCACACTATCAGTTCTAGATATAGAAAACCTTTGGGACCCCGGAAGAAACACTTTGGTTCTAGAACATGATGTCAGAGACACTGCATTACAGGTGTCACTCTTTTTTTCTTTTTTTAATTGGATATTTTATTTATTTACATTTCAAATGTTATCTCACCTTTCCAGGTTTTCCCTCTGGAAACCCCCTATCCTACCCTCTCTCCCTCTCCTTCTATAAAGGTGCTCCCCCACCCAACTACCCACTCCCTCCTCTTTGCCCTAACATTCCCCTATGCTGAGTCATCAAGCTTTTCAGAATCTAGGGCCTCCCCTCTCCTTGATGCCAGGTAAGGCCACCCTCTGCTACATATGCAGGTGGAGCCATGGGTCCTTCCATGTGTATTCTCTGTTGGTGGTTTAATCCCTGGGAGCTCTGAGGGATCTGGTTGGTTGATATTGTCCTCCCCCTAAGTTCTCGATTGGGGTCCCCATGCTCAGTCCAGTGGTTGGCTACAAGCCTCTGTATCTGTATCAGTAAGGCTGTGGGAGAGCTTCTCAGGAGGCAGTTATATCAGGCTCCTGTCAGCAAGCACTTTTTGCATCAGCAATAGTGACTGGGTTTGGTGGATGCAGATGGGATAGATCCCAGGGTGTGGCAGTCTCTGGATGGCCTTTCCTTCAGTTTCTGCTCTATTCTTTGTCCCTGTATTTCCTTTAGACCGTAGCAATTCTGGATTAAAATTTTTGAGAAGTGTGGTTGGCCCCCTTCCTCAACCAGGGACCATGCCTAATCTCTAGATATGGTCTCTACAGGTTCCCTATCTTTTTGTTGGGTATTTCAGCTAATGTCATCCCCATAGGGTAGTGGGAGCCTCTTGCTATCCTGGCATCTGGGACTTTCTGTTGGCTACCCCAGTTCCCCATCCCCCATTGCTACATACCTCTGTTCAATTTCCTGACCCTCTGTACATATCCCTCAGCTTCTCCCACACCTAATCCTGCCCCCCTTTTTATTCCTCTCCCCATCCTCTCTTCTACCCAAGCCCCCCCACCCTCTACCTCCAGTGATTATTTTGTTCCCCGTTCTTAGTAGGACAGAAGCATTACACTTTCATCCATTCATACTTCTTATGAGACTAACATGAGGGAATGGGACACTGTTTTACATACACAATTCTTTCAAGGGGAGAGCTTGGTAAAGATTGGCTCTGGCAACAGCAAAACCCTCATTGATTCTTCCGTAAGGCTCCACGTAATTTTCATAAACCTTGTGCTTCTGGGTAATGGTAGATATGATGCCAAAGTAGCTCTCATCGTTTTAAATGTATTATCTTTCTTCTCTCTTTTTTTTTTTTGTTTTTTTTTTTTTTTTTTGGGTTTTTCGAGACAGGATTTCTCTGTGTAGCTCTGACTGTCCTGGAACTCACTCTGTAGACCAAGCTGGCCTCGAGCTCAGAAATCCACCTGCCTCTGCCTCCCAGGTGCTGGGATTAAAGGCGTGTGCCACCACTGCCCGGTGTATTATCTTTTTTATAAAAATGAAATCAGTATTATTTGGGATATATTGATACCTTTATGATATTAAAGTATCAGAGGTAGTTGTGTGGGTAGAAATGTTAAATTCTGGAAAGCCAAGTCATACTAAGAATAATTAATTATTCTACTGAAGACAAACTGACTAAAACTCTGAGGTTGAATACCATCTATCAGCAAACTTAGGTTGATCTTGGCTGGTGCAATCAGCACTTCTCTGTAAGGCACCAATGCTAGAGCCCGTTAGAGCAGTCTGTTTGAAAAGAATCTAAAGGTTGAAAGCAATGTACCAGAAAACATTTTCTATTTCTCTCTAGCCCATCAGGTGCTATAGCCACCACAGATCATGGAATTAAAACAAAGTGCAAAAATAAATTTTCAAAATTAAATTCTCAGTGAGAGTCATGAGATAGCATATTTTTCATTTTGATAAAAAATTTTAATATTAATATAAATATATTATCTGATGAGACCCTTAACATTCAAGATATATTAAATTAAAAGTTTTGTACATATTTTTAAATTTTATTTTAAATAAATATGAAAGGCCCTGGGGGGGGGAAATATATATATACATATATATATATATATATATATATATATATACTTTAAATATTTTCAAATATTTTTATTTATATAAATGTCCAAAGAATTTTATTTCTCTCTTATCTAATATATAATTTTTTAAGTACTAAATCTTGTTTTAGATTCCCATATTCAGCAACATATGCCTATTTTAAATTTTTTCTTTTAAAAGAATATATTGCTCATTGTGGCAGATACTTATATGATCTGTATATTAGCAAATGGATAGCTACTTGTATCAAAAAGAGTGGATTTCAAGCAAATAGTTAAATTGTTAAATTTGTTCCCTTTTGTGCACCCTTTGATGTCTCAGAGTAATAGTAACAGCTCTGGGAATCTATGTGTATTTTCGACTATTAGTCTGAAATCAGGACTGGGATTAAAATAAGTATTATAAGCAAATATCCTTATAACATAATTATTGCGGCTTAAAATTTGAAGACATTCTGTAGCCAGTAATTTGGTGCTGTATGTTATACTCAGAATGTGGGGTAGTTTGTTACACTCAGCATGTAGGGTACACTATGTTACTTTCACCATATGGTGATTGTACTGCTAGTGTTTGATTTGACATTAAAATAAATCAAACTCTATAAAGATATGTATTGGCTAGATGCAGCATGCACCTATGTTCCTTGGATCTGGGTGGCTGATGAAGCAGGATTTTTTTTTTTTTTTTTGCATTAGCCATACTTTATTGAGTTCTTTATTATAGACCTTGATAAATGTTTTACAGATTCTTTTTTTTTTTCTTTAGATTTACTTTATCTGGTGTATTACATGAGTCCGTGTGGCTGTCTGTAGAAGCCAAGAAAACAACAAAGGTAGTTGAGGCCTACTCAAGACAGTGCTGAGAAGATGATGCCAAACAAAGAAAAAATAAACCCACTTCAATTGCTTTTCTGGTTCATATCTACTTTTCACTAGGCATCATGAATGTACACACACACACACACACACACACACACACACTCCCCTAGCTTTGAAGTATTACAACCCCAGAAAGAATTGTATATAAACCAGGGAGGCACATGCTTAAAAGTCAGTATTTGGGAGAGACAGGATGATCTGGAGTCATCTGAGGCTACAGAGAGAGTTTAAGGCACGCCTATGAGACATAAAATCTTATCTTAAAAACACTACACTTATCTTAAAAACATGCTCCAGTAGGTAGCCCTAATCTTACGCACATATGGGCCTACTAATAGGGCTTCATAGATCAAAGAAAAGGACATGCAGTTGTATAGTATACCCAAGATCTATTCATTGGTCTTAAAGACACCTCAAGAGATGGCTCAGTCATTAAATGCTTGACACATAAACATTATTTCTATCCCTAGGATCCATGTAAAATGAGGCATGGCGAAGCAGGCCTCTAATCTCAGCAGATGGAAGCAGAGAGGGAATGATCCCTGCAGTTTGTAGCCAGCAAGTCTGGTTGATTTTGCAAGTTCCAGGTTTAGGGAGAGATTCTAACACAAAAAATAAAGCAGAAGACTTAGATGGCAACCTATAGCTTTCACAAATGCACACACAGGAGTGCATGAATACAAACAAGTAAGTGCACACAGCCAAACACGGACACGGACACAAACATACACACACACACACACACACACACACACACACACACTCCAGGAAACATGGCACCTACATGGCAAGTCTATGTGTAGAACATAGTAGTGCTCAAGAACTGAATAGATAATCAACCATGACTTACATTTTTTAATTACATTTATTTGTATGTGTGCATGCTATGTTGCACTCTATGAAGGGCAGGCGATTACTTGTGAGAGTTGGTTGTCACCTTTTACCACGTGCTTTCTAGGATTCAAACGTTGTTTTGTGAATGCTTGTTAAAGTACAGTGGCTGTACCAGCACCGTGGAGCAGGAGATGCTCGCAGCTTCTTAAGGTTTGCTTCTGCCTTTGCCTAGCTTTAAGACCAGGGAACAGCTTCAGTTTAGTTCAGCATATGAAACTGTTGGATTGTTTTTAGATCCAGATTGATTCAACAATCCCTTCTATACTCACTGGAATTATTCCCTTTTCACTAAAAACTGCTATTCCATTGTTGTAGTTAGAGTAATTGAGATAGTAAATGTAGTTTGTGTTAGATCATGACCAGAACAATCAGTCTAGGATTGGTGAGCTAACTCATAGGGTAAAAAAGAACTTGTTGCCAAACCTGAAGCAGGATCTTGTTAAGGATCTTGTAAAGGTCAGTTGTATAGTGAGTGCAGCCTGAGATCCATCCAATTGTCTTAAAATGCAAATTGATCATTTGTTAAACATATGTTTTCTATCTCTGTTTAATGAAAATTTGTAGCATTAAGGAGAGTACAAATTATTCTGGAACAGTGGCAAAAAGAATGTTAATATCTGAATGTTTCTGTTGTTACTGAGAAATATATACTATCACCTTGGTGCTATAGCAGTTACATTGTCACCAGGGTGCCTATAGGAGTCTCATGCATGACCTACAAAAACTAGAAAAAAAAACAGAAGACATGAGATTCACAATGACTAGAGGGGCTATAAAGGAAGAAGAAATGGATCTGACAAAAAGGAAGAAAGATAAAAGAGCATGATGCAGAGAATATGTTTACAATACATTAGAGATGTAAAGAAAATATCAAAAGTTAAAAAATAAAAATGTTACAAATCCTAAAGCTGGATTATTGTTCATACAATTCAAAAATGAATAAGACTGAAACCAAGCATTTTCCATTGGTCTTCTAACCACATGAAAGTAGACTTCACTGCAATTAGTAACGTTCACCTGTAACTCAGAAAGTCTGCCCTGAAGTATTTATGAAGGGATTTTGTAATCTAACTGATAATCACACAGGCTTTTAGTGTATGAGGGTCAATGTCGCTGTGAGGTATATCTAAGTCTTTCCAATGATGAGATGGTGACTGTCTTCAGTGCATTGTATTCTCTCTTTCAAATTGTAACAGTGTGTTCTGTGTTATTAAGAGTCAGACACCATATATCAGGGAAACGTTAGAAGTAGAAAGAGACAAATATTTGTAATCAGATAGAATGTTTGATTAGGAAGAAACAGTAGAGTCAGTTCAACTCAAGCTTGTTGTCATATGACAGAGTGAATCTTTGAAAGACACATAAACTCCAGATTATAGCATTACAAGTATACTAAGCTGAAAGCTCCCCCTCCCTCCATCTTTCCCTCTTTCCTGCCTACTTTCCCCCATCCTTCCCTTCTTTATGACTCTCTACCAGCACCACTCTATTTCAGAGCTGCTGACTGTGTAATGTAATCTTATCATGTCCAAATCATCATTTATTTGTAGTTAATAATTCTTACTATGAATGCCTTAGGTCTTTCATTGTTAGTTTCTATATTTGTTTATAATTACTAATTTCTAGAACTTTATTTGTTCCCTTTCTATTTGGAAGCTCAACAATATTTTTGAATGAAAAGACTAGAATTTTACTCATAATCTAGATCCTAGAGGAGAAAAGCCGAGTAAGGGTCTCACAGAGGAGGTACTTTGAAGGAAGCACAGGCAAGTATGCCATGGTTAGTAACGAGGCAATTATGTCTTCATACTTTATTATTTAGCTATGAAATGCAGGGGATATTTTGTATTATACAGTACTTGATATCTAAAATTTACACTGATATTTAATAGGAAATCAAATTATTATAGCTAAATTTATTTCTTTCAAAATATGCAGTTAATTTCGATTTAAATTGAAAAAAATGACAAAGCTTTTCAGAGGCATAAAAATGTGTTTTCTAAAGATAAAATTTTAATAGAATAGAAGGATTTCAGGATGTTAGTACTTAATTCCTCCTTAATATATTATCACAATAAATAAAAGTGCATTTCCCCTTTGCCCCTTTAATTACAATACTGTCAGCATCCTTTCAGTTTAGGAAAGAAATAGATACCAGTAAAATATAAATCTAAATACATAATTATGAAATGGAATATAAAGCAATCTTCTTTCCTGTTATAGACACTGAAACATATTTGCAGTCTTCTAAAAAAGGCTTGCTTTGAAATATTTGAGTCACTTCAAATCACAAAAGTATATCCAACACAAAAAATTCTGTTGTCCCTAGAAACTCCACAGACAACTCACTGTTCATTGCACATCAAGTGTGACTCCTAAATGCCAGTCTCAGTTTATCTAATGAAGCAAAGCAAGGAAAACAACGTATACTATTGACACTTACTGATAAACAATGCAATGACTCTTGGGCTAGCCAGTGAGTCTCAAGGATCTTCTATTTCTTACCATCATCACACTGAGATTATAAGCATAGGGTTCAGTCTTTTTGCATAGATCCTTGGGCTCAAACTCTAGGTTCATGATTACTTGACTTGGTACTTTACTACTTGTCAAGTCCCACCATTTCCTTTTATCTCTTGTAATATATTATAAAGAAAATAAAGTTGCTCATATCTCATGCCTTTTGATATCTGATTGGTAGGGATCTTTGAAAATAGTTGTTAAGAATACCTTTGCTGACTCATTCTTATAATGAACCAATGCATACCTTTTGTGTTAACTCGTTCTTAGGTTATATGCTAGAGTACAAAATGCTAAAATTATTACAGTATTGTGCAAAATGGGAAAGATGTCATTTGAACACTGGGGTTTTATTTTCTAACTATATAAAGAAGCCTAAGGTTTATGTAGGACAATAATTGCTAAGAATTTCAACTTACCATACCATGTTGCTATCCAGTTATGTGCCTTTCTCTTATTTTTCCTTTTTTTCCACTTTTAGTGAAAACAGATCTTTTTCTCACAAAGTATATCCTGAGTATAGCTTCCTCTCCCTCTGTTCTTACCAATTGCTCTCCACCTTCCATCCTTTCTGCATCTACTTCCTTTCTGTCTCTCATTGGAACAAAAACCTGGCTTCTAAAAGATAACAACCAAATAGCACAAAATAAATTATAAATAAGATGAAGTAAAAACTACCAACCAACAGTAGGAAAAGCATCTCAAGAGAAGACAAGAGTCAGAAACACAACCAGGCTTATAGTCAGAAATCCCATAAAAACTACTTAGTCAATAGCTAGAATATGCATGCAGAGGACCTGGTACAGACCGCTCTAGGTCCCATACTTTCTGTGAGTTCATATGCACCTTCCTCAGTTCAGATGGCTGTACTCTACCTGGAGTCTTCCATTCCTTCTTGCTCTCAGAATCTTTGTGTCTCTGCTTCTGGGGGATTCCCTGTGCTCTTTGTGGAGGATTTGATGGGGATTCTAATTGAGATTCTGTCTTTTCATAGTGTCTGGCTGTGGGTCTATGTATCTGTTCTCATCTGCTGCCAGAGAAGACGTCTCTGATGATGACTGGATAGAGCACTGATGTATGAGTATAGCAGAATAACTTTAGGAACCATCATATCACTATCATCATCGTCATCGTCATCATCATCATCATCATCCTCATCATCATCATCATCATCATTTTTTTCTAGTAGTGTTTAGTTTTACCATAGATTGCTCAGCTATGTAGCCTCTGGCTCTTTCTTACTCAAGCAGTATCAGATGTGGGTTTCTTCTCAAGATGTGGGCCTTAAATCCAATCAGACCTTGGTTGGCTACTGCACACTTTCAATGTCACCATTTGCCTAGTACATTTCGCAAGCTGAATCGACTATAGTCCAAATGTTATGTTTCAGAAATGGTACCCATATTTCTCTTTTGGTAACCTGCAGAGTACTTTCTCGCACCAATGAGACTAGAACCTAGGGAAGGATCTGTACAGCCTGTAATTCTCTATGTCAATGAGTTGTGTGAGTGCTGTTCTTGTTCGGAGGCCCCGAGGGTTCAGTTTACAGAGAGCAGCTTTTTGTGTTAGCAACAATATAAGTTGTTTGTGGATTTCCTTGCGACCCCCTTGGCCCAAAACTCAACTGAGTGAGACCCAGTCCATCCACTGGAAGTCTTGCCTGACTACAAAAGTTGGTCAGTTGAGACTCTTTACTACCCATTGAAGGGGTCCATTGAAGGATCACCTTCATATCTTTAAGGAGATTTCCACCGTACTGTTTCTATACCCATCTGAGCATGCTACCCAAGTCCCGCTATTTCACCCCACACGCTCTCCCTCTTCCCCATCCTCCTATCACAGGTTCCCATCACCTGCTATTGTTCCCATTTATCTCCAGGCTTCCCATAAATCTATTTTATTTTCCCCTCCAGGGAGACCAGTGTGTTCCCAGCTATACTCTTTACCTAACCTCTCTGGAACTACTGATGATAGCTTGGTTATCAATAACTCAATGGCTGGTATCCACCCGTAAGTAAATGCATAGAATCTTTATCTTTCTGGATCCGGATGATTTCACTAAGGGTTATGTTTTTCTAATTCCACCCATTTGCCTGTCACCTTCATGGTGTCATTTTTTAAACAGATAAGTAAGACTCTGTTTAAAATGTTCACATTGACTTTAACCATTCTTCTGTGGAGGAACACCTAGGTTGTTTTAAGTTTCTGCTAATTATGAATAAAGCCACAGTGATCATGGGTGAGCAAGTGTCCTTGTGGTAGGATTGAGCTTCCTTTGAATAGATGCCTAAGTCTTGTATAGCAGATACGGGAGTATATCTAGATCCAACTTTTTCAGGAATCAGCATATTGATACCGTAGCAGCTGTAGATGTACACACTCCCACCAGCGATGGAGGAGTATTCCCTTGCTCCATGTCTTCACCAGAATGAGCTGTCACTTATGTTATAGATCTTAGCCATTTTGGTAGGCATGAGATAGAATCTCAAAGTAGTATTGATTTGCATTTTCCTGAGGGTTAAGGAAGTTGAACATTTCTTTAAGGGTTTCTTGGCCATTTGAGATTTTTCTATTAAGAATTCTCTGTTTATATCTAAATTGGTTTTTTTTTGTTTGTTTTATAAGTTGATAATTGTCATTTTAAGTTCTATAAAAATGTGTTTGAATTTTTATGAGGATTTTATTGAATCTGTAGATTGCTTTTGATAGGATGGTCATATTTACTATGTTATCTTGCCTACCCAGGAACATGGCAGTTCCTTCCATCTTCTGATATCTTCTTCAGTCTCCTTCTTCAATACTTGAAGTTTTTATTATAAAATTCTTTCAGTTGCTTGGTTAGAGTTACCCCAAGATATTTTATATTATTTGAGGCTATTGTGAAAGGCATTGTTTCCCTGATTTCTTCTGCACTCATATTTTCATCTGTATATAGAAAGACTATTGAATTCAGCCACTTTGCTGGAAGGGTTTATCAGCTGTATGAGCTCTTTTATAGGGGCTAGCTAGAATTTAATTCATGCTACAGATTACACTTACTGATTTTCGTTATTGAGTCATCTCTGCATCTCTGAGACAAAGCCTACTAGATTATGGTTCATGATCTTCTTGATGTGTTTCTTCTTAATACTGATATTTGGTCTCCTATAGGTATTCTCTTGCAACAAGCCTTTGTCAAATTTAAATGTCAGTACTTTACTTAGATACTGAAACTATGACTCCTTAGTCCTTTATAGAGAAAATTTAACTCACTGCATAGTCAGTTCACTTTTCATGTGTCATAGTGGATTTTTACTGGGTCTTTCTAGATTTTTTGTTATATTTTCTTCTGGCCTTTGCTGCAGTAAATGAACCTGTGTTTACTTTAATGTTTAAGTAAAAAAAAATAAGCAAACTGAAACATTTCTGGGAAATTATTCTCCTTTGCATCACAACTCTATGCTTATCAAATATGATTCATTTACAGCTAACCTCCAAGTTGAATAGAGGCTATTCTGATAAACAAAAGTAAATTTGGCGGCAGATTCAGGATTCAAAAGCTTTCTCTTTTACCTAATGACACTGGCTGGCCTTGAATATTATTAATCACGTTTGGTTCCTTTAGGTGCAATAAAGTAAATGATGTAAAGTCCTGAACACAGGATTGAATAATTTATTTCACCACTCGTTGAAATTGCTCTGTTGTTCCACGAAATTTCAAGATTCTAAGATAGATATATAGACAGATAGATAGATAGATAGATAGATAGATAGATAGATAGAACGCCATGAAAGATTAATGTTCCATAAATTCTGCAGCATTCTGCTGTATGTGAGGTTGCATAAAATTTACTTAAAACTGTATTCTAACAATTATGATTGAGTGAAAATTAGTACCTTAGGCTATTTGGTTTCAATAACTATTAGGTCAAGGTTTGTTATATTATTTCTGAGTACAATTATCACACACACATGCATATCAATACATAAATTCTACAAGTATAATCAAGGTCCTTTAGAAACCCATGCTAGAATAATTACTAATAAAAGATAATTAAATGACACCAATAATGAGAAATATCACCACCCGAAGTGCAAAGTTCAATAATTTTCGGCAGAAGCTGATTTGGGGCTCTAATAAGTGAAACAAATCACCATGTGTGAATTTCTGCCTGACTCCCGCACTCCACCAAGGGCAAATTCTTGTGCATTCTGCCAAGCTCAGACTAGTATTCAAATATGAACTTACACTCGCTTCCTTTCCCAGATTTCATCACTATTCATTCATCTTTTCAAGCCCTAGAATGAGAGATATTTATTTTCTTCCTAGCTTATTTCTACTAGCATACACTTTTTAAATTTCCTTTCAGTCCTGAAGAACATCTGTTCTCTAGTCAGGCTCTCTGGCCTTTACTATTCTTAAAGTATAGTCAAGGATAGGAAACAAAACGTAAATCATTTTACCGTGATCAACAACAACAACATACTTCCATAGCTGTATTTTTCCATTCGTAGCTGTATTTCTCCAATTGTGAAATGGAGAAATGACGTCCCGCAATGGCACCTTTATGTTTCGTGATTATCAGAAGAGATAATTAAGTGAAAGCAAACTTAAGTGAGCAAAGTTTGTTACATTGTGCCAACTCTTAAGCTACCCATTTCAGGAAGTAATCTGTTTCATATCTAAATGAAATTTATTTTTCACATTAGTGCAACAAAACCTTTATTTAGTTCTGCTTATGGTAAATTAGTCATTGTATAGGCTAATAGCAATTCCCTCTGTTAGATGAAACACCCTAATCTCTCCATATGTTCCTCAGGCCCTGTCCTCTACCAGGTTAAAAATCAGTTTATTTTGCATTCTATCCGTCTTACACTGTCTGTGTGAGCTCTAAACACCAAATTCTCTGTACTTCCACCTCTTACACTGTAATATTGCTTTAAAGGTCAACAGCGTTGAACTTTATTAGAGTCCATGACCCTAGAAAGCAGTGGTGATTAAAGAGATGCCATTCTATCTCTGACCTCACCAGTGATGTTGGAGGATGCTTGAAGATTCTCTCCGTTCATACCAGTGACACAGCAGACTCCAATCCTCCAAATGCCATTTTTTACACCGCAATGATTAGTTGAACTTTCGCACCTGCTGACAAAATTGTAAAAATGATCACCTTGACCAAATTGTAATTAAGATATCTATTCTCACTCTCAAGATCCATGCTTTTTGACCCTTAGCTTGACTCAGCATGGGACCTCTTCTTAATATCTGCTCAAGTGAGCCTGCTCAGGACAATATGTTTTCTGGTTGACTTTCAGATGAAGGCATTTCTTTCCTCCTGCTTGATTCTTTCTAGCTGTGTTTATATCTTTCACAAAATAAATGTTTTTGTTTATTGCTTTTTTTCATCCTGACCTTTTAGTTGATTTCAGAATTCAGTGTTTGGCTATTATCTCAATTTCTAAATTATTCTCTTCTTATGATAACAATCCTTTAAATTGAAGTGTCCTCACACATCAGTCCCAATGTATTTTGTGTGACAAAGTTATACATTTATTGCTACTTTTTCTGACTATTTAACTTCATTTCTCCTCATTTCTACAATTTCCTCTTCACTGTCATCATTTCTGTTCCTTTCTGGTGTTATTTAACACATTCTGTTGAGGGTAATTCTGCTGATTCATCTCCAAGTTGTTTTCTATTGGTGGGGGTTATATGTTGAACACTCAGTCCATTTTTTATACTTTATGTTATCTTTTATATTTTTAAAATTATTTTTGGTGCATACCTTGTATGTTTATATGGTAAGTGAAATAAAATAAAATAAATTTTCTAATTTGAGTCACTTGTTTATCTTAAGGAGTTCTTGGGATTCATGAATAGTGTCAACTGGTTTTATTATTTGATTATTTGGTGTTCCATTGTTTGGTGTTTTGATTTTGTAATTTTAATTCTTTTTCTATGATGCATCACTGTAATTGAAGTCTCTACTGATTTTTACTAAGCAATTGAGATAGAGGAGATTACATTCATTTTATATTCTTGTGTAACTTGGGTCTATAGAGGAATTTACTCTAGCAACAAGACTGCTTTGGCAAGGAATGACATCCAAAGATCTTCTAAGTTTATGATATTTGTATAGAATTCAGACATGCCCTAAATTACAGTATGATCTGGCTGAAATATAGACATGCCCTTAGTATTCACCTTCCATCCCCCCAAAATAATATCTAATTGAATGGCAGGCAGACAAAGTGACAAATCTGAGAAAGTTTTGACAAGATGAGTCAGAGATGAGATGCACCCAAGTCCTGGGAGACCTGCACAGGAAACAAAAGCTACAGAAGAGCAGCACAGGGAGAGTCAGTGCATTGAGTGCAGTACAGTGGAGATGAGTTCAAGCAGTTTAGTGCAGGTCAGCAGAGGCACTCAAAGCCAGAGAGTAAAAAGGAGCCAGAAGACGAGAACAAAGTCCCAGAGTTAGTTTGAGACCAAGCAGAGCAACTCAGTGAAAAACCAAGAAAAGACAGTTTGAATTAGTCAACTAGGAGAGGAGTTTGAGATGTAAAATCTGAGTTGAACCAACCAGCCAGAGTTTAGAAAGAACTAGAAAGGGTGAGCCTATTCAGCTGTAAGTCTCTGAGAGGACAATAACATCTGGCAAATAAAAATTACTTTTATATGGATCTTTCTGAACATTGAAGTACACTGAAGTACATTGAAATCCAATAAAAATATATAATATATATAAACATATAGTTTTTACTAAAAAATGATTTACTTAACTTTATTAATCCAGTGTCATGAAGAAGAGAAAATGAAGATAATTGGCTATATACTTTGGTAATGTTAAGATTCCTATTAGTTAAAAGTTGAATAAGGTAAATATTGGATATATATATTCAACATTAAACCTTTGAAATCTCAAAACCACATGTGATATATCGGATTGAATAATAAAAATCCAGTAAACTAATAAAATACTCATAAGAGTATGCATATAGCCAAAGGAGTTAGTAGACTGTATTTATTACTTTTGCATCACTATTACCAGAATATGAAAGAATATATCAAAACTATTAATTATTTAGTCTCATGGTTTTACTGGTGTCATTACATTGTATCCAGGAATACAAAACAGAGCAGAGGTGTTCACATCATGCCAGCCAGGAAATAGAGAAAGCCCACACAAATATGGCCACATTTCTATTCACAGAACTAGATATCAACTAGAGGTCCTATTAGGAGTTCTAAGCTAGTCCATATCACATATCTACATATCTTGGCTATGTTTTAAAGAAAGAGACAAATGTGAAAAAGAAACAGAGGGAGAGAGGAAGATTAGGAATGATGAAGATGGAGGGGGGATAGAAGGAGAAAGGAGAGGAAGATAGTGAGAACAAGCCACTTCACCGAGGACACATCTACTCTACCAAAGACACATATCCTAGTAGTGTCGTTTCCTGTGGGCTAAACATTCAAATACATGAGTCTATGTGAGCCAAATCTATTCAAGCCATTACAGTGCCTTTGCAGTGGCAGGGATCTGTTACCACCAAAGAGCAGCCAGACGTCCCTGGTCTGCACTGTTGCATGGGGTCACGTTGATGTTTGAGGGATGTGCAGAACTTGCCCAAACCCTCATCTGGGCATCTTGGAAGAACGTTCTTTGCCCCTCCCAACTGCAGTACTTGGGAGAGCAGCCCTGAACTTTGCCAGGAAACAGAGTAGAGTTAGCCTTGGTCACAGGAGTTGGAGGGGTTACAGAAAATCTCTCCCTGAGTGAGTGAGTGTAGGCGAGCTGGTCCTGAAACTTGTCTTCAATATGGGGATGTGAGTGAAGAAGAGATGCCCTCCTCACACCTCACCCCTCAACAACTGTGCCCAGTGAAACAGCTGGCCCCCGGGGTCAGGAGAACAGGAAAGCTGGTCCTGCCCTTTACCTGTTCAAGAACTTGGGAGAGCAGCCCCTGAACATGCCTGGGCAGTATAGTAAGAGGTAACCCTAGTGGTGAGGACATGGGTGAGCTGGCCCATAACTTTTCTACTATTTGATGGCTTGGACAAAGGATATATGCCCTTACCCCTCTTTTCACCATGTATAGCATGCAGGAGAGCTGGCCCTATTCCTCACAGGCTTCAACACTTGAGAGAGAGAGAGTGGCCCCTCTAACTAGCCTAGGGAGAACAATAGATGCGATAGGCACCTAACTCTGTGGGGGTTGTAGGTGAGCCAACGCTGAGGACATGAGAGCAGGAAAGCTGAGCTAGCACCTCACTGGCTGCAGCACTCTGGGAAGCAGAGCCTGTATTTCTTCTCACCAGTATAGTAGAGCTGGCCCCAATTGTGGAGGTGCAAGTGAGCCAGTCCCAAAGGTATGAGAGTGGGAGAACTGGCTCTAGCCCTTGACAGCTATGGTGTTGGATGAGTGAGCCGGGCAGTGCTGGCGAAGTTAGCTACTGGTGTGGATGCAGGAGATCTGGCAGGTTCATCAGCTCAGATACTACTACCCAGGCCCAGGTCCAAGGGGGTGAGTTGTCCCTCCCCAACATCTAACCTATAGGTGAACTGCTGGAGCTCTTGAAGGAGTCATGTCCTTCAGATGCAAAGCGGTTGTACTCCATGTCACAGGGAAACAACATGATATTTAAGAGGAGTCCTAGTAAAAATTCATTATTGATAATGTAGAAGAAGCCAGAGGCCTTCACTCATTCCAGTGAACCTTTGCAAGCAAAATGTGGAGAAAAAAAGGCATACTCTGGGACACACTGGGCTACACTATGGCTTCCCTAGTGAGACTTCATTTTCTTTAGTGGTGGAGATCACAAGGGTAGAGTGTGGGTATGAGGGAACAAGGAGATGAGTGGGATGGGGTGCATAATGTGAAATTCACAAAGAATCAATAAAAAGTTAAAGAAAAATAGATTGTTAAATAACAAAATGGTTTAAATTTTTCTAATTCAAAGTGCAAAAGAATCCTTTGATAGTGCTTATGAGAAAGAAGAGTTTGTTCCAAAGAAAGTTTAAATATTTAGAAAAAAATTAATATGAACTAGATCTGACACACCCTATAGAGGGTCAATACTTCTATATTTTTAAAAGTGTATATATAAAGGTAAAACAGAAACAAAGCCGGTAATATTGTTAATAAATCTATGAGTTTAAATGTATAACAGCATTTGATATGATGACACATGGATAGAGTGAGCCCAATACCACAGCAATTTGCTTTGACTTTCACTACTCTATTCTCTTCACAGTGCTTTTCTCTGGGAAATGTTCCCTTTAGCTTTAGTTACTCTCTTTCTTTCTTTCTTTGTAGCTCATAGGTTTTGTCTTCTTCTTATTACTATAATATTTTATTCAGAATATCCATGATTTTGTCCCTTGAAAAAATTATCTTCACTACTATCTGATGTGGGAATATTCTTTCATTTTCTTTATTTTGTAAGCACATGTTCTCAGATTCCCAGCCTTTAGGTCTGTCCCTTCATCACAGCTCTTCGTAATTGTCTTCACAAAGTGAGGCTGTGCAACTGATTCACCCAGATTCAAAAGCAGATTTCAGCCTCTCTCTGTGACAAAGACTGAGTCTCTATAATCTTCAGACTTCTCACAGGTTAAATGAGGATAGAGATAATTATCCCATAAAACCAGTAGAACTGAGGATCATTCGTGGATGACAAAGAAGGATGAGTTTGGAGAAGGTGAATTTTAAGCTCTTGCACAGAAATGTAATGTATGTTAGAGCAGAAGAAAAGCTATCACGTTAAGAAGATTATTTGAAGCCTATTGTCTAGCTGTTAAAAATAAAACAGTGTGATAAGAACTACAGAAAAGAGTAGGCAGCTATTTGTGCTCATCACTTAACATTAATCCAGATGACAAATAATTATAGATCTACATCTTAGTGTCAGACAATTATACAGAGAAACAGTGAATAAGGCTTCAATAGGATAAAAGTCATGGACCCTAGTAACAAAAGCAATAACACTTGTCTGGAAAATAATTGCTAAATGCTTACATTGAAAATAAATGATCAGAGAAACAGGACGTGGAAAATTGTTTTAATCTGTGAGGACAGAGGACTTAAAGTGACAGCAACAGCAGAATAAAACTTAGGAATACATCATGGCAGGAAAATTGAAGAGCTAGCAACTCAAAGAAGTAATGGTGATTGTAGTGGCTATTTCTGATTGTCAACTTGACTATAGCTGGAATGAATTACAATCCAGAATTAGAAGGCTCATCTGTGATCTAGATCTTGAGTCTGGAAGACACAAGTTTCAGGTGTGGTGGTATGCACACCTCTAATCTGGGCCACACTTGCTGCTCAAGATCTACAGAAGGACATTGGAAGGAGGAAGATTCAATCTTTTTGCCTGCAAGCCTTGTGGGACTAAGCGACTGCTAGATTCTCGGGTTTTTGTTCACAGCTACTGCTGACCATTGTTGGGGAGTTTGATATAGACTATAAGTCATTAACAAATTCCCTTACTATATAGAGACTACCTATAAGTTCTGTGACTCTAGAGAACCCTGACTAATACAGAAGTTGGTACTGAGAGTGGCTCTAGAGGCGCAGGAAGCAGTGGAAAGATGAATCTTTTAAGAATCTGGAGTTGGTTTAATAATTCACCAGCACCTTCAACTGCTGAAACCTCTCCAGATTCGCTCTCTTCTGGGAGCTTGGAGGATATTGAAGGTCCATGGTTGGAAATGTATTTTAAACTTAAAGAAGCTAATGCCATTGAGCATCTTGATGAATTGGGTGATTGTGTGCTCAAAACTTTTTGCAATATGGGAAAAATAATTGAAAGTGACTTTGCTGGCCAGTTGCTCTTAGAATTTTTGGAAAAGATGATGAAGGAAAAGGAGTTGTATAATAAAATTGAACGGGTCCAGATGCAAGTGACCAATCTAAAAGTTGCTAAGTGTGTCCTTGAAGAGAATCTTCTCTTCAGCAGCCATAGACCTCAAGTTATAGAAAATCAAACTGAAACCCTCATTATAAGGTTGGCTGAATTGCAGCAAAAGTTCAGGTCTTAGCCTCAGAAGGTGTCAGCAGTTAAAGTAAGGGCATTAATTGGCAAAGAATGGGATCCTATAACTTGGGATGGGGATATGTGGGAAGACCCTGTTGAAGCTGAAAATTCTGAATTTTCAGATTCTCAATGGTTTACCCCACATAAGGAAGTAGTATCCTCAGCCCCACCACTTGAAATAATGTCTTCTCCACATGAAGAAGTTAATCCCTCAGGGTCTGATGGGCCAGCGGTGACTTTTGCTGAAGAAAATGGCAGACAAGATAATATTTATGTTTCTCAAGGCCCACCAATAGTTTCTTCTAGACCTATAACCAGACTTAAGGCAAAACAGGCCCCTAGAGTAGAGGTAGAAAGTGTAGTCCATGAGTGCTACACTACTAAGGAGCTTAATGAGATTGCTAATTCGTTCAAGCACACGTCTGGAGAATGTGTGTGGGAATAGATTTTAAGGGTGTGGGGTAATGGTGGAAGAAACATAAACTAGATCAGGCTGAGTTTATTGACATGGGTCCTCTAAGTGGAGATTCAAAGTTTAATATGGAAGCTCGTACAGTTAAAAAATGTGTTGGAAGTTTGTTTGAATGGTTGACTGAAGTGTTTATCAAAAGATGGCCTATTGAAAAGGTTTTGGAGATTCCTGATATCCCTTGGTTTGGTGTTGGTGAAGGGATGTTAAGGCTCAGGGAAATTGCAATGCTAGAGTGGATACGTTGTGTAAAACCTAATTCTCCACAGTGGGAAGGCCCAGATGATATGCCCTTCACCAATACTATAAGATACAAACTGGTGAGAGGGGCACCAGCACATTTGGACAGTTTTGTTCTTGCCCTTTTCCTTGTGCCAGACCTTAGGGTTGGAGATGCTGCTGCTCAATTAGATGAATTAAATGCAATGGATTTAATTGGGTCTCGAGGTAACAAGGGCCAGGTGGCAGCATTGAATCACCAGAGACAAGGTGGTCATAATTATTATAATGGACAGCGTAGAAAAAACATTTATAATGACATATACCGTGATGGTCAGCACAGAAGAAGTGAAATTTATAATGGCATGACTTGTTCAGACCTTTGGTTCTGGCTAATCTGTCATGGTGTTTCCAGGTATGAAATACATAAGAAGCGTACTGCATATCTGTTTGATCTGTATAAGCAGAAAAATTCTCAAACAAATGAAAGAAAGGCTACAATGAATCCTGACAAAAGGCAATCTTGGCCAGTGAATCAATTTCCAGACTAGAGCCAGTTTACAGACCCAGAACCCCTTGAATGAAAGAGTGGACGGGTTCCGCTGAGGAAGGATCTTGATAAGACACCTAAAAGTTTTGCTGTTAGACTTTCTCCAGTCCTTCCCTAGAGGGACCTATGGCCTTTTACAAGGGTAACTGTACACCAGGGGAAAGGAAATAATCAGATTTTCAGGGGTCTATTGGATACTGTCTCTGAATTGACGTTGATCCGAGGAGATCTTAAGAAACATTGTGGCCCTCCAGTTAAAGTAGGAGCTTATGGAGGACAGGTGATTAATGGAGTTTTGACTGATGTCCTACACACAGTAGGTCCAGTATGTCCCCGAACACATCCTGTGGTCATTTCCCCAGTTCCATAATGTATAATTGGGATAGATATACTTAGAAATTGGCAGAATTCTCACATTGGTTTCCTGACATGTGGAGTGAGGACTATTATGGTTGGAAAGGCTAAATGGAAGCCATTAGAGTTGCCTCTGCCAAAGAAAATGGTGAATCAAAACAGTACTGTATTCCTGGAGGAATTGCAGAAATTACTGCCACTATCAAGGACTTGAGAGATGATGGGATGGTGGTTCCCACCACATCTCCCTTTAACTCTCCTATCTGGCCAGTGCAGAAGACAGATGGATCATGGAGAATGACAGTTGACTATCAAAAACTAAATCAGGTAGTAACTCTGATTGCAGCTGCTGTACCAGATGTAGTTTCATTACTTGAGCAAATTAACACATCTCCTGGTACCTGGTATACAGCTATTGATCTAGCAAATGCCTTATTCTCAGTACCTGTCCATAAGGACCACCAGAAGCAGTTTGCTTTTAGTTAGCAAGGCCAGCAATATACCTTTATAGTTTTGCCTCAAGGATATGTTAACTCCCCTACCCTGTGTCATAACTGAGTTAGAAGGAATCTTGAACATATGTTTCTTCCACAAAATATCACATTGGTGCACTATATTGATGACATTATGCTGATTGGACCAAGTGAGCAGGAAGTAGCAACCACTTTGGACTCACTGGTAATGCATATGCGTATCAGAGGATGGGAAATAAATCCAAGCAAAATTCAAGGACCATCTACCTCAGTGAAATTCTTAGGAGTCCAGTGGTGTGGGGCATGTAGAGATATTCCTTCTAAAGTGAAAGGTAAATTATTGTACCTGGCCCCTCCCACTACTAAGAAAGAAGCACAGTGTTAGTGGGTCTATTTGGATTCTGGAGGCAGCATATTCCTCACTTGGCTGTGTTACTCAGGCCCATTTACCAAGTGACTCAGAAAGCTCTAGCTTTGTGTGGGGTCTGGAACAGGAGAAGGCTCTTCAACAGGTCCAGGCTGCTGTGCAGGCTGCTCTTCCCCTTGGACAATATGATTCAACAGACCTGATGGTATTTGAGGTGTCAGTGGCAGATAGAGATGCTGTTTGGAGCCTCTGTCAGGCTCCTGTAGGTGAATCACAGAAGAGACCTTTGGGATTTTGGAGCAAATCTCTACCATCATCTGCAGACAAC
Source organism: Uromys caudimaculatus (assembly GCA_028551405.1). Classification (NCBI taxonomy): domain Eukaryota; kingdom Metazoa; phylum Chordata; class Mammalia; order Rodentia; family Muridae; genus Uromys; species Uromys caudimaculatus. The sequence continues at coordinate 14,125,012 of CM052708.1, read as the reverse complement.
TATTCTCCCTTTGAAAAACAGCTCCCTTAACCTGCTATTGGGCCTTAGTGGAAACTGAACATTTGACAATAGGACACCAAGTTACCATGTGACCTGAACTGCCCAGCATGAGCTGGGTGTTATCAGACCCTCCAAGTCATAAAGTAGGATGTGCACAGCAGCAGTCTATTATTAAATGGAAGTGCTACATCCATGATCGAGCCCTAGCAGGACCTAAAGGCACAAGCAGGTTACAAGAAGAAGTTGCTCAAATGCCTATGGTTTCTACTCCTGTAACAATGCCATCTGCTGCCAAGTATGTGCCTATAGCCTCATGGGGTGTTCCCTATGATTGGCTGACTAAAGAAGAGAAGACTAGGACCTGGTTTACTGATGGCTCTGCACGTTATGCAGGCACCACCCAGAAGTGGACAGCTGCAGCATTACAACCCCTTTCTGGGACAACCCTGAAAGATACAGGTAAAGGAAAATCTTCACAGTGGGCAGAACTTCGGGGAGTACACATGGTATTAGTTTGTTTGGAAGAATAAATGGCCAGATGTACAATTGTTCACTGACTCATGGGCTGTAGCCAATGGATTGGCTGGATGATCAGGGACTTGGAAAGATCGCGATTGGAAAATTGGTGAGAAAGACATCTGGGGAAGAAGTATGTGGATAGATCTCTCCAAATGAGCAGAGGATGTGAAGATATTTGTGTCCCATGTAAATGCCACCAAAAGGTGACTTCAGCTGAGGAGGAGTTCAATAATCAAGTGGATAAGATGACCCATTCTGTGGACAGTCAGCCTCTTTCCTCAGCCATCCCTGTCATTGCTCAGTGGGCACACGAACAAAGTGGCTATGGTGGCCGAGATGGAGGTTATGCTTGGGCTCAACAACATGGCCTTCCACTCACCAAGGCTGACCTGCCTACAGCTGCTGCTGAATGCCAGATCTGCAAAAGCAGAGAACAACACTGAGCCCTAGATATGGCATCATTCCTGGAGGTGACCAGCCAGCAACCTGGTGGCACATTGACTACATTGGACCACTTCCTCTGTGGAAAGGACAACGTTTTGTTAGATACTTATTCTGGTTATGGATTTGCCTTTCCTGCATGTAATGCTTCTTCCAAAACCACCATCAGTGGACTTACAGTATGCCTTATTCATTGTCATGGTATTCCACACAATATTGCTTCTGACCAATGAACTCATTTCACAGCCAGAGAAGTGTGACAGTGGGCGTACGATCATGGAATTCACTGGTCTTACCATGTTCCCCATCATCCTGAAGCAGCTGGTCTGATAGAAAGATGGAATGGCCTTTTGAAGACACAGTTACAGTGCAAATTAGGTGGCAGCAGCATGGAGGGCTGGGGCAGAGTTCTTCAGGAGGCAGTATATGCTTTGAATCAGCATCCAATATATAGTACAGTTTCTCCCAGAGACAGGATCCATGGGTCCAGGAATCAAGGGGTGGAAAAGGGAATAGTTCCACTCACTATCACTCCTTGTGACCCTCTGGGAAAATTTTTTCTTCCTGTCCCCACAACTCTAGGTTCTGCTGGTTTAGAAGTTTTGGTTCCAGAGTGGGGAGTGCTCCTACCAGGAGCTACAACAAACATTCCATTGAACTGGAAGGTCAGACTTTCCCTGGATACTTTGGGCTTCTAACGCCCTTAAACCAACAGGCAAAGAAAGGAATAACAGTGTTAGGAAGGGTGATAGATCCAGATTACCATGGGGAAATTGGACTGCCTCTCCACAATGGAGGTAAGAAGGATTATGTCTGGAGTGCAGGAGATCCCTTAAGGCGTCTCTTAGAACTACCATGTCCTGTGATTAAAGTCAATGGGAAACTACAATAGCCTAATTCAAGCAGAATGACAAAGGATGCAGACCCATCAGGAATGAAGGTATGGGTCACTCCTCCAGGAAAAGAGCCAAGACCTGCTGAGGTGCTTGCAGAGGGTGGAGGAAATACAGAATGGGTAGTAGAGGAAGGTAGTTATAAATACCAGCTAAGACCACGAAACTGGCTGCAGAAATGAGGACTATAAAGTAATATGAATGCTTCTGTTGTATTTTGTTAAGAACATATTTGTCTTCCAATTTCTTTAACATCAGTTGGTTTTTAAGTTGAGATACTAAAGGAATGTTTCCAAGGGACATTGCCCAATTGTAAGTTTATAAATGTGTTTGCAATTGTATGAGAAAGAGTTATATCATGTTAAGCGTAATTATGACCTTGTTATTGTTTCATGTAGATATGAGATATTATTTGGGTCAAGTTGACAAGGGGTGGATTGTAGTGGCTATTTCTGATTGTCAACTTGATTATATCTGGAGTGAATTATAATCCAGAATTAGAAGGCTCACCTGTGATCTAGATCTTGAGACTGGAAGACACAAGTTTCAGGTGTGGTGGTACACACCTCTAATCTGGGCCACACCTGCTGCTGGAGATCTACATAAGGACATTGGAAGGAGGAAGATTCAATCTTCTTTGCTGGCAAGCCTTGTGGGACTAAGCGACTGCTAGATCCTCAGGTTTTCATTCACAGCTACTGCTGACCATTGATGGGGAGTTTGACTACAGACTGTAAGTCATTAACAAATTCCCTTACTATATAGAGACTACCTATACGTTCTGTGACTCTAGAGAACCCTGACTAATACAGTGATTTAGGTGCTTTCTAAATGCAGGCTTCAGTTGTGTATAGTAAGACTCCATTCCAGACTCAAAATTGTTAAATTAATATTAACTTTTTAAAAAATGTCTATTCACTTATCTTATTTCCTCATATTTATAAGTTGTATTTTCTCACTTATCTCTTTAGAAAGAACAATTTCATACTTTATATATGTAAACATATATACATAAATGCATTTGCATGTGTAACATTCATACACGTGTGTACACACATGAACACATGCATATGCACATGTTTGTGGAAAGGATTAACATGTGTATGTGTACATGTGGAGGCCAAAGATCAATTTTTAAAATTGTTCTCTCTCTCTTTTTTTAGTTATGTTATTTATTTACATTTCAAATGTTGTCTCCCTTCATGGTTTCCTCTCTGCAAGACCCCATCCCATTCCCTCCACACCGCCCCTATGAGGGTGCTCTCTCTGCCCACCTACCCACTCCCACCTCATGGCCCTAACATCCTCTTATCCTGGGGCACTGAGACTAAAGAACAATAGAGGTATTGTTCTTTAGTTGCCATCAACGAATTTTTTTGATACTTTATCTTTCACCGGCTTGAAAGTCATCATCAAGTATAACTGATTGGGCTCAGCAGTCCCAGGGGTCAGCCTATTCTGTCTCCCTAGTCATGGGATTAGATTACAAGTTCCTCCTTTTGTTTACAAAACTTGCAGGGGATCACATTTATACAGCACTTCATTTACTGACATCTGTCTCAGCCTTATTTCTTAGTTCTTATGATTTCTATATCAATATATTTAAATTTCTAGTTTCACAATTTGTTGATATATTTTCCAATTTACAAACAACTATAGCAAGATACATGCACATGTCTATATGAGTTTTGTGGAGTATACATCTAAGCATATATTGTTGTATAGACATGTCATGCATATACCTATAAAAATTCTGAATCCATTATTTTTATTTGTGATTCTTCCAATTCATCATTTAGGCAGAAATTACTGTCCTTCAAAAACATTGTTGCCACTAAGTAATTTTAAAGCAGCCTAACTCTGACTTTTCTTATACCCAATATCCGTTAGTGAGTACTATACATTTTATTCAATTCTGCAGCTCATCCTGAAAATTTGAGATTATTAAGACAGCACAGAGTAATAAAATACTATTTCCTTTGACCAAAAGGCTGTCTTCCAGTGATATGTAATTATTTGATTTAGATAATTTAAAAATAAATAATACTCTAAATATAGCTCCTGAGTCATTTAGGAACACTACAACTATTTCACAGCTCATGTTGTCCATGAGCATTGCATTCCAGAAAACTAATTTTATTTGACCGTGCCGCTAGTACACAATTCTAGTGAACTGTGCTCCATTAGGATGGATGATTTGGAGATTTATCTCATATGCTACAGGTATTTGCTCTTAATTGAAGAGCAATTGCAATTGACCTGAACTAGTCAAGAGATCCTGCTAAATTCAGAATAACTAACAAAGAGTTCCCTATATGGTAACCATTCTAGTTTAAATGGAAAAAAAAAAAAGACTATAGAAAAATTTAAAACTCCAAGAATTCTCTATGTTAATGGATATAATGTGAGGGTTATAGTTGCTTTTGTTCTATTGCTGTGAAGAAAAACCTGGAAAAAGCAATTGGAAAGGCAGCAAAGGAGGATTGTTGATTGAACTTATAGTTTGAGAGTACAGTCCATCCTGGCAGTAAAGAGATGAAAGCATCAGCTTGAGGCTGCTGGTCACATTAGATCCACAGAGAAGAAACAGAGATGGGAAGAATGTCTAGGCCTCTCTTACTCTCTGCTTTCTAGACAGGTCAGGTCACCAGCCTATGGAATACCCCTAACAGTGAACCCAAGTACTTTCAGGCCAGGTCAGGCCACCAGCCTGTGGAATGCCCCTAACAGTGAACTCATATATTGTCAGGCCAGGTCAGGCCACCAGCCTGTGGAATGCCCCTAACAGTGAACTCATATATTGTCAGGCCAGGTCAGGCCACCAGCCTATGGAATACCCCTAACAGTGAACCCAAGTACTTTCAAGCCAGGTCAGGCCACCAGCCTGTGGAATGCCCCTAACAGTGAAAGTTTCCCAAGTCCTTTCAACCACATTCTCTCCTAACTACAATGCTGGCTTTGATATAGAGTTCCAAATTTGTACTGCTCACTTTGCATTTTGTGATTATATTTTGTTCTAAAACAAATAATTTTATCTTTTGTTCATTTGGAATCATATGAAGAAGATTCTGACTAAGTTATATCACTATCTTTATTTTACATTAAAATCATTATTAATAAAATAATTCGGGTTATACCTTTGTAAGTATTTATAAATACCAAATTCTAAAATATTATGCAAAATGTTGTCACAGTGAAAACATGACTTGGAGTTTCTAGTGGTTTTCTTTTTTTTTTTTTTCTTTCTTTCTTTCTTTTTTTTTTGGTTTTTCGAGACAGGGTTTCTCTGCGTAGCCCTGGCTATCCTGGAACTCACTCTGTAGACCAGGCTGGCCTCGAACTCAGAAATCTGCCTGTCTCTGCCTCTCAAGTGCTGGGATTAAAAGCATGTGCCACCACTGCCCGGCTCTAGTGGTTTTTAAGATTCCATATTATGGCCATAGAGAAACTTAGAATATATCTTTAAGAAGCATTGTGACAATTTAACAGAGTCATATTAATGTTGAAAGGAAAACAAAATGAAGATATCTGATAAGAACATTATGGGTATAAGGCAAAAAGAATCAAATTTATATTAATATTGTTGAATTTACTTTCCAAAAAATGATCCTCTATAAAGTAGACAGAAGTAATAAGAGCCAAGAAAATGTAATTTTCATTATCTATATAAGAGGATAAAATTCAAAACTCATTAACTTTCATTCCTTTAAGTTTAAGGAACTTATCTGAGTTTGATTCTGTTTCTAGATCTTTTATGAGGATTTGTCAAATAAGTTATACCGACTATTAGAGACATGATAAAGATGAAAGAGAATATTGTCTATCAGGACACTGCATAAAAAAATCTTTTATTTTGCTATAGATTTAGGAATGATTTCTATTTTCAATGTTTCTCATATTCCATAATTTATAAGAGAATGCAGGTTAAAAGTATAAGAAAATTAGAAACCATATCACCATTCCCAAAAAACCTATAGATTCATTGCAGCAGACAGACTCATTAGCACATATTTAAATATGTTAATGGCAAACTAACTTTCTTCAGACTTACTGCTTGGGAATATATCTTAGAAAGGAGACAAAACCAGCATAAGATAGCGACTTCTAATACAAATTTTCCATTAGCTCCCATAATAATGATAGCTCAGGAAAATCCACTGCCATTTGCTATAAAATGAGTTATGGGAAAGTGTTGGGTATCAATTTTACACTCCAGCTCAGTATTAGAGCTGATAATAATAGACTTCCTGCGCAGAACTAGGACAGAGGTGGGTTGAGAATCTGTGGGCTGGATAACAAGACAACAAGCCAAAGCTTTCATAAGGCACAGTGGTTTTATACTTCTCGTGCTTTTCTGACTTCTGGAAGCTATTCCTACTGGGAAGTAATCCTAACATTTGAATTTCGACATTAAGTTTTCATTTATCTGTAGGAAAATTGTGAATTTTTTTTGCTCCTTAGATCTTCATACATTAGGCAATACCGTACGTTTAGAGGTTTAGAGTATGGTATCAGAAAAACACTACTAATGCCCCAGTCGAAACTATTTTACTCAAGTAGATAGTGCAGATAAAATCAACACTACCATAATAACACATCTATAATTGTGACTGAATGGGCAAGAGCCTTGTAGCTTAGTCCTTTCAGGACAGTGATACAGAGAACCTACGGGTTTATTTACTAGTCACTAAAAGAGGATCTAATTTTGAAGAATTTATCTTTTCCAAATCCATGCCTTCTTTTCTTCCTTTCAGTAGGAGACCTATAGAAGTTCAAAATCTCACTATTGTAAAAATCCCTTCTCAGCAGTAGAGACTGGAGAGAAAGGATCC
>CM052708.1:14080705-14117827 GCA_028551405.1 Uromys caudimaculatus | reverse complement strand
GGATCCTTTCTCTCCAGTCTCTACTGCTGAGAAGGGATTTTTACAATAGTGAGATTTTGAACTTCTATAGGTCTCCTACTGAAAGGAAGAAAAGAAGGCATGGATTTGGAAAAGATAAATTCTTCAAAATTAGATCCTCTTTTAGTGACTAGTAAATAAACCCGTAGGTTCTCTGTATCACTGTCCTGAAAGGACTAAGTGCTCATAAAGCCAGCAAGAATGCTTTATGAGCACTCTGCATTTACAGGAGTCTATGAAAACAGAGTTAGCATCTGTTCCATCTACTAGTTTTAGCAGCCAGTATATAAACTCTTCTCTAGATTCCCTTCTTTCTTTTCACCTTTTTGACGGTCAAAACAATAACATTAAGGAGCATATTCCATTAGGCAGAGAAGCTACACAAGACCTTTACAAACAGTTTCTTTTTATTCAAAGATACTTGGAAACGTGTTCTCTTAATTCAGAGAGTATGCTTGATATGTGACCTAACATTTTCAATGCTACATCAATGGGTTGATGCATTCCTGAATACAATGGCTCAGACTGGGTCACTAAAGAGCCATGATGACTATCATTGATTTTATATACTGTTGCTTAGTCATGTGAAAGCGTGCACATGCGCACACACACACACACACACACACACACACACACACTTCTTTGCAGTTTGACGATAAGCAGAGATAGCTGAGATCACAGCTTACAAGTTCAGTTTCTTCTTTTGATAAACATACAAAAATACTTTTTTTTGTTGTTAAAATAGTTTTAAAAGAAAATTTCAACATTTTAGTACATAGTTTTGTGTATCCATAGATTATTTTCTGATATACCTAAATGGTCCACAGTTTTATCTTAAAATGATAAAGCTAGTTTCCTGAGCTATCTAGTCTCAGGATCTGGGTCATACAAATAGTGTCTGGTATGAGTTCCTTCTTATGGAATGGGACTAAAATTAAATCAGATGGTTTTTGGTTTTCTACACACAAGCTCTATCCCAACACTTTACTAATATATTTCTCAAGGAGGACACAACTAAAGATCACATTGTTGTGGCTGGGTTGGTGATTTTTCTTTGGCTAGATACAAAGCACCATACTATACCAACGACTCTAGCACATAGTAATGAAATCTCTATGTAGGCACCAGTTGGCATTCTCCTTGTTCAGTGAATTGGGTAAGTGTTATATTTAGTGGGCTTGCCATAATTTTGTGAACAGACTGGAGTTTAGAACAGTGTGATTTGTTTGGATGGTCTTATTGAATCCCTTTGGCCAACGACTCAAATATGTATAACTCAATCCTTGTACTGGAAGCTTTATTTGGTGACAAGAGATGAGCAGTTTAAACTCTGTCTCTTCCCCTGTTTAATGATTTCCTTTAGATCCTCTTCATATACATGTATACACACACACATATACATATGTATATACATATATACATATCTATATATATATATACACACACATATACATCTATATATATACACATATACATCTATACACACACATACACACAAACACACACACACACACACACACACACACACACACATATATATATATATATATATGATATAAAATAGTAGCTTCTGCATTAGGTTTCCAACATACCACAACAAATAGAGCCAAAATTTGTCTGTCTCTTCTCATATTTGCTACCTTGTACTCCACTTCCTTTCCTCTCCGACTTGATCCTCCTTTTCCATTTTCCGGCCATTCATGCAAAACTATGCCATTTCCTTTTCCTAGGGAGATCTATCAGTTACCTCATAGGTTCTTACCTCTATCATAAGTTATGTGATGTTATAGATTGTAGCTTGGTTATCATTAACATCCCAGCTAATGTCCATATATTAGTGAATACATGCCATCTTTGTCTTTCTGTGACAAGCATACCTCAACTATGCAGTATAAATTTATTTGCATATTTCAGTATATATGAAATTATATTATTATTATACCTTTGTAATATACACATACAGTGACTAACACACACAAACACAAACACACACAGAGTGACTGATATTCCATCATGCGGATATTCCACATTTCTTTAACATTCCTGTGTTGAAGAATATCTATCTAGATTATTCCCAATTATCATCTATTATGAACAGGATCACATAAACTTGTTGGAGCAAATATCTTTATTTTAGGATAAAGCATCCTTTGTGTATATGCCCATTACTAGTATAGCTAGATCTTGAGGGAGATCTGTTTCCATGTTTCCAGAGAACTACTCTGATTTCTGTAATACATGTAAAAGACTTCAGTCCCTCCAGCAATAGATGGATGCTCCCTTGATTCCAAATTGTCACCAGCATGAGGTGTCACTTGTTTTGTTTATCTTAGCCATTCTGATGGTTGTAAGACAAAATCTCAAAGTAGTTTCAATTTGCATCTCTCTTATAACTAAGGATGCTGAACATTCCTTCAGGTGAGTCTCAATCATTTGAATTTGTTCTTTTGAAATTGTCTGTTTTGATGCATACCCCATTTTTAATTGGATTATTTGTTTTCATGATATATACATTTTTTTTCTTTTATTTCTTAAGCATTCTTGATATTAGGCCTTTATCAGAAACTTAGTAGATTAAACAAACAAACAAAACAAAAACAAACAAATAAATGCTTTCAAGTCTGTTGGTTTTTGCTTTGTCTGAATATTATTGTCCTTTGGCATGGAGAAGCTTTCCAGTTTTCTGCAACACACACACACATACACACACACACACACACACACACACACACACAAACATATAGACATACACACACAAACAGACACACACACAGACAGACACAGACACACATACACATACGCACTCACACACACACACACACACACACTCACACACACAGACACACTCACACACACTCATACACACACTCACACACAGACACATACACACACAGACACACATTTAGACACAGACACACACACAGACATACACAAACATGCAGACACACACAGAGACATACATACAGACACACAAAGACACACAGAGAGACATACATACAGACACACACACTCACACACACACAGACACACATAGACACAAACACACACACACTCATACACACACTCACACACATAGACACACACACAGATACACAGATACAGACACACACACAAAAACAGACACACACACACACACAGATACATATGCACAGACACTTGCATACACATACTCACACACACACACAGACACACACACAGACATTCATATACATATACTCACACACACTCACACACACACAGACACACATACACACACACACTCACACACACTCACACACACAGACACATACACAAACACACACAGACACAGACACACACACAGACACATACGGACACACACAGAGACATACACACAGACACACAGAGACACACAGACACTCACATACACACACAGACACACAGACACACTCACACACACTCATACACACTCACACACACAGACACATACACACACAGACACACACAGAGACATAGACACACACAGACACACATATACAGACACACACACACTCACACACACAGACACACACAGAGACATACATACAGACACACAGACAGACACACAGATAGACACACACACACAGACACACAGACACACACATACACACAAGATAGAAGAAGCAATACTCCAACAAACTCCAGCAACTTTAATTTTTCCCACAGATTATATATCCCAGAAAAGTCTTTCAAGCAGTATAAAAGTTACAATGTGATTGCATTCCAAATATTTTTTAGTGAATGATTACAACGAACAATATACATGAATAAACATTTTATGTATTCCCCATGAAAAAAAACCAAACCAAGGACCCACATACATTCATGTTTAAGTAACTTGTTATGGATTAACAAAGTATAAGTCGGCAAAATATTTTTCTCAGCCATTTCTCCGTCAGGTTGCAATGTGCAGTTATGGAGAAAGAAGCAATCATTTTGTTATTTATCATAAAATTAATCTTATAAAAATCACAAGATATCACAAATCTAAGCTTTTATGTAAAAAGTCACAAATTCAGATAGGCTGTATCTGAAAATGAGAAATATACCTGATGTTGTATAACTATTTCCTGTCTTTCAAATTTTTCTGCTGTTATTGGTTCATCAAATCACCTGTAGAGGAGCACTATATTCTGTACTATCAATAAAGACAATGCTTTTTTAAAAAAAAATCAGTCACTTTTACTTTAAATCGTCAAGGTACACACCTACTCATTAACATTTTTATGAAACCATACCAGGAAGCTGAGAGCAAAAATAGATACAAGAAATTAATCGTCACCTAATCACCAGCCCTTCTTTAGCAAGAAGGGCATGCCACCGAGCCCTCGTTGGGCTGCCACTGTTCATGTTACTTGACCTCAGTAAGTCCTGCTCTCAATTGTCAAGAGCAGGGCTTTCTGAACTTTAAATTGCTTACCAGTATTTTCTATAAGAAAGACACTGACAAAAACATCGTAACATAAGTTTGCTATTAATTTACATCTCTAAATTCTTTCTAAAGATGGTGGTTTCATGATTAATCTGCTCTAGCAGCAATGCATGAAAAATAACAATCACTATTATGTAAGTGCCAAGGACACTGCCCAGCGAGGGACTGGAGCTTTCATACAACTTACAGATTTTGAGGTATGGAATGACCACAAGGGCAACACTCAGAGCAAAACTCCAGAACAGTAAGACGTCCTCAGGCTACATAGTCCTCGGGGCTCTGTCTCTCCTAGGCATAGCGATTGTGTGGTGCTAACTACTGACCACATTCCACGAGGTCTAAAGCCGGTTGTTCCTCTTACACAGCCCCCAACAGTTTATCACATATGAAGTTGAAACCTGTGCGCTCTGGATCTATGTCGCAATAATTGATAAGGATTCCATTCAATCTATAGATTATTTTTTGCGTGAGGGACATTTGTGAGTAAGTAATCTAATATGGGAGATCTATCTTCTGATATAATTTTAAATTTATTTCTTCAATCTCTTAAATGGTTTTCTCGTACAAGTTTTTCACTTGTATTAACCAGATTCTTTTATATTTTGAGAGACTATGTGGAAAATGTTGTTTCCTCAGATTCTTTCTTAGTCTACGTACCATTTCTATGCAGGTTTGTAGGTTAATTTTATATCCGCCTTCTTTACTGAAGGCGTTTTTCAGTTGTACATTTTTCCTGGTGGAATTTTTGGAATTATTTATGTATACTATTATATCATCTGAAAATAATCGTATTTTTACTTCTTCCTTTCTAATTTGTATTCTCTTGATCCCCTTCAGTTGTGTTTTTGTTCTAGCTAAGACTTCAAGAGCTAAATTGATTAAGCAAAGAAAGAGTGGGACAACCGTGTCTTGTTTCTGATTTTAGTGGAATTGATTTAAGTTTCTCTCCATTTATGTTATCTGCTGGATATGGACTTGCTCTGGACTGCCTTTGTTATTACCCCTAAGAACTTCAGAAATTTTATCATGAAAAAATGTCAGACTATCTTTTTTCAAAGAACAGCTTGGGATATACGGTAAAAAACTGAATACTCTCTCCGGTACATTATCAAATCCAATTTTATCATCATGGAAGTAAGTTACTTTCATTTTCTATTATGAAATGTGGAAAGGCCAGCTTTTTACATTAATTACCTACTGATCACATTTTCTCCATTTATGATATATAACTCCAGAGTTTAGTTCACCACAATAAATTATTAAAAACTGTATAATTTATAGCTTTGATATCTTCAAGTTGGGAATATAATTAAATAAGTTGTTACTCTTATAATACTATTTTAACTTAATCTTTGAAAATTTCATGTGTCTACACAACCTGTCTTCTCTCCGTGCAGCTTTCGCCACCTAATTCTCTGGTTCCGAGCATCTCTGCCAGATTTTATGTCCTCTTTAAGATGCATCGAAATCATTCTTCTTCATGCTTGACAAATAAAGCAAAAAGCACATGCAAGGAAAATGTTCAAAATGATGATTTCTCTTTCATCCAGGATTGTTACTGTCCAGAAAATAGACGTTGTTTTGTTTATTTAATGACAACAGTAACAATTGTGTTCTAACTGCTACTCTGGGTATGGCTTCTGTCTGGAAATACTTAAACATTTTCTAGCAGAGGTTTGACAAACGAAAGAGGAATAGTTTAAACAGAATTGGTTTCTTTCCTTTTGGGGGGAAAAATTTGTTATTGTATCACTTTATTGCTGAACATATATAATAAAAGAGACACATATTTCAAGCAATTAAGCTTTAAAATCCATAAGGGATCAAGTTTAAATTTAAACCTGATAATGGAACTATTCAAAAGAGCATCGTTACTTTAGAAATTATTATATCATGTTTAATTCCATAGTCTTTTTTTTTTCATTTTCATTGGCATACATTTATTATACATAGTCTTTTGGTTATGATGTTTCAAACAAATGCTTTGTCCCATTTTATTTGTTCTTTATTAACTCTTTTGACCCACATATTCTTTCTCTTAGTTTATTATTTATTCATTAATTCATTTATTGGGGTTTATTATAGGAGCATACCATAATTCCAGAGCTTGTAATTGAGATAGTAGTTGGAGCCAAAATCCTGAGAATACCCCAGATCAGCTATTATGGAATACAAGTAAAACCACAAGTAAGACACCATTTTCTTTCTTGTCAAAAAATAGGTCACCATCACCAGGTTAAAGATAAAATTTGATTTTATATATATATATATATATATATATATATATATATATACACACACACACACACATATATATGTATATATATTAACAAATACATGCATGCATACATGTGCATATAGACATATATATGTGCATGCATCATACATAAAAGCAATAAGCACTTAATAAATTAAAGTATCAATTTATTTAATTCACATTGTCTATTTTAATGTGTGTTTTTGAAATATTTTTTCTTTTTTTTATAGTATAGAAATAGAGTTTATTTAGGGCATGGGGAGGGGAGTTAACAGGGTAGTAGAGCCAGAGAAAGGCAGAGAGAGGGAGAGAGTAGAGAAGAAGTGAGGTGGAGGCCGGCCATGACCACGTGGAGAGAGGGGGGAAGGGAATGGGAAGAGGTAAGAGATAAGAGATGTAAGAGAGATGCAAGAGACAGAAATAAGAGACTTTTCTTTTCTTGACATCTCTAGGAGAAGCTAAATCATTTTTCCATAGCTTCAGCAAGTGAAGTGAATAAACAGAGGTTCTGTCAGACTCCTCCGAATTTACTTGTTTCCTGAGGCAAGTAAAAGTATTTGGTCTTTGTGTCATCCTATAGATTAGGCTCGGTTTGCCCATACAGTAACTCAAAGATACAATAGTATCAAGACAAGAGCCAAATAAATGAACATGCTATCCAATTCGGTTTTGTCACAAGTGTTAATATTTATTCACCTTAAGCAAGTAACAGTGACTGAGGAATAGCATCTCCAAAGTGCATTTCATACAAAACCAATATTGAAGACTATATTTCCAGTAAACTGTTACTTGGGTAATGGTAAATGACATAACGTAAACAAGACTTGACATGCTTAAGTGTAAATAATGAAGTGTTATCTAATGCAGGAACAGAATATCCTTATGCTTTCAGATGAAACCTGGAGCTTTGGTGTTTGTATATAGCATTTGAAGTATCAAGATCAACAGTGGTTTTAGGTGGAATAACTAAATGATAATTTTGTTATTTAGGAAGAACATAGTTATACAGGAAACTAAACTGAATCAAATAATATATGAGTGTGTTCAGTATATGGCTCAGAGGAGACAATCAGGAAGGGAATCTAATTAAGATATTCTGGCTATTGATGGCACAAACCACTTTGTACCACTTTCAAAATTTATAATGGACTAATACTGTGCCAATACATATATAAGTAATTGTTATAATACCTACTATATCAGATACTATATTAGATCTATGGTGTTTTAAAATAGATACCAGTGATTTGAATCTCATCTGAATTTTATCATTGAGATTGGGAAAAACTCATAACAAACTAAGTAAAATTTGTCGTATTCACCTTAAGTCATGTGATCATAGTTTGTAACAAAATAAATATTATAAAATTTAGTGAGTTAGTATGAGAATTTTGCTGCCACACAGTCTAACTTCATGTTCTTCCATATTTGCTAGGTGCTTGACACAGTCTAAGCTCATATTCTTCCATATTTGCTAGGTGCTTGACATTGTCCAAGGTAAATAGGCCTTTTCCCTATCAGTTTCTTTGGCAGATAATAATAAAAATGTCTATCCCTAAGTTCCTTCTGAATTTAAATGAAGTTACAAATAAAAAGGGTAAATCAATAAATAGGCTTTATTTTCTATGGATGTAAAAATGTATGAAATGGGTTCCTTGGATAGAAGGAAATGATATGAAATGATATAGAACCAGTGATGCTTAAAGGCTGCCCCTGGTGTCTCTAGATAATCCTTAGGGAACTAAGTCACACTGGTAAAACACAGTGTGACTTCATCTCCAGCCCACTTCCATGATATACACATTTAGATTAAAAATAGAGCAAAGGTTTTAAGATGAATGGAAAGAATTACATTGTACAACACTTCTTAACTGCAATGAACTCCGTTAATGAACAAATATTTAAAAACACTTAATATAGAAAATTAAGAACAATACAATAAAACCATTAAAAACAAAGCTGAGACGTATATAAGCACTGCAGACATACACAACATTCTTACAAGTTTCAACTTTGCAGATTAAAAGTAAATATTTCCTGAGTAGAGAAATAATGGAATACTTATATGCTAGACAACTGGATTCTTAAGCAACTATGAATAGTATGATATATATATATATATATATATATATATATATATATATATATATATATATATATGACTATTACTGTAAAGTATATTATGCCAATTCTGTTTTAAATGATTTCAATTAGCTCATCAAATATTCAAACAAACTAATGTTTTGTGTTTCTTCTGGGGGTGGATATAGAAGTGAACTGAGAATTAAAATTAAGATAAACGCAATTATGAAGGCAAAATGTTTCAGAACGTGTATAGCTAAGTGAAATTGGACATGTTTTCAGAAAGAAGCATTGAATATGTAGCGTGAAAATTGCCAAATAATCACACAAATTTATGTAGTTCATTTTGCTACCATAATATTATTAATATGACATATGAAAACGACATTATGAACTTGCATGTGTGGCTATTCAGTATGTCTGTTTAAAGAGATAGACCAAATAAAGTAACGAAGTATGTCCCAGAGCTTCCCCATTTAAAGTTTCAACAAATCCTGGTGCCCTAAGAATGATATTGACCATGAAGAGGATAAGGAGTGTGTTGTGATGGGAGTAAAAACCAGCGCAGGTCTGAGACAGAATTACATTTTCAAGTGTACGATGGTTGATAAAGTGAAAAATTGCAAGTGGTGGGACAGGTTAGTGTTTGATTAATAACAGGAAGCAATAGAATCTTGGAACAATAACATCTTTAGAGTTTGCAGGCAAAGGCCATACTTAAGTGCATTGAAGAGTACCTGAGATGAGAAGGAGTACCGGCAGAAGTAGCATGGCACGTGTGACCTGCACTCTTACTGTATTGACTGCCAAACAGAGATTCAGGATGATTCCAGAGTGCTATGAAATCAGCACAAGGATTGTTCTATATGGGAGCCATGAGCATGATTGGATATGATGTTTCTACCCAAAAAGTGTAGAACAGTTCAGGCTGTGTGGGATGATTATTCTGGGACTGGAAGATGGCCAGTGTTGGTAGGACAATGAGTCAGGCAGCTATGACCTGATAGAGGGACATTCTAATGCACGATGACAAGAGATAAATACATTTTTATATATTTTCTTTATCTTTTTGATATCTTAGTCAAAAGAAGAAGAAAGAAGTTAGCCAGAACATTGAACAAAATAGAACAGATGGAATATTTAAACAACAGAATCGGAAACAAAATACAGATGTGTATGACCAATTTACTGAGTAGGAAAGACGAATATCATTGCCCGTACACCCGTGTTATGCCTGTCATTTAGTTTACTGGTTTCTGATATAGATAATGTGTCATTGTATGAAATTTCTGAGTGACAAAATTTGTATTTATTAAAACAAATTTAGTAACTTTTCAGATACTCTGTATCATATAGCATCCATTTATAAGTCTTCAGAAAGCAAAAGCATGAGATCCAAACCACTTGTGCTTCAAAGCAGGGAGTAAAAAGCTACGCATTCTGTAAAGATTGCATAGCAACCGATGTGGAGGTGATAGATGAGCACCTGAGTGAAAGATTAACAAAAGGAATCCTGGCTAACTGCACTGGTCAGAGAGCAGAGAACTCCGGTATTTTACTTGCTGTAGCATATTGATATTTTTTGTTTTATTATTTGTTTTCATAAAAATCATTCCAGTTAATATGAAATTTATAGTCCTGGTAGCATATACTAATTTAAAATATGAGGGTCTTTGTGCACATGAATTCTATGAAAAAAAAAAATGGAGAGTGAGTGTAAGAAAGTGGATAGAAACAGAATTATAAAAACAAGGCTGGAAAAAAACCTGAAGATAGATATCTGTTAACACATAGATAGAAAGTTTAGGGCAATGGGTTGACATTCTCAGTGATTTATGAAGAATTAGTTGTAAAACCCTGGGTGACAGTACAGGTGAAACAGTTCAGGACTCTCATGAAACAAGCGAGCAAGCATTTAGAGAACCTTCTCTTTTTCTGGTTTTTCAAGACAGGGTTTCTCTGAATAGCCCTGGCTGTCTTCTTTCTTTCTTACACAAAGGTATAAGTGGCTAGTTTGGATCATAGTGAATAACTATACTATTGTAATATCTAATGCTATTCCTTGGAAATTGTTAATTTTAATTATAGAGGAAGGTTCTTTTTAAGTCTTATAAAGGACAAAACTGAGATCCTTAATCCCAGAGTATCATGAGACTCTTTGGCCAAATAAATTAATAGTACTCTGCTATTCTGCTTTACTGATCCCTTTTTTTCTTTCTTTCTTCCTTCCTTCCTTTCTTTGTTTCTTTTTGATAGAGAAAAAGTCAAAGGGCTAAGAAATGGGCAACAAAAATGATCAGAGTAAAGCCTAGTATGGCAAACTCTATATGACTTGTCAGATATAAAAATAAATTAAAGGGTTATTTAATGACAATTTTAATTTATATTATTATTTTAAGTGACTCCCTTTTGGTGGTAACATGTTTTCCAAAAATTAATATTTGCTGGCTTTTTAGAGTGCATATTTGGGGGGCTTGTTTAAATTTTAATAGGCTGTTCATTCTCTTGTCCTTGTTAGTTCAAACAAATGACTGACAGATAACTGCAAGGCTATGGGAGCAGCTGTGTAGAGGATCCAGAAGTCACATGGGACCTTTAAATCATCTCAAAAAGGTTGGATTTCTGTAGACTGTAAACACAGAAATCATTTATGGTTCTCAGGAGCAAAGAGAAGCATGCTGTTTGTGACTTACATAGATAGAATACCTGAACAATGAATACAGAGTTAGACCTTTCAATTAATCCAGGAGTTTTTATGACCTCGGGATCTTGGTATTTCAATTACTACATACTGACTTGTGTCTGACTATATTTATATTCACTTTGAAAAAAAATAAAATGAACTTTAAACTCAAGAAAATTTGGTAAATTTACAAACTACATAGAGCTAGACATGGACAAAGTCTTCATTTGGATCAAGGTCTCCTTGACTTGAAATTCTATTAAGCTGGTTACTAAAGTCAATAGCTAGTTCATTTAAGGATCATTAAGGCCATAAAGAAATCAAGTCATCTTTCATAGGAATTAAATGAAGCTACATGATATTATGTAAAATCAAGTTTTTGTTTCTGGAGGTGAAAAACCAAATACAGGTTCAGTTAGTCGCTGTCCGTTGATCAGGCTTGTATGACAGCTGAGAAGCTACGCATAGACCAGATTGTTGATCGCTCAGTTTTAGCTGTATTTGAAATGGAACCCAGGGCTCTCATGGCTAAGCAAGCATTCTAACAATGAGCCAACTTCCAGCCTTGTGATTTTTTTAATACATAACGTCCTGAATCATGATCAATGAAATGTGTTTTTCATTTTTTATATCATCAACTAAATATATATGTGCGTGTGTGTGTGTGTGTGTGTGTGTGTGTGTGTTTGTGTGTACATATATATTCCTATGAAGAGCCGACCATTGAGAAGGCCCCTTTCCCTAATGCTGATGCACCATGTGACAGGCTGATGGACCATGTGACCTGACGATGTATCTTATAACCTGCATGGTATCATGAGGATCAGCTCTACTCTTTCTTTCACTGCTCACAGAGTAAGGTTGAATGCTATACGAGAACAGCACTCTTTACCATCACCAATGTACATCCAGTCAAGCAAAGATCAAGGGAACAAAAGCTTTCATTTCAAACTGTTATTTTAACTATATCCAGTGACTGTACGTTGGATTACAGATACTATTTTAGAGTTAGATAGACAACCGTGAGTAAAACAAATACATCCTCTAAGAATTTGAATACCAGTGGATTTTTTTTTTCATCTGCAACACATGTGTCAAAGAATGCCAGTGTGATGGCAAGCACAATGTCTCTGCCATAAGTTACTTTTCTCTGGTAGAGATGCTATCCCTAGCTGTGTAATGAGAAAACAGAAACAAGACTTACTTATAATCTGCATGCAGGTTTTTAGTAAACACCTAAGAATCTGTTTATCATGGCAGAAATTTATTAAGCTAATTACAGGGAAGTACTATGAACCAGCATAATTACTGGTGTCATTATGCAGCCTTTTGTCACAGAAAAGTGGACAATTCTCTCCAGAAATGTTTGTTATGTCCACTTACTTCATTTTGAAGGCTTATGACATATGACTGTCATAGGCCTCCCACAGGACTAATCCTCTAGAAAGAGAAAAATAGATTTTTTTCATAATTATAAGACTTTCATAATAAATAAAATCTTACAAAGTGCCATTTAAAATGTACAGAACATCTTCTTGGTAGACAGCAAGTTGGCTATTGTGAAAAGGTTACCTGATAATGATTTAGGGGCTCTGAGCTTTATTTATAGTGACATAATTTCAAACCATGTGATGCTAGGAATTCACCTTTCCAGTATTCTCCTCTCTTAATGAAGCAGCATTTTCATATGTAAAGATTAAAGTGAATCTGAGACTCTGTTGACAAAAACGTAAAATTTATCTGAAAACTGCTCTTCAAATACTAGATTACTTGGCACCCAGCAGGTATTCAATAAGTATGTGCTGACTGAATAGAAATGTTATTATCAATTTTCCATTTGAGACTGAACTGTTTTAATTCATTGTAGGTACAGCGATGGAGTATCTGAATGTAGCAAAGTCACTCATTTCTCTTTGACAGATAATCAGATTTCGCCTCCCTGCTTAATTATATATCTTGTGGGGAGCTAAATTTATTATAGAAAATGTATGGCAACTTGCAAAGCCATTCATTTGCAGGTGTGACCTACCAGAAGTGGACGTCAGCTACATTAAGCTACGCACAGAACAGAAAAATGGGACCAGGTGGAAATGCATGCTCATCATTGAATCTCTGATTCTCTCTATTAATTTTTTGAAATATTTTGAATGTGAAAATAAATGAAAAACATGTGAAAATACACCAATGATTCTATGGAAATAAAATAAATATTTGAACCACATGTGACTCGACAGTAAAATCCATAAAAGGAGCATTTATTCAATTACTGACTGTGATACTATTTTTAACCCTATCACTACAGATTGAATACTGATTGAATTCATGCATGAAAAATGGAAGAGAGAAATCAAGTTGCCTAATCAGCAACTGGAGTTTCATTATAATTACTTTCCTCATAAATGTCCTGTTTTCTATATCTTCTGAAGATTAATGAGACACTTCTGCTCCTAAGATTCTCAGGCAATAGTCTGAAGGCTATGAAATGTAATTACTATCAAGTATCCTCAAATCTGAATTATTCCTCATTTCTAGAATTTATACACAGTGTGCTGTTAATGAGAGAAATAACTTTGCTTTTCGGAATAATGCTTATTTGAAACATCAAAAAATCAACATGAAACACCTAACACATTTTTAAAAATCTCCTTAAATAAGTCATTAGAGACCAGATATCTCTCCGTAGGCGGACTTTAGGAACTGTGTTAAATCAGCCAGGAACCTTTTCAAGCATCAACTAGATTTTGGCAGATTTTTGTGTTTGCATTGATCTATTTTGACAGATGATTGCTGCGTCACCCTGGGTAATATTCATCCATCATGCCTTTTATCAATTGAAAATATAAAATGAGTATTTTAAAGGAAATACTTATAAATGATAAAGAAGAATACAGATAAAATACAATGAGAACTATTAATTCTGAGTGGCAGAATCTAGAGTAATATTATGAAGAGAACTATCTTTACTGGTAAAGAATATTTGAGGCTTACTCAGAGACTTTGTTAGAGAACAGGAGTCTACGTGGGATGATTAGTTAAGCTACGGTGAGAAGTGCAAAGGTTCATGACACATTGAGGGTGGTTTGAATAATTAAAGTAGATAATAAAATAAAAATTAGAATGGTTCAAAGAGCTGTGTTTAGAAGGAAGTCTGTGAAAACAGTACTTAAACAGAAATATGCTTTAAAAGACATGAAGTATTTCTCCTGTTACCTGAAAGCTGATTTGTAGATCCTAATCTATATAGTTTACAGAATATACATTTCCTCAGTGAAATAGAATAAGAAAGTGGGAGTCAATTTGTTCAAAACCTTTTTAGCAATGTCACAAAGCAAGCATTTTTATAGATACTGAATCCAGTGATAAAAGGCACTGTTTGTATTTTATATTTACTTCTCAAAATCATTCTTCTCTTAATTTATTTTATTGGTCTTTAGAGTATTGGCTCATGGTAGAATTTGAGAGAGAGTTTCTTCTCATCTTTTGAGTTATAAATAACTCGTTAAGCACTCGTGTGGATACGGTAGCAACTTATGATGAGTGAGGTTTGTGGGAGTGACAAGCAGACTACAGCCTAGTAAATGTCCCTGAAAGGCTAGGATAGGTTCTCAATTATTTATTTGCCAAAAGGAGCTATCAGGCTCTCTGCAACTCCCACTGGCTCTCTAAGGTTGTCATTTGCCTCCATGGCTGCTGCTGGAGTCTCTCCTTGGAGGGAGTGTTCATTGACAATGCTGCCTTAGGTGTCTCCTGCTGAAAATGACAACCTCAGCAGCCACACTATGGACATGCTGCCAGCAGCAGGGCTCCCCCCCGCCCCCCAGTGTTCTTCAGCTAACTGCATGCCTCCACATTAGCTTCTCTTTTCTGACAAATATGATGTCAGCTTCTCTTGTTCATATACAGTGTTTAATATATTCCTATTTTCTTCTTTGTGACTTTTCAAACAGTGTCATTAATTTGCTGTATTAGGTATGGTTCTTCTTGCTGAGATCAAATTCTTCATAGGGAAAGACGTGTTGACTGTGGCTCACAGGTTCAGGGTTAAATCCACCGCAGTGGGGACAGTGACAGTGACAGGAGAGTGAGGGAACTCATCATCCTGCATCTGCTCTCAGAAAACAAAGAGATGAATGCTGATGCACAGCTCCATATTTTGCTTTTATTTGGTTCAGAGCCACAGCTAATGGACGGTGCAACATTCAGTATGTGTCTCCTTGCCTTGGTAAAACTTTTATGCAAATACCCCTTATTGATTAACACAGAGGTGTATTTTTATGATTATTCTAAATGCATTCCAGTTGCAATGAAGATGACAATGTTCTGTTTCCCCAAATTTCAACTATGTAAGCAGCTGGCTAGAAATTTGTTTTTTATCATGTTTCTTTTTGAAAATCTGTGGACATGATATGGACAATTCTTCTCTTGAAACACACACACACACACACACACACACACACACACACACACACATACACACGTTAGTCTACAAATCAAGGCAACTCTCCTGCCTCAGCTTCCTGCAAGCAAACAGTTGAACCACCAAACCCAGTTCTGTATTTTTATTTTGAGTTATTTTAAAGAAAATGAACAGCATTTTCCTGTATCTGACGTTGTACATCTATGAAATAATTAAAAAGATGCATATGGAAAAATGATACTTGTCACGTATGATTTTTATCGTGTTGGAAGTGTATGCAGTTTATTGAAACACCACATCCTGGTTGTATTTGGGCTTAAGCTACATCATTAAACTTTCTCCTTGCTATGTTAAAATAGCAGAGAGAAGCAATTTAAAGGAGGGTAGGCTAACCTTTGCTCACAATGTAAGGACTACATTCTCATAACAGAGAAGGCATGGCAGCCAGGGCCGCACTCTCGGTCAGGAAGAAACTTCTGATACGACTATTTACATCTATGTCTCCAGGGCAGGAAGCAGAGAGCTTAGACAAGAGGCCTTCTGCACTGCCCTTGTTTAGTTCACATTTGTGCAGTCATGTTAGTAAGCCTTTAAGGTTTAGCTGCTGAAAACCTTTCTTCTGGGTCAACAAGCTTCTAATTAGACTCTATCATTAAGTATCTCCTTATGGTCAAATATTCTAAGAGGACTTTTCCCCTCTTCCTTACTCTTTGTAACTCCAAATGAAAAGGTAAAACTTGCTTTTGAATGTTTGTCAAGTTCTTCAAGAATTTTCCTCTGACAGTCTAAGCACCATTTGTACACATATTAAAAAGTGACATACACTGCTGTAATTTCACTTTCAAAACTCTGATAATAAAAACAATTCAAACTCTGGGTCTAATTAGACTCATGCCTTTCACAATAGTAAAGCAGACATATTGTTGGTGTTAGGACATTAGCACAATGTCTCCTTGAGGCTGGATGACATATACACAAGACATAGTGCTAATTTCTAAACAGACATGGTAGTGAATATTGCAGAATTCACCTGAACACAATATATGTGATTTGATTTCACTTGAAGATGAAATTGTCAACAAATAAAAAATGAAATACATTCAAATTGACACAGTTTAATTATTATGGCAACATCATCCTGACTCTAGCTAATAATAACATATAGTAAATGAAAATTTCCAAGAAGAGTTTAACAGAATTTATCATACAACATGATAAAGGTGAAGCAATCAATGTATTAATTTGTCTTATTTTGATACATTTATGCACAAACATATATAAGCTCATATGTTGTACAATTTTAATGGATGCAATTACTGTCAATCAAACAAATAAGTAAAATGTTTAAGAACACATCACATCTCATGATCCTTAAATTTGACAAAACAAAAAATGACTACAGTCTTATGCAGAAGAAAGATGGAGAAAAATAGAATCTATGTCTTAGTTATGGAGTAAACATTTGTAATTCATATCCTGTAATTTTACATGGCTGAAGATTTCATACATGCTGCATTTATTTCTATAAACATGTTTTAAAAACATAGCTTCCCATGTAATGCCACATCTTCTGTGAATGATCTTGTTTTCACTTATGGCATAAATCTTAGTACAAGTTTTTAAACTGCTCTATTTGTAAAATATAACAATAAAGGAAAGGAAAGTTTAACAGAGGAGAAGGTACCTATCTCTGAACTTTTCCTTGAAGAACAGATTATGTATCCTTCAAATGACTCTTGTGATTTTGGAAAATAGATGAGCATAATATCCTAGGCACTCAGTGCTCCATTTTCTTTTCCTGTTACTATGGCATGCTAAGCTTAACAATCCTAATTATATGCATCTATAGTGTTTATTCTAGACTCCTGCCCTTCTTAAAAGACTTCAGCTTTGCAATGTTAGTAAGGAAATATTTTTCAAATCATAATATAAATAGATGCAATTGAAAATCATTTGAATTTGACTGATTAAGAAGATTCCATTCATGAACACCTCTCTTGCCTGAAACAGATTTTTCCCCAGACAAGTTCTATTTATCCTGTTGCAAATATTCTGGTTTTGCATGATATGGGTGTGAGTGTATATTTCAGTTTACAATTCTAAAGTCATAGTTTGTTGCTGATGGACATCAGGGCAGGAACTCAAGCAGAGGCTGTGGAGGAATGCTGACTACTAACTAGCAAGTTCCTCAGGGCTTGAAAAGAATCCTTTCCTAGATAACTTAGGACCCAGAGGTAGTTCTGTATCCTGTGGGATGGACTTTTCTAAGTTAATCACCCATCAAAAAAGATGCACCATAAACTTGGCTACAGGACAATCTTATGGAAGAGCATTGTATCAATCATGATCCCTTTCATTAGATATGTCTAGGTTTGTGTTGACAAAACACACCCAGTATACCTCTAAAATGTAAGCATTAAATGAAGCAATATTCATAGCTGTTGAGTAGCATGTGTCCATCCTCTTCAGTGAATCTTTAGAATTATATCTGCCTTTTGTATAAATTCTTTTCTCATATATTATATCCTGACCTCAGCTTCCCCTTCCTTACTACTTCCAGTTCCCCTCTACATCCCTCTTGCCCAGATCCACTCATCCTTCTAAATGTTCTTTGATATACACTCCTTTTTAAAATGTCATTGAATTTAGCCTCACATTGGTTAAATATTATACAGTAGCGTAATCTAGTTTTGACATGTAAACTTCTATTGATTAGTATGCAAGATCTTTAAATGGAGTAAGGTTAATTTGACTCTACACTTTCATTTCCAACTTATAATTAAAACAGGTCTAGACCAACTTTTAACATACATGTAAACACTTACAAAATATGCATTGAATGTGCTTACTGGATTATTGATTTGGTTCTGTGGGTCAAGGTACTTGCTACTAAGCCTAACAACATGAATTTTATTTTAAAGACTAACATGGCAGATATAAAACAGTTCCTAAAAGTTGTCATTTGACTTCCATGCTCAGAATGAGTTATGAACATGTTACCCCTTGTGGTGGTTTGAGAGGAATTTCACCATAGACTCTTGTTTGAATTCTTGGCCAGAGCAAGTGACACTATTAGGAAATGTGGTCTTATTGGAGTAGAGGTGGCCTAGGTGAAGAAAGTGTGTCACTATGGGGGGTGGGCTTTGAGGTCATAATGCTCAAGCTACACTCAGTGTGGTACACAGTAGCCTTCTGCTGCTCCTAGATCAAGATATAGAATTTTCAGCTCCTCCTTTAGCACCAGGTCTGTCTGGGTGCTGCTGTGTTTCTCACCATGAGGATAGTGGACTAAACCTCTGAATTTATAAGCCAGGCCCAATTAAATGTTGTTTTAGAAGAGGTGCCTTGGTTGTGGTGACTATTCACAGCTCTAAGAAAGAAATTGGTACCAGGGACTAGAGTAGTGCTGCGATAAGCCTAGCTCTGCTTTTGTCTAGAAGAATGTGGATTTTTGGAACTTTGGGTTAGAAAAACAGTAGAATGCTTTAAGTGCTGCTTAATGGGCCATAGTAATAGAAGGACTGAAGATGTGCTTTGGGTTATTTGAACTGTGGGGGCCTGGCTCAAGAGGTTTCAGATGAGAAAATTTTTCATATATTGCCTAGAGATATATGATTTTTATATATATGATTTTTGTAATGTTTTGGTGAAGAATATGGCTGCATTTTTGCCCTTGTCCAAAGAGTCTGCCTAAGGCTAAAATGAAGAGAGTTAGATTAATTGTTTTGGCAAAGGAAATCTCAAAAACAGAATAGAATAGACTCTTTCATGTGGTTTACTCTTATGAAAAAACAAAAGCAAGCTAAGCTAGGAAAAATACAAAATGTATGATTCAAAGAGGACCTGGCACCAGGAAATGAATTACAGCTAAATCATTCATTCAATGAGATAAAAATATTAGAAATATTAAATGGAAATATGAGACTAGTGACCTCAGGGCAAGATCCCACTCAGCTAAGCTTCCATCTAGTGAAAAGGAATTAAAGAAAAGCTTAGTATATATCTTTAATCAAAGAACTCAGGAGACAGAAGCATGCAAATCTCTGAGTTCAAGGCCAGCTTGAACTACAGAGCAAGTTTCAGGACAGCCAATCTTAGGCAGTGAAGAAAAGCGTCAAAAGCAAAAGACTAGTGAAGATAGAACTGAACAAGGGGTTCATGTTACACCAGCCACAAAATGCTCCAGAACTTAGCAGATTTGGCCACATGATTTTGGCTTTAGAGTCAAGATAAAAGCTGATCTATTCCAGTTCCATATCCACACTGTAGGACATTTCAGTTAAGGTCACCCATATTGACTCCTGGGAGTTCCCTCTTCCCAGGTCTCTAGGACTTCCTAGAGATTCCCCTCATCCCAACCCCTGGTAGTGGCATATTTCCATTCATTCCCCTGACCCTCTAGACTTCTCTTCTGTTTCTCCCCATGCCTGATTCTGACCCCCTATTCCTTTTGCCCTCCTCTCTCTCACTGAGGTTCCTCCTTCCCACTGTCTCCCATGACTGACAGGACTCCTAGTTAAGTGATGGGGATACAACCCACCTACAGAACTTTTGACCCAAATTTGGTCTTGTTTAAAAGAAATTCAGGGACCAAGATGGAGCAGAGACTGAAGGAAAGGGCATCTAGGGACCAGCCCAAAGTGCAATCCATCACATGTGCAGACGCCAGTGCCTCACAGTATTGATGCTATGTTGTGCTTGCAGACATGAACTTAGCATATTCTGTGCCACCGTATAATTGAAGTATATGATCTGCTTTTTGAGTTTGATTTTATGGAAGATTATAATTAAGAGATTACTATGAGTCTCAGAAGAGACATTGGACTTCAGATTTTTAAACACACTCGAGAATGTTATAAATTGAGGGACTTTTAAAGCTGGACTGAATGCATTTCTGCATTATGTTATGGTGACAAGCTTATGGAGGAAAGGGAGTGAAATATGGTTTTATGCAAATGGCACCCATGGACTCATATGTTTGAAAGTTTACATAAAGGGAAAGGCTCTATTAGGAGGTGGCCCCTTGTTGAGTAAATCTAGCCTTGTTGAAGGAAGTGTGTCACTGTGGGGTGAGGTTTTGAGGTCATAATACTCAAGTTGCAACCAGTGTGGCATATAGCCTACTTTTGCTGCCTGTGGATCAAGATGTAATACTCTTCTCTAGCACCATGTCTGCTTGGATGCTGTCATGCTTTCTGTTACAATGACAATAGACTCAACCTCTGAAACTGTAAGCCAGCCTCAACTAAATGTTTTCATTGATAAAAGTTGCCTTGTTCATGACGTCTCTTCATAGAAATGAGAGATTTTCAAAGCGAAAGCATATACTATGTTATAAAACATTTATTATAAATAAATGTAGTCACATACCATTGCTGTTTTGTATATTTGAACAAATTTTCATAAAATTATTGAGAATATAATGCCTGACAAAAGTTGGAAGAAGGATTCTGCAACTTAATTTTTTTGTCAAACTGAAATGCTCCGACTCAATAAATATAGGCCCTGAAGCTATTGAAATTTAGTGTTATTTCTACTTTCTTCCCTATATTATTATTCTTTCAATTTGTAGAAAATTGGGATTTTGTCTACAAAACTCATAGTCATTTTCCAGAAGCCAATTAAAACAAATTAAATCAATGAGAGAAGCAAATTCTAGTATCTATTTTGGCTTATGGAATATAAATTAGTTGTACTAAACTAAGTTTGTTTATTGGCCTAAGAGAGAGCACATTACGATAAACTCCTCTTTAAATTGTTATGTTACAAAGTACTGCTAAATCAAACCATACTTTGTAGTGTGCTATTATGGCGGTTTCATTTTAAATTAAATCACATATTTCATAACACTTAGTTGGAATATTGTTTTCTTGATGAGGCTACTCTCCTCTGTGACAAACCAAAAACAATGCTGCACTTATTTTACATAAATCATCTTTACTCACTGGGGGTTATGTGTGCTTATATAACTAAGAAATTAACCTCTACAGACATTGGAAATCTCTACAACAGATTTCACAGAATACCTGTGTTTGAATGTTGGTTGGTAATGATGCAAGCATATGATGAAGCAGAAGAGTCACTCCACAAATGACTGTCTATGCAACACTTTTAAAAGATCATAGAGAACATTTCAGAACATAGAGATCAAGATTGGTAATTGTCTATCATTTTAGTTGGCTGCATGAAATATACATCTTTACTCATAAAGTAAGGCAATTTAGACTTTGAAGGTTAAGAAGAATCATATGAATAAGATGTTCAATCATAAGAACAAGCCACACATGGCAAAATCATGTTTTCCGTGAAGCATATGAATAAGAACAGCTGATATAAACACACTCATATTTGCTACACCTGAGAAGAAAAGGGAAAACACATTCCAAGAAATCTCCGTGTTTTGAAGGTAAGATCACAATACACCTGTCTTCTTGTCTTGGCATTTTCTCAGTAGTGTTTAGAATGCTTCTCACAAGAGTCCACACTTGGACCATGTTCCAACAGTAATGTGTGTGTGTGTGAGAGAGAGACGGGGGGGGGGGAGGGAGGGAGAGAGACAGAGAGACAGAGAGAGACAGAGACAGAGACAGAGAGACACAGAGAAAAACAGAAGCAGTGAGAGACAGACACAGAGAGACAGAGGTAGAGAGAGACAGAGAGAAAGAGATGTAGAAGGAGACAAAGATAGAGAGACAGAGACAGAAACAAAGAGCAGAGAGAATCTAGACAAGTAAGCAGGGCAATGGTGGACTGGCAGTCTTTCTTGGATAGACAGCTCCAACTAAATCTAAAAACAGCCTGACAAAAGGATTGCTGCCAGACCCCAGGAACTTGAACTTTTGAGGAGGATGAAGAATAATGTGAAAATAAATGAGCAGAACTAGAAATCTGAGGTCACACACTTAGCAATTACTAAATGTTTAGAACTCTAACTTTGCCTGTGAAACAACTGCATGAAAAATGGTCCAAATTCATCCAGACAAATAGGTCCTCTTTAAACTACATTGATCTCTATAACTACCGACATAGTGCTTTCATTCTCTGATCTTAAACTTTCCCCAAGTAGCTTTTAAGAAGTAGTAAACTAAAACATTAATAGCAACGTATGAATTCTGTTCTCTTCTCAAGTGAGCTTTACCCAGAAAGGGCTAATGTTTTAATCTATCATTTCTAAATTGCTGTTTTATATATGTGTGCTACAAGTTAGCAGCACTTAGCTATCTTTACTGCTTACGTCTTCCAAGACTTATGCTAACAAACCTATAATGTTTCTTTGTTTAAACTTTGTGCACTAAATGAAAGTGATTGAACCATTTTAACCTTTCGAATCACCTTAATGTTAGAGGTCTTTTGTTTACTTGTTTATATTCTGGCCAAGGAAGTGTCAGAAAGTATTACGTTTGCTGATACTGTTTTTTAGTCAATTCAGTTCAATTTGAACAGACAGTATATGCTTCTACTTAATTATATAGATCAATGCAACAATTTAGATAAATACTATGTGTGCATTTTTAATCTTTGATGTTGTCGTTTGTTAGTGAAGTAATAAAATAAAGCATTCAGGTAGGGAGAATTCAAAGCCAAGTAAAGTAGTAATATTTACAGCAGATGAAAGAATCCAAGTATAAGCTTGTAAAGACAATATAGGTAAACTAATGAGAAGAAACAATAGTTTTCATGCCCAGCCCCAAATTGAGAGCATTCAACTATGCCAGCTATTATTAACAGGTGTGAAAGTTAAGGTAAACTCCAAACCAAAAGCATTGGAGAACTTGAAAACCATAGTGAGAAAGAAGGAAGAAAGAAATGAAAAGAAGGAATCTAGTTGCACTGCATTCGTGCAACTAATGAATCTTCTGAGCGGATTCACTGTGGACCAAAAGTAGCAAGTTTGCATGATTAGAAATTTCCATTCAAGACCTGAAGAAAAGATATTCTTCACTCCAGCACATGGAGTATTATCCAGGATCAACCATGACAGTTCACAGAAACATTAACAAAATGTAGCTTCTATCATTTGTTTTCTGACTACAATAAAAGAAGACTAGAAAAAACAGGAAAAATTTAAAAATCAGTAGATATATGGAAATTAAAGAATTTATATGAATAATGTACTAAAACAGATATAAAAATTAGTGTTGGAGTAGTTATTAAATTGCTATATAAAGACAAACACTATATTACTGATATTCATACAATTGGAAAAATATCCGAAATAATATTATCAAGAGCAGACAATACAAATTACAAGAGTGAATCTTCTAATGGGTGGGATCTGGTTGAGACTGAAAGCGTTTGATGATAAACTAAGTAGAAAAAGACCATTATCATTGTGTGGAAACTTCTGGTCAGAGATTCACATATTAAGTGCTCAGAGGTAAAAGCATTTTTGAATGCTTTGTTTTTGCTTCTTGCTGCCAAGTACAACTGTGGCTGCTGATAGTGACAGCACTTACAACCCTGATACCACACATCCCTTATAAAAGACACTACTGGCATTTTGTGATGTTACAATATGAACCAAAGACAACCATATTAAGATTTTCCAGGCCTTGGTCAGGAGATCTGGATTGCTGATGTATTTCTGTGGCCAGAGCAGCCACAGGTTCTCTATCCCTTCAGCTGCAAATAGATATCATGGGACTACAGGTAACTTGTAAACAAATCTAATGAATTCCCTTAGACAATATCATAAGTTTATATGTATTTTGGTTCTACATCCTATTGTTTCATTCCTCTAGAGAGCTTATACTATTACGAGAGAATGTAATAGCAATGATGAATTTTTCTAATGAGTTGTGTGTTATCTGAAGTCCTACTATATCTAAAATTGCTACAGATGATCAGTACTATAGAGAACACTGATAATCCATGTTATAACTGTTTGAAGCACTAAACAGGATGAATATACTTACCACTTGTATAAAAGTCTTTTGTATATTTCTAGAAAACAAAGAAATAGAAGAAAGCTGGGAGAACTGTCTAATAAGTCTGAAGAGTAACATAGGTGAAGAAGAAGCTCAGAGGCA
Organism: Uromys caudimaculatus; assembly: GCA_028551405.1. Classification (NCBI taxonomy): domain Eukaryota; kingdom Metazoa; phylum Chordata; class Mammalia; order Rodentia; family Muridae; genus Uromys; species Uromys caudimaculatus. The sequence goes on along the minus strand of CM052708.1, from coordinate 14,092,912 downwards.
GGAGTGGGTGGACAGGTGGGGAAGCACCACATAAAGGGAGGGGGAGGGGAGGGGATGGGGGGTTTGTGGAAGAGAAACTGGGCGTAAATAAATAAAATAACCAATACAAAAAGGAAAAAAGGAATAAGCTCAGGGATACATTTTCCAGTTCTAGATGTGTGTAAATACATTAATGCCTTCTAAGTTTGTGCTGAAAAAATATTTTCACCCCAGTAGATACATGGGTAAAGTTGCTTAAAAATAAACAACGCATGATATAATTTTATGTTTGGGTGACTTACTGGGAAAGTTTAACTCCTATCTACAAAATATAACTGTCATTAAAATACTGATACCAATAAGAAAATTGTGGGATTCTGAAACTTAGCCAAAGATGTGCAGGAAGACATTAAAGATGCTGAGGATGTCAAAATGTCAGATTAGGATGAGGACCCATTAGGAAACAAACTGTACCTTTAGTCTGAGATGCATACCTAGCCAAATCTCCATCCTGGCACTATTGCCCTTTAGATGAAGTACTTAACCCTGCTTTTTCTAAGGAACTGCCAATAACTTTTCTTGATGAGCATATTCAGAAGACAATGTAATGCTGCTCAGCACCTACCCACTCTCAGCATCCATCTTTGCTTCCAGGCCTACAAATAGTCTGTCTCAGTAGGCTCCTGGAGATGAAGCAGGCAGTAAGGTTCTACTCTTTTGGTTTCCTTATTCATAGAACATAAGTGTGTGGAGTATGTGTAGAAATGGGATTTTAGGCTGTGTGGCAATGCTAGCAACCACATAAACTAGAAAATCCTAAATTAATTCACATTGTTCCACTGAGTATAGATTCTTGTTTTAATGCTGAAGTTTACACAGTCTTTATAAATTGTATTTGATTCCTAGACTGTTATGTAGGTCCAAAGCCATATGTGTGAATAAATTGGAGTTACCTATTATACTGCTTTCCAAAGTGAAGGTCCAGTTGATATGATTTTCATTAATACGTTCAGAAGATGATTTATGAGAGAAAGATAACTATACTTAGACTTTAAGGACTCTACATTGCTCAGTTCTGTAGACATTACAATGGGAGTCACAGTTCTTGGTTACGTAACATAAATTCCATTGGATTTATTGAATTCTGAGTAGTAGGTATTGGTACTGAATTACAATAGACATGGTCTAATGGACAAGATAAGTAATTCAGGGGTCATATTGGTCGGAGTCAGGTAAAACTTTGGCAGTGGTGTGGTAATCACTATGGTATTAAATGTAAAATACATAACATGATTTCTAAGTCCTTGTTTGATCTATAATCATAACTCTTCCATAAAAAATGGTAACAACTGTTATCATAGTGCAGAGCAACAGAGAATCATAGCTCCTGAACAAATTTTCAGACTTTAGTTTACTTCATAGAGTAAAAACCACTGCAGTTAAAGTGAACAAAATGTCTTTTTAGGAAGGATGCTACAAGACCAGAAGCTTTCAGTTATGCTTTTGCCCATTCTTCTTCAAAGAGACAAGGTACCTTTTTCAAGCATTACTGTACCCTGAGGAAAAGAAAATAATCAGATCTTTTGTTGGGCACTAGACTTTGGTTCTGGATTGACATTGATTCCAGGTATGATATTTGTTTTAGTTCTCGACACAAACTCGAGTCTTCAGGAAGGGATACTTTATGAAGCACTGTATCCATCAGGTTGAGCCACTGGCATATTTAAAGGATATTATCTGGATGTAGTAAGGCTCACACTAAATACTGGCATCACACCAATCCTAGGTTAGGGAACTGAGGTTTAAAACACGGAATTAAGTTATCCAAATACTAACTACACATATGTTGGCTCCCTCTTGATTTCTGGGAACAAGATGGATTACAGAAAAATCAGTTGAGATTGAGAAAAGGGATTTTGGGGTCCAGCATGGGAAAGTAGTTGGTATAAATAATATTGTGAGGACAAGCTAAGCTGAGTAGACAGGTTAGAACACATACACTCAGTTCTTTCTGCTCTTGAGCAGAGGTTTCATATGATTAGCTGTTTTCAAGTCTTCACTCACAATGATAGACTGTATCCTGGGATTCTGACCTAAAATAAATGGTTTCTCATATAAGTTGCTTTGTTAGAGGAATTTTATCATAGCAACAGAAACAAAACTATAACATTAGAATACCCTGCCCCTTAACAATATAGTATAGCCCTTCACAACAGAGGTTTATGGGGGTCAGGTTATAAGTGAGGTTTTGTTCAAAATATGATTCATAGTGGGTATAGTGAGCCCCTGAAATCATCATGTGGTTATTTATCCACATAAAATTATATAATTGTAACAGATCTACTTACCAGATCGTGGAGTCCATACCTTGATTCATTGGACTATCTATTGCAACGATCTTCAAAGCCATGGTGAGAGTTCATCAGCTCCTCCTTCATACTTGAATGTTTATTTGTGATTTCTGTATGAACTGCTGCTACTCCATATATGGAGCTGCCCTGTTTTGTCAAAGAAACCCTTTCTGTAGCCATCCACTCCTTCTTTTACATTCACTACATACTCTCTTCTAAGAATATCTTTGAGACTTGGAGGAAGGATGTGTGTGGGAGCAAATCTGGAGTTAACCTTGGCTGACTTCTTGCTTGGGATTAATTGTGAATGAATCTGCAGACCTCTGCTTTCTTTTTTTTTTTAAATTAAATCATACATTACATCTTCTCAAGTTCATCTGAAAGACCCGAGCCCATTATAGGGAAGTTTGACCCCCCTTAGCAAATTAAAGCCAGAGATAACATAGCCATATTCCACCGCCTAATCGCTAAAATACATCCTTTTGTCCCGGGAAAATAGTTAACAGCAGGGTTGATATCGAAACAATCCATATCTTTGTCCCAGGAAATAGCTAATCTAGACCTTTTGTCTCAGGAAACAGCTAACCACGGGAGTGATGAACTTAGGACATTCTATACCTTCCCATGACACATAGAATTTCCTTGCTTCATGACTTTTTCTTTAAATACCCCTGACTTCAGCTGCTCAGGGTCGAACTCCTCTGCCTCTGCGTAGGTGATGAGCTTGGCCCCAGTGCACTGGTCGCCCCCCCCCCCCCCAGTAAACCTCGTGTGATTGCAGCAAGGACGGTCTTTCATGAGTTCTTGGGGGGTCGCTCCGTCCTGAGACTTGATGAGGGTCTCTCCAGCTCGGAGGTCTTTCACATCCACTTATGCACATGTCCATGAGAGACTGTCTAAGCCTCAAGGAAGTTGCCTTAGTCAAACTTAAATACTATGTACCATAATCTTGCTGTGAAAAAATTGGTGGGCATTTTTAACTTCCTGAATTTGGTCATGCTTTCTGTTGCTTGCCTTTAAAAGACACTGAGAAAATACACTTACTGCTGGCATGGTACTGACCACCAGTCCTCCTATATCTGTCTCTCAAATCTTCTTTCTAGCTTTCCTATAATCATCCTCATACCCCCAGATGTGAGTTTCATGTTGACTGACTGGCAAGTTCCAGCAAGAGTGTGCTACATAGATTTCCATTTGACTAAGGTGCACTGCCAGTGTCAGTGTCTTATTTTCTGCATGTTATACAGTTGTAAGCCCTTTAATCAGCATCTACTGCAAAAAGAAGGCTCTCGGATGAGGTTTGTTAGATGCACTAATCTATTAGAATAACTATGATAATTATGAGTTGACACAGAGAACATGGAGAAACCCAGATGAGCCTGGCCTGGAAACTTCATTCCTACCCGTGATGCCCAGTCAGCAGAATAGTAATAGTTGATTTTTCCCTATGCATATCAATGACCTACTCTCTAGTTCTTGGGAATATTAATGATGTGAAGTAAAAATTCAGTCCTATGATATGGGACTAAAATCCTACCAGAAAGGGGTTACTATCTTAACTTTTGTGCCACTCTTTTCCTAGAAGCCATGCTTTGACAGGAAATCCATAATTGTAGCTCACACGTTCACCATAGGGAAAGACTGATGGTTATTTATTACCAGCACCGAGAAAATTAGCCAGAATAAAACTTTCATGTCAGAATTATCTTGATTTCTCCATGTTTTATGATGTAAATAGGTTTCCACATATTAAGAATAAAATTTTATCATCAAGTTCTAAAAGATAACCAAAATAATGAGAACAGCCTATAATTTTGTGGTAACAGTAGCTATCAACACCAAAAAGTAACCTAACCCATTTGCGGTACTAGGCTTTAGTTTGATAGGCTATGGTGTCTTCAGAACAGCATTATCCAATTATTAGAGGATAACTCAGTTTAAAGTTTTTTTTTTTAATATGTGTATCAGTATATACATATATAAATGTGTGTATTTTAGAAAATATCCACAGCAGTAGATTTCCATAAAGCTTTACAAAGTTTGTTGATGGTGTTTTTTACTGCACCCAATAGTCCTACCCCATCTAGTCCTCTCATCTTCTACTACATTTACGAATCTCGTTCTATTTCTTATACTCCTTTCATACCATTGTCATTCTCCCTTTAGTTGAATCACTGCACTACAGAGCTAATTATTTATTTCTTAACCCCAAGGAGTATTCCATTTGAATCATAGTTATCCAAAAATTCAAAGCTAGCATCTGCATGTAAGAGAGAACGTGAGTCATTTTTCTCTTCCTCTTTTCTTTTCTTTCTTTCTTTTTTTTTTTCTTGTTGTTGTTGTTCATTGTTTTGAGACAGGGTACCTTTATGTTGCCCTGGCTGTCTGGAACTCACTCTTATGTAATACTTGAGCCAAAATCCTATTCACTGTAGCCTAGCACCATAGAAAATGCACCCTTTTTTCTTTTCGGTTCATAAGCGCACTGAAGAAGCACAGGTTCTACAACTAAGGAAACACCAGGGTCGTGAGCAGGCAGACTCGCCCGAAACTCAGCCTGTGCAGGACCCACCAGGGATCGAGATGCTGGAGCTTCGGCAACTGCTCCAGAGCATTCCAGGGGCCAACTAGGATTGCCACACTTTTGCCCAGTTTGTCTTCTACAAAAATGCTAACAAATACATTTTCCTGTTAAGAGAGACTGCTGACACTAGCCTTCTTTCTTTGGACTTCCTTTCAATGCATGGGCAATGGAGAAATGGCGGCCATCTTCTAACCATGAAGAGAGAACCCTTGGTGTGATTAACAGGTATCAAACTCAGGTTACCAGGCTTGTGAGGAAATCTCCTTTATTTACCAAGCCATCTTTCAGGCCTTGTAGTTTTCATTTCTCTAAGAAACTTCTCTCTATGTAGCAACCTGAAAATCAGTTTCTTCACCCTTCTTCGAGTGCCTGTCTCATCTTCTGTCATGAAATTTCGCAGGCAAATGGATGGAACTTGAAAATATCATCCTGACTGAGATAACTTAGTCACAAAAGAACACACATGGTATGTACTCACTGATAAGTGGATATTAGCCCAAAAGTTTGGAATACCTAAGATTCAATTCACAGACCATATGAAGCCTAAGAAGGAAAACCAAAATGTGGATGTTTTAGTACTTCTTAGAAGGGGAAACAAAATACTTACAGTACGAAATATTGAGACAAAGTGTGGAGCAGAGACTGAAGGAAAGGCCATGGAGAGACTGCCCCACCTGGGGATCCATCCCATATACAGTCACCAAACACTGACTATATTGTGGATGCCAAGAAGTGCTTGATGACAGGAGCCTGATATGGCTGTCTCCTGAGAGGCTCTGCCAGAGCCTGACAAATACTAGAGGTGGATACTTACAGCCAATCATTGGTCTGAGCGTGGGGCTTCTGATGGAGGAGTTGAATAAGGGACTGAATGGGCTGAGGGGGTTTGCAGCCTCATGGGGGGGAGCAACAGTGTCAACAGGCCAGACCCCCTGGAGTTCCTAGGGACTGGACCACCAACCAACAAATACACATGGAAGGATCCATGGCTCTGGCCACATATGTGGCAGAGGAGGGCCTTGTTGGACATCAGTGGGAGGAGAGGCCCTGAGGCCTGAGGGTATTTGATGCACCAGTATAGGGGAATGCTAGGGCAGGAAGACAGGAGTGGGAATGGGTGGGTGGTTGGGGGAGCACCCTCATAGGGGCAGGGGGAGAGGGGATGGGATAGGGGGTTTCTGAAGGGGAGACGTAGAAAGGAGAAAACATTTGGTATGTAAATAAAGAAAATAAACAATAATAATATTAATAATAATAAAAAGAGAGAGTACATGTGATTTATGTTTTTCTGGATTCGGGTTACTTCATTCAGGATGATTTGGTTTTTGATCCATCCATTTACTTAAAATATCCATAATTTTTTCTTAACTACTAAGTAGTATTCCATTGTGTAAATGTGTATTTTTCCTATCCATTCATCAGTTGGCTGACATGCATACTGTTTTTATTTTGGGGCTTTTATAGACATATCAGAAATGAACTTATATGAGCAAATATAGTACAATGTAACGACTTTTGGGTATATGCTCAAAAGGTAGATCAAGAAAAGTAGATATATTTTCAATCCTTTGAGGCACTGCCACATTGATTTTCTTACTAACTGGGCTTCAGTCTATACTCCTATCACAGTGAATAAAATTTTCCTGTTCCCCTACATCTATGCTATAATTTGCTGTCATTTCTTTTGTTTTATTTCTTATCTTAGCTAGTGTGACTGGAGTAAGATGAATCCTTAAAATAGCTATTTATTTTCTTGAAGGCTAAAAATAATGGGCATTTTAAAAACCATTTTCAATATTTTATTCAACATGCTGTGTTTCTTTATGTATTCTTCACTTTAAATTCATCCTTCTGTTTTGTTAGTATTCAGATCTCTGTTTGCTGTTACCTCAATCTGTCAGGTAATGGAACAGAAGAGGATATATACACAGTACATGGTCCTTCTGTTTTAGAGGTGGTGTGAAAATAGGAATGAATTGTACAGGAATCTCAATCCAGCAATATGGTTGATCTCATAGGGAATTACATTCAAAGATATGACACATCTGTAATGCAGACATTCAACATACCTATAATCCTACTGGCTGGAATACATACATTTCATTCCTCTGGTTAGAATACAAACATGCCTTTAGGGCACACCTTTAATCCTAAACAATGGCATCTAATTGAAGGGCAGACAAGGTGATAATTCAGAGTAAGACTTGACAGAATCAGTTAGATATATGATACTCCCAACTCTCATGAGAGTAGACAGGAAAGATAGGCTACCTAAAAAGGAGTGAAGTACAGACATAAACAGAATTCTCAACAGAAGAATCTTAAATGGCCGAGAAGCACTGAAGTAAATTTTCAACATTGTTAGTCATCAGGGAAATGAAAATCAAAATGACCCTGAGATTAATTTACACCAATCAGAATGGCTAAGATAAAAAAACTCAAGTGTTAGCACATGCTTGCAGCAAGGATGTGGAGAAAGAAGAACACTCCTCCATTGATGGTAGGCTTGGAGACTGGTACAACCACTCTGGAAATCAGTCCAATGGTTTCTCAGAAATTGGAAATAGTTCTACTTGAAAACCCATCTATACTGTTCCTGGGCATATACTCAAAAGATGCTTCACCATACAACAAGGACATGTGGTCCACTATGTTCATAGCAGCTTTATTCATAATATTGAAAAAGAGGAAACAACCCATGTGTCCCTCAACAGAAGAATGGATTAAAAACTGTGGTTCATTTACATGATGAAATTCAGCCATTAAAATCAAGGACATCATGAATTGCACAGAAATGGATAGACTTAGAAAATATCATCTTGAATGAGGTAACAGAGACTCAAAAGGACTTGCATGGTATGTACTCACTAATATTAGCCATAAACTGCAGAATACCCATGATGCAACCCTCAGGCGCAAAGAAGATAAACAAGAAAAAAGGCCCAAGTAAGGATGGTTAAATTCTACTTAGAAGGGGGAATAAATAGTCATAGGAAGCAGAGGGAGGAAGGAAACTGGGTAGGAAAGGGGGAGGGGAATAGAGGGGGGTAAGATCATATGTGAGGACAGAGAGGAGAGAGGGCTAGAGGAACAAGAGAATGAATGGAAACCTGCAACTACCAGGGGTGTGGATGGAATCTCTAGGAAGTTCTAGAGACCTGGGATGGGGGAGGCTCCCAGGAGTCAAAGTGGGTGACCTTAGCCAAGATGCCTAACAGTGGGCACCTGAACCCACAAGAGTCCACCTTCTGTAGCCAGAGAGGACCCTCAGTGGAGGGATAAGAACACCAACCTACCCACAAAACTTTTGACCCCAAATGTGTCCCATCTAAAACAAATGCAGGGACAAAAGTGGAGGAGAGACTGAGGGAATGACCAAACTATAACAGTCACAACTTGAAACCCATCCCATGGGCAAGCACCAATCCCTGACTTTATTAATGATACTGTGTTATGCTTGCAGACAGAACTTGCAGACAGAACTTGCAGACAGCCCAGCCTTAACTGTTCTTTGAGAGGCTCTACCCAGCAGCTGCCTGAAACTCATGAAGATGCCCACTGCCAAACACTGGATGGAGATCAGGGACTCTTATGGAACAGTTGGGAGAAGAATTGAAGCCTTGAAGGGAAGAGTAACTCCACAGGAAGACCAATAGAGTCAACTAATATGAATCCCTGGGAGATTGAGCCACCAATTAAAGAGCATCCATGTGCATCCATGTGGGTCTCTGAACAATTAGAACAGGGGCTGTCTTTATAGCTGTAGCTTGACTGTGGAATCAGTTCTGCCATTTTTGGCCACAGTGGAGAAGATGTGCCTAAATCCGGCAGAGACTTGATCTGCCAGAATGCAGAATACCAAAGGCATGGCCCGCCCTCTCAGAGGAGAAGGGGAAATGGAGATGGGAGAGGTACTCTGTGGGATCTGAGGGTGATAAGGAGTGGGCAGCATAAATAAATAAATAAATAAATAATAAACAAACAAACAAACAAATTGAAATTTAAGAAAAAAGCAATGAGGGGCAGCAATTCAATTCAGTTCAAATCAATTCAATGCAATGTAGTACAGTTTAGAGCAGAGCAGTCCAGTTCAGAGTTCAGAGTTAATCTTTCCAAGCAGAGCCATCCAGTCAGCAGCTCATTTGAATCAACCATCTTAGAGAGTAGTTTGAGCCAGAACAGTTGAGTTTACCAGCCAGCCAGTGTTCAGAAAAAACTAGAAAGAATAAGTTTATTCAAAAGTAAGTTTTGGAGGCTGAAAGATTCTAGAACTAGGTTAGCAGACAGAGGCTGGCAGCTGAAGTGTTCAAGATTTGAGCTTGCAGAAGATTAGATTGTATGAAGGCTAGAAGCTTCCAGGCCTAGGCATAGGGATAACTACATAGAAACACTCTGGGCTCAGGCCAGGCCATGCATTCCTCAAGTTTGGATAAGATTGCCATCTCATCCCTTCCTGCAAGGAAATAAAATTGACATCGATATTATGAACATCACTAGATTGTTGTCCTTTTATACTGAGAATGTAGTTCTCACAGTGATTTTAGTCACTGCCTGGAGATAACTAGGGACACATGGCTCCTATGGAGAAGTGATGGAATCACAGTGGGGCTGGGAATCCCTACATGTCAGGGAGGTATTCAGATGGCATGGTCAGTTTGCACATAGGCTTTGTTTGTGGTATGATTCACTATCTGAAGATGGGCAAAGGGAAACTGGGCTCTCAGTTGTTATGAGATGACTCATGCTAATTCTGTTGTTTTCATTCTTTTGTTTAAATGCCTTCTGTGATCCTGACCATTAATTCACTGAGGTAAAAAGACACTAGGGTTTGTCTTACAGATACTTATACACACTCTGTAAACAGCGTCTGGCAGTGTAGCATAGGAGCTCCTTTATAAGAAAATACTTAAGGTAGTGTTGGAGACAAATCATAACAGAGGGCAGGAATTGAGCAATGCACATGGTTATACATTTAAAGGAATTGAAGTATAGCCAATGGGAAACTATATCTCCCAAGGAGTGGATAGAATTCAAGTATGATTGAAAATTGTTAAGATATTTAAGAAAGGTTCCTGTGGAAGGATTATTCCAAATGGACAAACACATGAAGATATTTTCTCCCTGATAGAGATCCACCAAAAGATGATCTGTGCAGGATAGCTTCAACAACCAAGGAGATAGGATGCTGTATTCCAGGAAGAAGAGTCAACCTCTTTCCCCAGTCTTCCCTGCCATATTTAAATATGCCCATGGATAAAGGTGCCATTGTTGCACAGATGGAAGTTATACATAGGCACAAGGAAATGCACTTCTAGTCACCAAAGGTGACTTGACAACTGTTACAGAGTGTCAAATACACCAGCATCTGTGAAAAACACTTTGCACTCTCTGGCACTGTTTCTTGGGGTGACCTGACTAGCACATCCTGATGGAATACCGTATTTTCCTCCATTCTGTGGATCCCCTCTACCTATGCCCTTTAGCCTATCACCATTATGAAATGTGAACCCCCAATACCTGTAAACATATTTTGCATAGTAGCACAGTACCTCCAGTAATAACAACTATCAGGATCCCAGAAAACCTTTCTGTCAGACAACCCAAACCCAGCACACATATGAACCAGAGAGAACAACAGAAACTAAAGAACAAAATACTATTCCAACAAAAACAGGATCAGATATCAGTACCTAGAATTACTACTGTCTCATTTCAGGATTCCTAGATGCCAGTACACAAACTCAATAACGTCTAGAACAATATGTTTACACTGGAGATGAACAACTCTACATTGCATCCTCTGAGGATTGCAACATAGCTGAAACATACACACACACACACACACACACACACACACACACACACACACACACGTAAAATAGCTTTTATAATTATGGCATTAAATGTCCTTAAAGAGGAAATAAAGAAATCTCTTAAAGAAATCTAAGAAAACACACAAAAAATGAAATAAAATTAATAAAACAGCTCGAGATCTGAAAGTGGAAATAGAATCAATAAATAAAATCCAAACTATTGGAAATTTGGAAGTGAAATAATTAGGATCTAGGACAGGAACCAGAGAGGCAATCTTCATCAACAGAACAAAAGAATTGGAAGACAGTTATTAGACATTGAAGACATGATAGAAGAAATTGATAGGTTGATCAAAATTTTTAAAAAAAGTTAAATCTAAAAAAAATTCTGGTACAAAACTGTCCAACAATATGGAACACTATGGAAAATTTGAATATAAAACTCATAGAAATAAAGAAGAAGAAACTCAGATATAAGGCAGAGGAAATATTTTCAATTAAATCATAAAAGTAAATTTTTCTACCCTAAAAAAGGAGATGCCTAAAGGCAAAAGAAGCTTATAGGACACAAAAGAGTTCTGCTGACAAAGGAGAGTCCTCTTGGTACACAATAATTAAAACAATAAATATATAGAACAAAGAAAGAGCAGTAAATGCCTAGATGATGATTCTAACTCTGATCAGTTGGCTTCTACTCTGTTCTTCCCACAGATGAACTGGGCATGCATGAAAACTAAGAAAAGACAATAACCTATCCTTTGAAATACATAACAACTCTGCCTCTTTTCAAAAGAAGAAAAAAAAAAAAAACAGTAAATGCTGAGGGGCGGGGGAGTAACATGTGAAGGCGGATCTATTAGAGTAATACATTTTAGTAATATCAATATACAAACAGTGCCACCAAAAGTTGTAAAAGAAAAACTTCAAGTTAAACAGATTAACTACCCTTAGGAATACACAGGAAATAAATAATCCAGGGCCAACAAACCAAAAGAGGGGAAACACCTACACATACATACCCCCACCGCCATCACCACAATGAAACAATAAGAACAAAAACATCAATAACAAGAATCAACAAACAATTCTCATTCAAATTTCTCAAAATCAATTATTTTATATCCCCAATGAAAAGACTCAGAATGACAGTAAGAGAAGACCAGATAAATCCTTCACCTGCATCTAAGAAACACACCTTAACCTCAGGAATATACATTACCTAAGGGTAAACAGATTGGGAAAAAAAGGCATTCCAAACAAATGCCCCTGAGGAGAAATCACATATAGCCATTTTAATATCTAACAGAGATTTTTCATCCAAAACTGATCATGAAATAGACAATTTTCTAGACAGATATCAAATACCAAAGTTAAGTCAGGATCAGATAAACCATCTAAACAGTCCCATACTGCCTAAAGAAATAGAGGCAGTCATTAAAAGTCTCCCAACCAATAAAAGCCCAGGTCCAGATGGGTTCAC
>CM052708.1:14042859-14080205 GCA_028551405.1 Uromys caudimaculatus | reverse complement strand
ACTACTCAGCTATTAAAAACAATGACTTAATGAAATTTGCAGGCAAATGGATGGAACTTTAAAATATCATCCTGAGCTAGGTAACTCAGTCACAAAAGAATGAACATGGCATGTACTCACTGATAAGTGGATATTAGCCCAAAAGTTCAGAATGCCCAAGTTTCACTTAACAGTAACCGCTGGACTGAGAGTGAGGTCCCAGATGGAGGAGTTGGAGAAAGGTCTGAAGGAGCTGAGGGAATTTGCAGCCCCATGGAGGGAGCAAGAGCGTCAATGGGCCTGCCCCTCCCCAGGTTGTCCTGGAGTTTGGACCACCAACCAAAGAATACACATCTATGGGCCCATGGTTCGGACCAAATATGTGGCAGAGGATGGCCTTGATTGCCATCAGGGAGAGCGGAGAGGCCCTTTGGCCTGAGGGTGTTAGAGGCCCCAGTAAAGGGGAATGTCAAGGTGGAAATATGGGGATGGGTGGGCAGGTGGGTGGGAGGTGGAATTTCCTCATAGAGGCGGGATGGGGAAGGGATGGGGGGTTTCCAAAGAGGAGACCCAGAAAAGGGGAAACATTGGAAATGTAAATAAAGTATCAAAAATAAAAAAAATTTAAAAAAAGAAACAGGTATGTGTACTCTGTATTCATCAAAGAAAAAGTCAACCAAAATGACATTGAAATTTGTAACAAATATGCACAAGACACAAGGGCCACGAAGTACGCAATAAAAGAAATACAATTGTAGCTTAAATATTGATCATTACAGACTGATAACAAAAGAATTCAGTACCCCACTCTTGTCAAACAGGTTATTCAGACAAAAACAACATAGAAATATTTGAAGTATCTGTTGTTAAAAATCCAATACAAATATTTACAATATATTTCACTCAAACAAAAAAGAGTATATGTAAATTTCAATACTTCATGCATCTTCATAATTAACCATATACTCAGACATGAAATAAGTCTTAGAAGTAAAAGAAAATTTAGATAACACCACCCATCCTATTTGACCACCACAGATTAAACATGAATATTAACAGAAACAATAGAGCACCAGCTAACTCACCAAACTTGAACCCCACATGAGTGACTGAAGCCCAAAGATAATCAACAAATTAAAGACTGTAGAATAAAAAATGAATACAAAATATAATCAAAGATATGGATAAAAATGAAAGTGATTTAAGTTGGAAGTTCATAGCACTAGGTACATACATAAAAATAATTTGACAGATCTTAAAATAGTAACTTAACAGCACAGTGGAAGCTTTAGGACAAAATGAATATCGAAACCAAAAGAAATAAATAGCAAGAAATACACTCAAGACTGAAAGAAATAAAATAGAAAAAATTAAACAAAGAGAAAGAAACAAACAAAAACAAGTAAAACAATACAAAGAATAAATAAAAGAAAGAGTTGGTGCTTTGACAAAATCAGTATATTTAAGAAACAAAATTAGAAATGTAAAGGAAGACATAAAATCAAGCACCCTAATAAATCCAGAAAAATCATAAAAATTTATTTCCAAAACTTGTACTTCACCACACTGAAAAACCTAAAGGAAATGGACAATTGTCTCCATACATGCCTCTTACCATAGTTAAATCATATCAGATCTATACCCCTTCTTTAATAGAAGCTGCCAATAACTCTTCTATCCAAAAGTGACCCAGGAACACATGGCTTAAGTACATACTTCTAATGGACTTTAAAAGAGGAGTTAGTAAATGATATTACATTTCAAATTATTCTTCAAAATGGAAAGAGAAGGAACACTGCTTAATCCATTTTATAAAGTCATATTTATCCTGCTATTTAAATAACATAAACATAAACAAATCAGAAGAATTACAGATCAATTTCCTTTATGATGCAAACATTCTCAATAAAATACTTGTAAAATGAAATGAAGAATATATCAAAAGATTATCCACCATGAGCAATTAGGCTTTTTCCCAGAGATGTTGGGATATTTCCACACATGCAAATCAATCAATGTAATCCACCATACAAAACAATTGAAAGATAAAACCACATGATCATTTCATTAGAAGAAGAAAAAGCCTTTGGCAAAAGGACTTCACTATAAAAATCCCAGAAAGACTAAGGACAAAAGTAACATATATCAACACACTGAAGGTACTTTACAGCAAGCACATAGCCAACATCAAATTAAATGGCGAGAAAATGACAGCAATTAAACTAAAATCAGGAACAAAACAAGAATGTCTACTCTCTCTATGAAGCCAAAGACAACTGACGAAATTTTATGGGATACGAATTGGAAAGGAAGCAGATATACACTTTCAGAAAAGTAGTAGGATACAAAATTAGCTCTCAAGGTCTTTAGCCCTTCTATACACAAATGAAAAATAGACTGAAAGAAATCATGGAAACATCACATCATACAATAGCCTTAAATAATATAAAATATCTCAGGTAACTCTAAGCAAACACCCAAGACAACTGTATGATAAAAGCCTTAAGAGACACTGAACAAAGACATCTGAGAAGATATAAGAAGATAAGAAAGTCCTCCTCATGCTCATTTCAGTGCCGTTACTAACGTAAATTGCCATAATACCAAGCCATTGATAGATCCAATACAATCCCCATCAAAATTTGAACACAATTATTCAGAGTTCTTGAAAGGACAATTTTCAGCTTCATATGGAAACAAAAACTGAGGATACCTAAAAAAATAATATAGAAAAAGAAAAAAATCCAGAGTATTAAAACCTGAAGAAGGCATCACCACCCCAGACCTCAAATTTAAATATAAACTTATAAAATAAAATTATATGACAGTAGTACAAAACCAGACACTTCGATCAATGTGATCAAACTGAAGAGCCAGACAATAATCTATACACCTATGGATATTTTGGTTGTTGTTGTTGTTGCTGTTTTCTTGTTTGTTTTATTTTCTAATCAAGAAGCCAGAAATAGACATTGAGAAAAAAAAAAAAAAGATAGTCAAAAAAAGTTTCCGGTTAAATTATCAACCACAACAAAACTCAACTCCAAATGTGTCGAAGATCACAATATAAAACCAGATACACTGAACAAGATAAAAGAGAAGATGGGGAAACAACTATAAACCCATTGGCACATGGAAAGACTTTCTGAAAATTGTTAGCACCATACACTAACATCACCAATTAATAAATCAGATGTTATGAAACCTAATAGTTTCTGCAAACCAAAGTAGACTATCGTTAGGACAAAGTGTCAGCCGACGGAAAGAGAAAAGATTTTCTACCAAGTACATATCTGATAGAGAGCTAATATTCAAAATACATAATTGCTTTTATAAACTAGATATCAAGCAAATCAATCAATTACAAAGGGATACAGATATAAACAGAGAATTCCCAAGAAAGGTAATTCAAATGGGTGAGAAGTACTTAGAGAAAAGTTCTACTTCCTTAGTCATCAGGAAAATGAATATCTAAATTGCCTTAAGATTTCATCTTATACCACACAGAATAGTTAAGAGCCATAAAACAAATCGCCAGATTATACTGGCAAAGATGTACAATAAAGGGAGTACTCATCCATTGGTGGAGGGAGTACAATCTTATACACACACACTAATGAAATCAGTTGCCAGTTTCTCAGGAAGACAATAATCCATCTCTCTTTAGATCTAGCTATACCATCCTTTGACCATCTTGGTCATATAAACAAAGGATCCTACATCCTACCACAAAGACACTTGTTCAACCAGGTTCAATGCTGCTCTATTCATAAAAGTGGACTATTGGGAACGATCTAAATGTCTCTTAAAGGAATTGATAAAAACATAGTGCCTTTGCATAATGGAACTTTACTCTCCACCACCACCACAACAACAATCAAATCATGAATTTTGAAGGAAAGTACATGGAACTAGAAAAAAAAAATCATCCTTAATGTAAAAACTCTGTTATAGAAAGACAAATATTTTATGTATTCAGTTATATGTGGAAACACCTCTTTAGTCAATGAGAAGCAATCTACATTCTGTAGAACCATGTAAGCTGAGTATAAAGTAAGAGACTGTGGGAGACAGATAGATCCCATGGAAAGGGAACAGAACACATAGTTACTGATGGATGGCAAGGACTGGATGCACTAAAGGGATATTCAGTGGCAGAGGAATAGGGACATGTGTGATGAGTAAGCCAATACAGTGAGATAGCTAAAAGTAAGGGTCATTTAAGAAGGGAGCACTGAAAACAGCCAGTAGCAGTTTCATAAAATTTTATATATATATATATAAATGCAGTCTAAATGGATTTTCCAAACAAGATAGGCCACAGTAATTGATGATCTTTTGTTAACGCATGAAGCTTGTGGTTCAGGGATCTGTTTATACATAACTGAGCTCTTGGTTCAATGGAGCACTGAAAGAATTTTCAAGCAAGTCAGGCTCCTAACAGTGCTATAGGCTACTCCCTACAATCTCACAACATCCAGGCCCTCTTGCTAAAGACAAGACTTACACAACATGACCAAGTGGAGCTGGTATGTACTAAGAAGTTTCCTTCCTCTGAGCATCTTTGGTACAGGCAGGTACTCTGCATGGGGTAAGAAAGGTAAACCACTCAGCCATGAAACTTTTGATATAAAATCCTGTTCTACCTCTAACGTGTGTTAGGGTGATTGTGGTACAAAGGCTGTGTAAGACACCATCAATATCTGATTTAACTCAAGATCTACTCTACAAGTTTCACACTCTAGTAAAACCATATACTATGGTTAAAAAAGTAAATAAAGGAGAAAAATCCTAGCAATAAGATGACTTTTACTCCAAATAACTTCCTGCTATATTTATAGATCCTTTCCTTGCTTGACTATCAACCAAGAAGCTTCCCCATGCAGCAGAACTGTTTTTCATGCAAATGCATTTGGAGCAAATACCTTGACCACAGGCAGATATTAAGCTACAGTGAGAAATCTTGGAATATTCAGCCCTAAATGGACAATCTACAGCAAATGCCTTCCTTCGGAGCTCAGAGAACCATGTGGAAGAAGATGCAGAAAAGTATGAGATCCCCAGGAGATGGAAGAAACAAATAAAACACGGCCCTCTAACTCAACGGGATTGATGTATACATAAACTCACAAAGACTGAAGCAGCATGTTCAAGGCCTTCGTGGGTCTGCATTGGCACAAGGGCCTTTGTCAGTTTGGTTCAGTTTAGTTTAGTTTTGTTTATTTACATTCCAAAGTTACCCTCCTTCCCAGTCACCCTTCCAAGAGTTCTTCACTCCCTCCCCTTACCCTTTGCCTCTGAGAAGGTGCTCACCCACCACCCTTACCTCAACACCTCCCATCCCCCTTCCCTGGCACATCAAGTCTGTATAAGATAGGCACATCCTCACCCACTAAGGACAGACAATGCAGTTCTTTGCTACGCATGTACTGGGGGTGGGGGTGGGGGAGCAGCCCATTTTTTGCTCTTTGGTTCGTGGCTTTATCTCTGGGACCTCCCAGGAGTCCATGTTAGTTGATATTGTTGGTCTTCCTATGGGTTGCCATCCCCTTCAGCTCCTTCAATCTTTCTGCTAACTCTTCCCTGACCTCAGTCCAACATGACTGTAAGTATCTGCATCTGTCTCAGTCAGCTGCTGGTAGAGGCTCTCAGAGGACAGCCATGCTAGGTTCCTGCCTGCAAGTACAACATGGCACCAGTAATAGTGTCAGGGTTTGGTGCCTGCCCACCAGAGGGATCCCAAGTTGGTATGGTCACTGGATGGTCTTTCCTTCAACCTCTGCTTCATTTTTGTCTCTGCATTTCCTTTAAACTGGAACAATTCTGAGTTAAAATTTTAGAAGGTAGCTTGGTGACCCCATCCCTCCTTTGGGAGACCTGTCTATCTATAGGAGGTAGTCCCTGCAGGTACCATCTGCCTACTGTTGAGCATTTCGGCTAAGGTCCTTCCCATTGAGTCCTGAGATCCTCTCATATCACAGGTCCCTGGGACATTCTAGAGGTTCACCTTACCTCCACTTCCCACAGATACATATTTCCATTCCTTCTCCTGGCCCTCTGGGCTTCTCTCCTATCTCCTGCCACACCAGATCCTTCCCCTCTTTTCCTTCCTCCCCTCCCCCACCAAGATCTCACCCTCCCTAACCGTCCCATGATTATTTTGTTCATCCTTCTAAGTGAGACTGAAGCATCCTCACTTTGGCTTTCCTTCTTGTTAAACTTCTTAATGGTCTATGGGTTGTATCATAGGTATTCTGTACCTTTTAGCTAATATATACTTTTCAGTGAGTATATACCATGCATGTGTTTGTGGTCTGTGGTACCTCACGCAGGATGATATTGTCTAGTTCCATCCATTTGCTTGCAAAACAAATGATGTCCTCATTTTGATAGCTGAATAGTACTCCATTGTGTAAATGAACCACATTTCTTATTTCCTTTTTTTGAGGGACATCTGACCTGTTTCCAGCTTCTGACTATTACAAACAAGTATGCTACAAAAAATGGTTTGCAGATTCTTGTGATATGGTAGAACATCTTTGGGGTATATGCCCAGTTGCTGTATATCTGGGTCTTTCAGGTAGAACTATTTCCAATTTTCTAAGGAATCACCAGATGGATTTCCAGAGTGCAATCCCACCAGCAATGGAGGACTGTTCCTCTTTCTCCAGCATGTACTGTCACTTGAGGTTTTTTTTTTTTTTTTTTTTTTTTTATCATAGCCATTCTCATTGGTGTAAGGTGGAATCTCAGGGTTGTTCTGATTTGCATCTTCCTGATGATTAAGGATGTTGAAGTGTAGCTCCTTGTATTCTCATATTAATTATGTTATCCAAAAACCTGTTTGCATTATCTTGCAGGTAACCGTGAGGGAATCCTGCCCCCTTTGACCCCCCAACCCCAACCCCAGTTGCTTTTGATTGGTAAAGTTGCTGACAGCCAATGACTGGGCAGAGACACAGAGACAGAACTTTTAGGATTCCTGGCAAGGGACCAGTAAGGAGGAAGACTGAGATCTGCCATGACAGGAACAGAGAAGAGATGCTATGCCTGAGAGGGGCGGGGCAGAGGGACAGCCAAAATGTCAGAGCTGAGGGAGAGCTCCTCCCTCCCCCAGGGCTTGGTCTATGGAAGCTAAGATGGAATAGGGGTTAAGTTAGCTATGTGGAGGATAGGAAGTGGCTTGACCACTGAGCTGTTAAAGCATATAAAAATATAAAGGTTGTGTTTCTGTGTCTTTTATTTGGGAATCCAGAACATTGAGGTGAGTAGCAGGGAAAGCACCTCCGATGCAGGGATCAGTTGAATAGTTAACTGGGTACAGCAACAGTGAACATAATGCCTGAGTGTGTGAACAAGTGGGACTCTATTCCTTGTGCCTTCTCTTGAGATATTTTTTTTTTTTGGTTAGTTTATTTAGAGAAATCCTGATGTATTAATATTTGTTTTATCTTACTACATTTTATTCCATTTATGTTATTATAATCGCTTATAATTCTGTGGGCTTTTTTCCTAATAATAAGAGGCAAGTACATGGATCCACGTGGGATCCATGTGTATTCGGAACAACTAGGAGGATGAAAAAGAGGGGCAAGAGTAATCAGGTTATATTATGTGAAAAAGTTATAAATTTTATTAAATTGTGGGTGTGTAAATACCAGTACCAGAAAACAAAACTGAGCCAGCACTATGATACCATTTATTTGGGTGCCAGATGCCATGAATCTAGTTAATAAAAATTTAATTTCTGAGTCTGTCCAGTAACAAGATATGCCCCTGTATATAGCTTCACTATAAAAACATTAATATTATACTCAAGTTTAGAAGCATATATGCATGTGTGTATACGTATATGTACAAATATATATGTATATGCTTTTATTACTTTCATTGAAATATCTCTAATATTTTTTATCAAGTATGCTTTCCTGAGCTGTGGCCCTTTTACATTTCAAACATTCTCCATACATTTAGTAGCCTGCTCACAGTGACTCTGCTTTTCTAACCTCTTTAGATTAAAATGGGTCCTGTTTATTCATTTCTGTTCTCAGGTGCTTGATTCTTTGCTTCAGCAGCTGCTTTTGCTTCCCACACTTTCTGATGCTGTCAGCAAGAGTGCAAAGCTAAACTAGAAAACATGCAGAGTTCATATTCACACTGTTTTTCCTTGAATCCTGGCATATTTCCAGCCATCTATACCCTTGATACAGCTCACAGTAGGTCAGTCTCGCTCTACAAAAAGAGAGATAAACACTGGGATTAATTTAGAATGTACAAGATTAGAAAAAATAGGCATGATATAATTAGAAATGAAAAAACCCAGGTTGAAAAAAAGCAAAAAAAAGACTGTCAACTTAGAAAGTAACTAAACTCACAGGTTACCCAAGAGTGTTTTATTCCATCTCCAAAGTGAGATGCTTTTTAAAATGTCACTGTCTCTTTTGGGAAACAAGGTTTCCTTTCAGATAAAGTAACAGATAATGACAGGTGGGTGATAAGTGACTCCATAATCCATAATATCTACTATAAAGTCTTCAGTACAAAGTTACTTAGTTTGGTGAACTTCCTAAAAGATACAAAGATCCTATGTTAAATACAGGTAGCCAGCAGAAATTTCTTATGACATTTCCCATATAGTTCATATATATATATGAAAACATCAAATGTAATTCACAGAAAGGAGGTAGCTCAGATTACCAAAATATCATTCAAATTCTTCTACTCGTCTCATTTCTTAATTCTGCACAGTTTAATGTTATAAGGCCTATGTATATTTGGTTATTATCAAAATAATATAGCTCATTCTGTTAATTTTGCACACAGATATCTCACTGAGATTTGCTAGTACATCATTTCTGCTAGAATATATCACATGAATGTTCTCTTATGTTTTTACTTTCCATCCAGAGGCTTAACTTTTAGACACACTACACACACAGATACACACAGACACAGACACAGACACACACAGATACACAGAGACACAGACACAGACACACACAGACAGACACACACACACACACACACACATATAACTTTAGTAATTACTAAAAACATATGCATACATGTAATAGTATATGAATGATTTTTTTTTAGCATCTGTGGAAGTGAATCCGTGCCACGTGTGTGACTCACTCTTCTTCTACCACTGAAAATGAAAAGATAATGATCTATTCTTCACTTACGTATTACCTAGTTAGCTAGAGCAATTGATATAAAATAGAATTTACCTCTCCATATAGGTAGAGTACAGTATTTGCAATTTTATAACAACAGAGAAGATAACAACAATACCCCTTTGATCATGAGTTACTGGTAGTGAATCTATAAAAATTGCGATGTGAAAGGAAAGTCTTCTCTCTGGAGATGTATCCATGCTGTTGTGTTAAGCTCTATGAAGAGGAGAGAAGTCACTCGTTCTGCAGCATAAAACTGACATTGGCTGAAGCCAAATCAAGGGAAGCTATATTCTTTGATATATTTTTTACCATTGAATACCATTAATATTTCAACTCCATCCGTTACTTTTACAAACACTTCGAACAAATGGGTATAGAATTATACTTTCACTTGCTGGAAAAGAAAGAGTTATCTGATGGCATCTAAAGCTATGAACTACATTTAGAGTGAATTTCTTCAGCAACAAATGACTAATTTCATGGCAGCTCCAGGAATTTTTTTTTAGCCTGCATGCTGTTGTAAGTTTATATACTCCCTCTTATAAATGCATCCATCATCCTTACAGATGATTTCATTCTTTGAGAACAACTTCCAAGAGTTATGTTCTAGACAATTATACTTACAGTCTTGGATTGTGGCTATACATGCACACAAAATGTTTGATTAAAAAACAAACAATGATGCAAATAAAATAATAGACTTTTGTTATTAAAGTCCAAAATGAAAAAACATGTTTATATAGTTTTTGCACACACATATATATATATACACACATATATACATATATATAATATATATATTAACACACACACACACATATATATACACACATTTATACATATATATAATATATATATATTAACTAAAGTTTCATATGTTTCATTCTAATTCACCCCAAGCATACATGGTCTAAGCAATATTAGCTGGATAGTCATTGCATTCTTGTGTCCTTCCATACACAGTAGATAGAGTACTAATTAAATCTAGGTTTTCTCATGCTTTCTGAGGATAAAAGTGAATAGTCTCAGTACAGTACAAAAAAAATATAAAGAAAGAAAGGAAAGAAGAAAGAAGGAAAAAAAGAAAGAAAGAGATAGAGAAGCCTTGACCTTTACTTATTTTTCCTCCTATATGACTACTTCCTCTTGCACATCTATCTGACATAGAGACTGGATTAAGCCAACAGATTCTGAGTAGATTTTTGTCATACCATACTCAAAAGTAATACTTGAGTGTATATTCTAAATGCCTGTCAGTCATATACTAAATGCAATCACATATGTGAGTATAGGAAGTGCATAGGTATCTAGATAATTCTTTCTTTACTTTTTAAGTAGATTTCCCCTTTCAATATTTCTTTGTTTTCCAAAGTAATGTCATGTGATAGTTTATTGACTGAAATAAGATTTTAGCCATTCAGTTTTCTGAATCATATTTTGGGTGTATTTCTGTGTAGGTGTATTTTACCAACTTAAAAAAATAAGGAAAAGGAAAGAAAAGAAAAGAAATAAAACAGAAAAGAAAAGAAACAAAAATTGAAACATTCAATTTCCTGGTACTGAACAACAATTATAGTTGTTTTACAAATGTTACCAGTACTATGATCTATGATTAGTTTGATTCATTAAGAACATATAAAATTATTACTTTGTATAATCATCTAAAACTATCTGAGAAGTCCATTTTGATGTGGGTTCTCATTTACATTTTCTTTAAGATTCTCAAATTTTTTTTTTTTATATATATAGCCATTTTTGGATGAAAGTTGCTACGTACTTACCGATTCTCATTTTATTCATTAAGTAGTTGTTTCTTATTAATATTTAAATCTGTGAAATCCACTGAGGTCTTTTATATATGTTTTTGAGTATTTCATTATTTCTATGTTAAACCCTCGATAATATTTATTCCAACAGTGTAATTTTATCTTCAATATATTCTCAGTATTTTTCTGAGTAGGTTTCCTTTTAACATACTCTATTGTTAATGATATAATAGCAATTGGTCTTATTTTCATTATTATTGTGGCTTTTGACTCCAAAATATGTAATATTTTCTTTTACTTTTGGTGTTTAGTCTTTTCAATACAGTGTTTATTAGATGAGAAGATTTTGCTCTATTCACCAAGTACATTTTACTGTGTTGAATTTTTTTTGTATAACACTGAGGATTATTCTTTAAAGTATATCCCTTGGTTATCTGTTTGCTTTTCACTAGTCTTATCTATTGTGTTTTTTTCTAATATCTATTTTTGATATTCACTATTTTATCTTTTCATTTCTATTCAGTATTTTACATAATAACTTTTCTCATTACTTTTATGACTATGAACTTAATAATCATTTTCAGATTCCTTTGTTTTTATGTTTTTAGGCCACCAATAAATATTTTACTAGATTATCTTACTCTCGTCATTCTTACTGTTTCTTTGTGACATAACACTTAGTTTATTTCAGTCTATCTTATAATAAATTTCTTTTCCTCAAATGAAAATCTTCAAACTGTGGGACAGTACTATCTGCATGCCCAACTTTGTATCGGTATCTGCCCCTCAGAATGATTTGTGTTTTAAAGGAAAATAAAGCATGATAAATTATTTCAATATTCTTGATTTCTGGGATACTCTGTTGGACTTAGATAAGAGTATATTAGTTGAGATTTCCTTTCTGTCACAATAATGTTTCTTAGCATCCATAGGGCTCAGATTTTAAAGCAGTTTCTAATAAAATCTAGGTACACACTTGTACTGTCTAGATGGCCCCTCCACAAGGCATGGGACGTAAGACACAGAAATAGTTTGAAGAAGCATACTAAAAAGCAGGATTTGAGAACAAGATTATTAGTAGTGAATGCTAAGAATAATTCTAACATTAATGTTACTGATGAAATATCTTTAAGGCATTTGAAGTAAAGAATGCATTGCTTTTGTGTACAGTATCCATATATTTATGAAATTCTTGGCAATGAAAATCTGATAATGGGATATGAGGAATGCAATATGTGATAATTCAGAGGAAAGTAAAATTTAATTTTCTAAAATCACACAATCTTTAGGATCAACACAGGGGGTAAAGTATTAGAGGCTGAGTAATTTATTGAAGAGCAAGTGTACAAATTAATAAGATAAGCAGCATATATATATATCTAAAACCTGAAACTAGGGCAGTCAGGCTGTAGATAGTGGTAAGTTCCATAGAGTATTAAATTATAGCCTGGGAAACTTATTTTGTGACAATTAGGAATATGATTGAGAAGAAATCAAATTCTGGGACCTCAGTGTGAATCAAATATATTGATGTACTAGAGTTGTTGAAAACTCAAATTTAATAAATATTCTGAATAAACAAATAAAAACAATCATGTTTTCTTGTATCAAGATTTACTTCCTGTCTTAGCTAAAGAAGACCAAAAAGATTCTGCTTTGCAAAGCATCTGAACCAACTCCATTGCTGCAAAATTGAAACACAGAGGGGAAAAAAAAAATCATTACAGTGTACCAGAACCATGGGAAACTGGCGTGTTGGTAAGCAAAAGGGTTTATATACAATATTGTTCATGTGTAATGTAAAAATTTGGACACTTTATCAAGATGTTTAAGAGTATAATATAGAGGTTAGAATGCAAATTTATCATAAAGAGAGATCGCTGATAGAATATTAGTTTCTTTTAATACAGAATTAAGTGCAGATCAACAATGAATGGTTCTATTGAGCTATTAACAAAAGCAATGGTATTGATGGACATCGATCTTTGATGGGACAGATGTGTAATTGTTCCACGCTACCTCATGAAAGTGGGAAAAATAGTCTTATAAAAATGAAGAATAGAAGGAGATAAGGAATGTTGGTCTAAAACCAATATTCTCAGTTATCGTTAGACCCTGGTGATCCACTAGCAGCAACATAAAGACAGAGATACCTTTTAATATTTTAAAGCTTACGTTTTAGCTGGGCAGACTGTCAACTACCTCATCTAAGTTAACCCAACGAGGCCCATTTCATGTCTTTGTAGCTATCCGTTCCAGGTGCGTACTCACATCTGGCTCTTCACATGTCATCTTGTTAAAAGACCCTATCCTTTCTTCTTCCCAGAGCCCCTTTCTCTGCTTGGAAGTTCTGCCTTCTATTTCCTGCCTTAGCCATTCACCAATTAGCAGTGAGATACAACTGATATAACTCTTAAGCTGTCTAGCAATAGAGGACAATACATCCTTTCCTTTAGGATTCACAAAACAGGAGGCCAGTAATGGGTCATAGAAATGACAATACTAGAATCTGTTAGAATTTAACTCACTGCCAATTAGCAGTTGAATGTACAGAGACAGACCTTAAATGAATGTGAAGGAAGGTCACCTCTATACCCAGTCTAAAAGTCTGGGGTCTATAGACAATGAATATAAAATGTATATCAGATATCCCATTCATAGGGGAACCTAGCAAATTTGAGAAAACCAATGGTGAATCTCCTGTGTGACTGTGGTATAAGCTAAGTGACATAGTAACAGATATTATTCTCTTATATTAAGAGGTTGATAAGTCCCTTACAGATCAGAGGCTGGGTGATGATGCATAATCAATAAGTATATCTGGGTCAAACTGGCCACCAATGGGGACACATGTACAGGGAGACATCAATAAACTTCCTGCAATAAAAATGTCATAGGGACAGCCAAAATTGTTATTGCTCAATCTATATAATCAAAATAATAAATTATGAAGGATCTGAAGGTAGAGGGCAGCTGCTGCAATAAAAAATAATTATCCTCTCTCAGTTTCTGGATCTGATCCAGTTTTATACTTGGTAAAGCATTGACGAATGGAAAGACACTCAGTAAGAAGAGGGGAACTGTGGCTGTGATATCACAGTAAGTATATGAACGTATGACTTATCTGCTTCTCTCAGAAAGATAAGAGATGTGTAGCATTCATGCTTTTGAAAACGCACGAGTAAGGAGGAATTCCAGGATATTTAAAGAACTGCTGACAAATAGTATCCAGATGACAGCTAAGAAGTTGAATGTAACATCTCAGGACTCTAAGCCCCTCAATAGAGTGATTAATCAATTGAGTTGTAGCCTGCTCCTAATAATCTTTAGGAGGAAATTAATAATAACATGAAATTCCTATAAACTATAGGCATTATGGGATTTATATGAGATAAATAATTAATTTACAATCAATGGAAATATCTACTTGGATGAATTCTGAAAAATTACAATGCATTATTCAAAATAGTGCAAAGTATGGAGGTAACAACTCTAAGTGCTGTTCCAAATATGATCTCTATTGATATATTTGTAGAAACAGGAACACAGAAATGTATTCAGTATTCTTTCTTTCTCTACCAAAAGCAATCTGTGGTTAATTGTGGTGCCCAATGAAAGGATCTGGGCTTTATAACATTGTTAAGAAACTCAAACTCTATAGTGATTTGATCACATCACGTTAATTACTGGAGGACTAAAAGGAACTAAGAGAACTTATAATACACATTTACCTAGAAAGTCCAAGATGACTATTGCTAGTCAGGTTGATTTCTTCTCTAAATAAAAGAATAATATATTTGATAAGATTCTCATATCTTAAGACAATAATTACAGAAAAGTGTCTTTTGTCCCAGGGGTTAGACAACAATTTTTAGGTTAACGATTTTCATTCTTTTTCAATTATATTATTCATTAATAATTTTTTCTATTAAAATAATTTTCTTATACAGTATGGCTGTGCTTGACTGTACTTTTCCCTTTATCTTCTCTTCTCATATTTTTACTCTTCCCCTCCTACTTTATGCATTTTCTTACTGTCTCTCCTTGAAAATAGTCAGACTTCTAAGGGATACTAATAAAATAAGAGCAAACAAAAACCAAGTCGTTGGAATTGGACCAAACAAACAGAAGGGAAAGAATCCAAGAAAAAGCATAAACGTCACAGACACACTCGTTCATACAATCAGGATCCGAGAAAAGCTTAACATACAGGAAGTTATAATATATATACAGAAGATGTGATGCAGACTCTTTGCAGGCCCAGTACAGGCTGCCTCAATCTCTGTTAATTCATATTAATCATGTTGATTTAGAGGGCCTTGTTTTCCTGGTGTCCTTCATCTTCTATGATTCTTACCCTCTTTTCAATTTTATTTTATTGGCTTCTCTTGAATAAAATGATTTGACAGAGACATACCATATAAGACTCAGTGGCCAAAAGTTTCTCACTCACTACAAAATGTCTGGCTGTAAGTCTCTGTATTTGTTTCCATTTATGGCATGAAAAATCTTCTCTGAAATGTTTGAGCAATATACTGATCTACAAGTAGAGGAGAATGTCATTAGGAATCATTGTATTTTTATTTATTGTGAAGAGTAAGCAGTATTTGGTTTGACTCTGTGTCTCTGGTTCTTGGTCACTCAATCAGTGGTGGCAATGGGTTCTATTTCCTGAAGTGTCTATAAGTAAAATCAGATATTGGTTGGGCTATGAGCTTTATGCCACCATTACCCTAGCATATTTAGTAGTTCAGAAAATATGGAATGTCAAAGATTTTATGGCTGCCTTGATGTTTATGTTATCTTTTGATAGCATTCAGAATACCAGTCTGTACCAAAGACACTAAAACACAGGAATGAAGGCTTTTATGTAGGTACCCAATGGACTTCTCCATATTCAATGACTTGAATCAATTTTGTCTTTAGCAGTGGATTCCTGAATAGTTAGTACTTTAGAGACGTAAAATAGTTCATGTCTTAAACAGGCTTCCTACCACTGTGCATTACTTATTATTATTAACTGCTCCTCTGGAAATATAAGCCAAAATAAACTCTTCCTTTTATAAGTTTCTTTTGGTCATGGTGTTTGTACTGGGGCACCAGAAAGTAAATGACATACCATGTCTACACAGGAAAGAATGTAGATTAACAAACTGGTATGTTATATAATTTTAAATATACTGTGCTGGAACTCAAAGATTTATCAACTACAAGTCAAAAAAAAATGTACAAAGTTTATTTCATCCATAAAACTTAACTTTGTTCTAAATATTTGCATTTCCCAAGGTGGTGGACTTCTAAGGTTAATACAGAAATATGAACATCAGATCAGTGTTAAGAGTATTCCTTACAGATTATTGATCTGATCTGGGGACCTGAAATAATTGGGTATCATAGTTCCAAATCTCTTTTCCCTTCCCTAATGCATCTATATTTGTCCAGAGACAATTTACTCAGAACTTTCTACATATACATAAAATATCATTTCAGTGTCCTTCTTGGGAATCTTACCAACTTTAAGGTAATTTTAAGATTTTGTTACTTTATATGAAGAACAAACAATATTATTTTAAATAACAGTTGATATGGAGCTTGTTTGGGGTTAAATTTTGTTTATCACTAGGCTCCACATTCTTATTAACAGGAGCTATAGGTGCATTTTATTTTGGTCTGTTTGATCACCCTCTGATAGACTATTGGCATACAGATATCTGGGTATATTTCTTATAAATATATATAATTTTTAAATAGTTAAGTATATACAACTACGACATTTCTCTCTTCTCAATTTCATCTAGGTCTGAGAGCAGAATGTCTACTCAGTAAGACCCCATTTTTATGGACTTAAAACATATTCCCATACCAGTAAATTGTTCTGTAACACCTCATGCTTATGGCAATTGCAGCAGTTTCTATTCAAAGGCTACGCTTGAGTTCTAGGATTTAATTTTTTTTAAGCAATTCTAACAAAGTTGACTTTTTATATTATATTCAGGTACTGCTTTACTATTAATAAGACAAATGGTTTATTGGTTCCATTGACTATGTAAGTACAATCAGAATACTCTTCTATACAATATTGTAAACAACAGAACATAGATTACGTATTAGACCAAAAGATGTGGAATGTATACAATGTAAATACCACTTCTTTTATCCTGTTTTATAACAGAACTTTTTGTATTAAAATATAATGTGTGTGTGTGTATACAAACATATATACAAATTTTTACATGTGTGTGATAGGCATGTAAGAGCCATGACAGATATGAAGTCAGAGAACAAATTTCAGATCTGTTATCTCTTTTGCAGTGTGGTATCTGGTTATTGAGCTCAAATTCCCAAATTGAGCAGCAAGCATCCTATTTTCCGTAACCATATTGCTAGTCTCTCACTGCATGTATGTTTATTTGACTAATTTTAATTACTAATTTTTATGATAAATGTTTAATTACTTGCAGAAAAATGATCTGGTATGCAATTTATGTACATGAATGGTATGTATTTTCTTATGTATATAACATGTTCTGGAATTTAGCAGTTGTCTAAAATGAAACTTTAGTTACATAAATACTATGATATCAATGCCCTTGGTTTACACAACCTTGGTTTACATATATATAAAACCTAAAAATAGAAAACAAACACTATTCTTCTGGCATAAAACATATAAAAAATGGTAGAAATCCTTTCTTAAAATGTTCTTGAATACAATATGACATACTGAATTCTGATGTTTGTCATTTACTCTGTAAAAGATGAAACATGAAAGTAAAATGCAATATATTGAATTTAATATTATTGTATACATTTTCCTGGGAGTTTACTTTTATTCATTAAGAGATGTGATTGTTTGTATGTGCTTGGCTCAGGGAGTTGCACTATTAGGAGTTGTGCTCTTGTTGGAATAATTGTGTCACTGTGGATTAAGATTCTCATCTTAGCTGCTTGGAAGTCAGTCTTCCACTAGTAGCCTTCAGATAAAGATGTAGAACTCTCATCCCTGCCTGCACCATGGCCGCCTGGATGCTGCCATTCTCACACCTCAGTGATAATGGACTGAATCCCTGAACCTGTATGCTAGCCCCAATTAAATTTTATCCCTTATAAGACTTGCCTTGGTCATGGTGTTGTTCACATCAGTAAAACCCTAACTAAGACAAAAGTTGGTATCAGGGACTGGGGTATTACTGTGATAGCTTTTGTAAAAATGTGCATTTCTGGACTTTGGATTTGGAAAGCAATAGAATGCTTTAAATGTGGCTTTATGGGCTGGCTATCCTAGTAGGAATATGGAAGTCTTTGTTACTGAGAATGATTTGAATTGTGCTGATCTGCCCCAAGAAGTTTCAGTGGAGAATTTCAATATGTGGCCTAGAGACTGTTGTGTTGATATTTAGTGGCTACTTTTTCCCTTGTCTGAAGAGTCTGCCCAAGGCTAAGGTGAAGAGACTCAGATTAATTGCATGGATAAAGGAAGTCTCAGAAACACCCATCATAGACTTTGTTCTCTGATTAAGTCTCATGACGAGCACTTTAAACAAGCAGAGCAAGCTGAGAAAGGAAAAATACAAAATACATAGCTCGAGTATTAAAGGGACACCAGGAAGTGAAATGGAGCTGAATCCTGTGTTCAAGGATATTAAATTGAATTAAGGGAGTAGTAATCTCACCCAGCTAAATTTTGATCCAGGCATGGTAGTACAAACCTTTAATCTGAGGATGCAAAGACAAGCAGATCTCTGAGATCAAGGCCAGCCAAGGACAGAGAAAATTCTAAGTGAAGAAAAACTTAAATCCAGGTTTAGTGGACCACACCCTTGACTTCAGTGTCTAGGAGATGGGCATGCAGATCTTTGAGTTCCAAGTCAATCTATAGAGTAAGTTTCAGGACACGGAAACTTAGTCAGAGAAGGAGCTGGAAAATAGGAAGCTGGTAATAATGTAATAGAACAAGGGGGCCATGTTCCAGCCCCAGCAAGTAGCAGAATTTGACTGTTTTGGCCAAATGACACTGGCTTTAGAGTCCAGAATTGAAGGGACTACTGAAACAATTGATACTGGTTAGCTGAAACCAAGAAATTAATGGTAATTAAGAAGACACCACCATCACTGAAGCGAAATCTTCTGGGAAGTGTTATCTGAGAGCATAAAGAAGCTGTGATGCGGCTGTACTTGATAATGTGTAAGAGTCACCCAGGTGGTACTGGTATTGAAAGCATGAGTGATCATGGAGAGCAGTGGAGGCTTGGCACTGTGAGAGGCCATAGAAGGCCATTGATAAAGGTACAGCCTCAGTTGCACTTGATGGTCAGGCCTGAAGGGGTCATGCAAAGGAGTTGAGGCTTGGCACCAAGAAGAGAACCTATGAGAGGCTATTGGAGAAGGCTAGTTTCAGTGGAAGACCCCCATGTATTGGAGATAACAGCACCATGGAATGATCACCAAGAACAGAAGCAGCAATGGAGTGTATCAACCTAAACTTAGAGTGCTACAGAGCAGAGCTGGAGTAGTGAAGTCAGTCCTTTGGAGGAGCCCAGGAGATTATGTGTGGATCCCAGATGTAGAAAGAAGAAGCTACAGCATCGAAGTTGCACAAGATGTTGTAGATGCCAGTGCCATGGTGTATCTGATGAGGAAAGCTGCTAACAAGGAGTGGAATCATTCCAGGAAAAGAAGTTTGTTGTAATCAGCAAAGATGAAAAGGAGTTGGAGATCTGAAGACCGCTTTGACATCAGACATGGAGATGAAAAGTTTGTAGTTTGTCTGGCTGGTTTCCTGTCTTGCTTTGGGGATTACAGTTAAGTGATTGGATGAATCTCAGAAGAGATATTGAGCTTTGTACTTTTAACATTGTTGAGACTGCTATAGACTATGAGGACTTTGGAAGTCGGCTAAATGCATTTTGCATTATGCTATGTTTAGGTATGGCCCCCATAGACTCATATGTTTGAAGAAGCCTACAGAAGCCAGGGAGTAGAATGTGATTGTTTGTATATGCTTGGCCCAGGGAGTAGCACTATTAGGAGTTGTGGCCTTTTTGGAGTATGTGTGAGCTTTGGCTTAAGGCCCTCATCCTCATTTCCAGGAGGTTAGGCTTCCACTAGCAGCCTTCAGATGAAGATGTAGAACTCTCAGCTTCTCTTGCACCATACCTGCCTGGATGCTGCCTTGATGATAATGGGTTGAAACTCTGAACCTGTAAGCTAGCCCCAATTAAATTTTGTCCTTTATAGGACTTGCTTTTGTGTCTGTTCAAAGCAGTAAAACCCTAACTACAACAGAAGACAAAGACATGTAAAGAGATTCAGACCATGTATAGTTGGTAGACCAATATTTGTGTGTGAGTGTGTGCCTGTGTGTGTGTGTGTGTGTGTGTGTGTGTGTGTGTGTGTGTGTGTGTGTGTGTGTGTGTGTGTGTGTGTGTGTGTGTGTGTGTGTGTGTGTGTGTGTGTGCGTGTGTGTAATTTAAAGGAATGTGGATTGGGGGTGCATACAGGATTATGTCAGTCAATGTAGACAGCTATATTATCAAGAAGCCCCACTCCAAGATGGATGATGACTCTGGAAAGCCATGTCACTAGACTCCCCTTAATAAGACAAAGGCAGTTAGTTATAGAAAAGATGATTCTGCTATCTTTCCCAACAGTTATTCACCACTTATATAAACCACATAAAAGGCTTCATGAGCATAGAGAGTACTAAAGGAAAGCACTAGATAACAGCAATCCTAAATCGAAGTCCAATTTTTCCCTCTTAATTTGATGATTTTCAGAACACCATTAAGCTTAGATTAGTACAGGTCCCTCGTCTGTGAAATAAGAACAGGTAACCTTGGTTATAGGGACATAGCAAGACCAATTTGTATGAAAATTATAAAACTATCATCACCATTATCTTCTTGGTCATAGTAGTTGCAAACAATTATTACTTCTGAGATAATAAATGACAAACGTTGAAATACATAAGACTGCATTAAAAATGACACAGTGCAGTCATGCTAGTCTCATTTTTGTGAGCACACCATAGCATCAGTAATAGTGTCAGGCCTTGGGGCCTTCCCTTGATCTGGATCAGATATTCATACCCAACCAATGGATAGAAGCTGGTAACCCCTGTGGTTGAATAAGGGAAAGGCTGGAAGAAGCTGAGGAGGAGGGCAACCCTATAGGAAGACCAGTAGTCTCAACTAACCTGGACTCCTGAGATCACTGAGACACTGAGCCACCAGCCAGGCAGCATACACCAGCTAATATGAGGCCCCTGACACATAACAGCAGAGGACTGCCAGGTCTGGACTCAATCAGAGAAGATGCACCTAACCCTCAAGAGACGGGAGGCCCCAGGAAGTTGTGGGGTGGGAGTGGGGGTGGGGACATCCTTGTCAACAAGGGGGAGGAGGTATGGGATGTGGAATAGTCAGAGGGTGGACCAGGAATGGGAAAAAATCTGGACTTTAAAAATGATTAAATAAAAATAGATTAAAAAAAGAAAAATGTCACACTGAACTGATTTTTGAATGAAGTCTTCTACAATAATTATTAAAATACTTTGTATGATTTTTTACATATATTAATGGCGTTTCAGTATGATAACACTGATTCTCTGCTTATTTTTGTCTAGATATATTATGCTTATGTCTATCACTTGAATTTCAAATACAGAGAAATAACAGGCTATAAAATTATTATTTATAAAAGAAAAATAGCAATCACTGTAAGTACAGAATTCAAAACTGTAATTATAAAATATAATCATAACAATATAATCACAGATAAAATGTTATGTTCAAGTCTAGATCTTCCTGCAACTACACCATAATAGCAGTCTGAAAATAAGTAGAATTCAGAGGCTTTAGTGATAAGATTTTACATTAATGTACGATGTAACTGAATGGAATTGTCTTACAAATTACCTCACATGCAGGATAGATTTCCTGCCATGATATTTGAGCATAACCTATTGTGACCATCTATTTCAGAGGTTAATTTAATATGACAACATTAAATATTGAGTTTCTATTATTAACCCTCCTAATTTAATTTTATGCTCACTAAGAAACCTTCAAATATAAAGTTGGCCATTTTCTATTAGAAACTTCCAGGAAGAGACTCTAGATCAGACTCTAGTTTTATTTCTTTTTGTATGTTAATTGTATTAGTATTCTTGTTCAGTACATCAAGTTTGATTTATCTGTGACTATTCTGGGGACACAGAGACACTTGATATTTACAAATTAGACTGCTTAGCTTGATATGGACTTGGCACTGAAGTTAAGGATTAAGTTGAAGCTTAGAGTGAAGATTGTTCTGGGCAGCTGGCCAACCAACCCTAAGCATGTCTGCATCACCGCATGCTCCATACGTCTTTTCTTGAAAGTTCTCCAAGTGAAAAATTATATGATTCATTTAATCAATATTGATAAACACTTACAAAGCATCTCCTCTTCTGCAGAGTGATTTCGAGAAGGGTCTGTGCACCCAGATTGCTTACTAAGCTGCTCCATAATGGAACTGAGAAACATGAGGCATTTTTAAAACTTTACTGTATGCTTTATTGTTTTTCTCACCTGAGAAACACCTCTCTGTTAGTTTTGTGTGAACTCTACCAGTAGCTAATGCATGCAAGATAAGAAATAACACAAGGATGAAGATTCAGTTACATTCTGAGCACAACAGAAGCAGAGTAAGTTTAGTTGTTTTAACCAATGTTTTCCCCTTTCCAGGTCTCCCCTTTGGAAACCCCCTATGCTACCCCCTCTGCCTCTATGAGGGTGCTTCCCCACCCACCCACCCACTCCTGTCTTCACTTTCTAGCATTTCCCTACACTGGGGCATCTAACACCCTCTGGCCCAAGGGCCTCTCCTCCCACTGATGGCCAACAAGGCCCTCCTCTACCACATATGTGGACAGCACCATGGGTCCCTCTATGTGTATTCTTTGTTTGGTGGTTCTGTCTCCTGGAGCACTGGGGGGTCAGGCCAGTTGACACTGTTGCTCCTTTCATTAGCATTCATATTGTTCATACTTTAAAAATTCTGCAAAGTATGAAAATTTATAGATAAAATAATGTAAGAACAACACTAAGCTAGAGGTAGAGAGATTGTTTAGCAGTTAAAAATCATTGGCTCCTCCTCCAAAGGAAGTGGTTTCTGTTCTAAACACTTGTCATGGAGGCTAACAATCCTCTGTAACCTAGCTCCTGCAGATCTGGAGCCCTCGTCTGGTGTCTGCTGTCACAGAATGTGTGTGGTTCATAGACAAAACATGCAGATAACACATGCATACTCAAATACATAAAATAGCAAAATAATTTATAAAGAAGGCTATAAAAATCTTAGATACACAAGTGAAATATGTTTCTTTGGTAGCGATAAAAGCAGCAGTTTAAGTTTATAGAAATATATCTGAATAATGTTTTGGTATTTGTTCACCAGGACAATTTTGTCTCTGATGGAACAAGTGACAAATCTAGACCCATGTTTAGACAGGTAACCAATCATCTTGATTATGACAATTATTCAGAAGTAGGTGTTACTTGTCTCTACAGTATATTGAAATGCAGATCATGCACAATTCAGATATCTTGTGAAATTAAACAACCTATATATATGACCTGATGCATAGTAGACACTCAGATGTATTCGTTTTACATACAGCTTGTCCTGTTCAATTTGTTACAAACATAAAATCATATTTTCTTTTACACTTTCACTATATAGTACCAGCCATAATCTGAGGTACTCTTGGATATCCTTGTCTAGCGATATGTCCAGTTCCCTGGAGACATGCTTGCATTAACAGCCTCAGGACAGAACACTGGACATCAATCATGAGCTCAGAACCAGTTGCTTCCCTCATAAGCCTGCTACATCCTTGTCCACCATAGACAGCTCTTTGTTGTTGTCACAAAGAACCAGTGATAGACCAACACTACAATCTTAGACTTAGTTCTGTAGAAGTCAGGAAGGGGAATGAGGTCTTCACATCCTGCTCCTGAACAGCGAGTCTCAGTCTTGGCAGAACTAACAGTAACACAAGATTAGTCTTAGGTATTTGTCTGTTGGGGGAGTGCATTGTGAATTACTGTATTGCTAAGCAGCACCTCTGGATTCCAATCTTCAGATATCTGTGCCCCTTACTCTTGTAAAGGGTCACATCAAAAGGACTTCAGATACTGTCAATGTCCCACAATGGACAAAATTCCTTTGTAGAGAAACTAATTTAGCACATGTCTATAAACTTTCTTATTGATGACTCTTGTTAAGAAGGAAACATATCCCATTTCTACTCTATCTTGCTTTCTGATGTCCTACTATCATTACATGATTTTAAAAACTCATTGGAGATGAATGAGAGTAATTTATATTTGAATGCACTAGACAGGATTTGGTGCACAGGAACACTTTAAGCCAAGGACAATGTGATGACATGGAGGATAGTGTGGTTTGGGTGAGTTGCTATTTTATCCTGAAGAATCAGATCAAAGACTTGATTCTATGAAACTTGATACTAATCTCAATCTCTCTCTCTCTCTCTCTCTCTCTCTCTCTCTCTCTCTCTCTCTCTCTCTCTCTGTGTGTGTGTGTGTGTGTGTGTATGTGTGTGTGATGTACTTATGCTTAGGAGGTACGAAGTCTAAATAAAAAGACAAATTTCTTACAAAACTGCAGAGTAAGAGAACTACCTCTTCATACCCACCTGCATGACCAAGAAAAGAAAACTCACAAATGTCAGTGTGTGAAAGTTATGTATGTGGCGGGTGTCAGCAAGAGAGTCTATAGAGATTGCTGCAGAGTAGATGCCTGATTCTCTCTAGACTTTTTAAAGCAAAGAACATAAAACAAAATATCAAGTGCTTATTACTATCATAATGGTTTCAATATTTACTGTAATCCTGATTCTATCCTTGGAGGGAACTATTTTGTTTTGTGTTACTACTTACCAAGGGATATGTGATAAATATTCTTACCTTTATTATAAATAATAAGTGTAAGAAATAGAGATTGTATTTCAGAAACGGCTGAAAAATCAGTGAACTATAGTTACTCTGCCTAAATACAAGAAGGTAAGGCTCTCTTGAACTTTGATATGAACATTTAAGTACTACATTAATGATAATAGTTTTGCATGATCATTTATACTATATTAAAGTAGTATTTTGTGCATAACATTAAAATCTTGATATTAAAAGTCACTTCTAAAACTCTTAAAAAATATAGATAAACCATATTTATTCTGCCCCCGCTTTTCACTTCTTTGTGTCTAGTGTACATCAATCTTCCCTCTAGCTCTTCTGGAGTAATTTTGAGTTTATGGTGGATTCTGCATCTTATTATTTTGCTATATATAAATTAAGCTCACAACCTACATTCAATTCATGAGACCCATGTGGTGGTAGCAGAGAAACAATGCTTGCAAGCCGTTCTCTGACCTTCATATACATGCAATGGGAAGCCTGCTCACCCCTTAATATAAAAATATGCTTTAAACATTACAATGTTAAGTATAAAATCATAAAAGATCATTCACTTGTTTGAATACATTAGTAAAACTAGTATGCAAGTATGATTAAGCTATAGTGTAATTTAAGGATTAAGCTATTCTGGGCATCAAATGAGGAAGGGGGTTGCCATCCCACAGTCTAAACTCTGCCCCATAATTGTTCCTGTCTGAAAGAACTACAGGAATGGAAATGGAGAGGAGCCTGAAGAAATGAAGGTCGAGCCTAAGGTCCAAAGTGGAATCTAGCTCAAGGGGAGGTCCCAAGGCCTGACACTATTATTGAGGCTATGAAGCACTCACAAAAAGGGACCTATCATGACTGCACTCCAGAAGACCCAACAAGTTACTGAAAGAGTCAGATGCAGATATTTGCACCCAACCAATGGACAGAAGCTGCTGACTCTGTGGTTGAATTAGGGAAAAGCTGGAAGAAGCTGAGGAGGAGGGGGACCCTGTATGTGGACCAGCAGTCTCAATTAACCTGGACCCCTGAGATCTCTCAAGCACTAGACCAGCAACCAGGCAGCATACACCAGCTGATATGACTCCCCCAACAAATACACAGCAGAGGACTGCTGGGTCTGCGTTCAATCAGAGAGGATGCACCTAACCCTCAAGAGACTGGAGGCCCCAGGGAGTTTAGAGATAAGTTGGAGTTGGGAATGTGTAAGAGTCACCCAGGTGGGTGGTTTTGAAGGCATGAAGGAGTCATGAAGAGCAGCTGAGGCTTGGGCACTGTGAGAGGCCGTGGAAGGCCATTGGTGAAGGTGCAACTTCAGTTGCAATTGATGGCCCAGGACTGAAGGGGTCATGCAAAGGAGGTGAGGCTTAGCATCATGAAGAAAGCCTATGATAGGCTGTTGATGAAGCCTAGTTGCAGAGGAAGACAGCAGTGTTTTTGGAGTTGCCAGTACCATGAGATGATCACCAAGAAGAGCAGCAACAGTGGAGTACGGGCATCTGGCGCCTAGAAGACAAGGCATGTTCTACAAAGTGGAGAAATAGAGAAGTGACTCAACCCCTTGGAGGAATCCAGAAGATTGTGAGTGGATCCCAGACATTGAACTGTTGGAGTTTGATTTTGCTTTTGATTGTGACTGTGGCCTGATATTTTTCCCTCTTGAAGAAAGAAGATATTTTAGTGGAGCCCACAGGAGCTTTGGATTTTTAAAAGACTTTGAATTTTAAGAGATTGGATGTTTAAAAGGGACTAAAATGTTAATATGTAAGAATTTGTAAAGACTGTGGGACTTGTAAAGTTATTTAAATCTTGGGAATGAATAAGGAAGCAATGGTTGAGGCTTATGGGTGATGTGTTTGTGTGTCAAGTTGACAAGGGGTCAATTGTACTGGCTAGTTTTGTGTGTCAACTTGACACAAGCTGAAGTTATCACAGAGAAAGGAGTTTCAGTTGAGAAAATGCCTCCATGAGATCCAGTGGTAAGGCATTTTCTTAATTAGTGATCAAGGGGGAGGGCCCCTTGTGAGTGGCACCATTTGTGAGCTGGTAGTCTTGGGTTCTATAAGAAAGCAGGTTGAGCAAGCCAGGAGAAGCAAGCAAGCCAGTAAGCAGCATTCCTCCATGGTCTCTGCATCAGCTCCTGCTCTTTGACCTGCCTGAGTTCCAGTTCTGACTTCCTTTCTTGATGAACAGCAGCCTGGAAGTGTAAGCTGAATAAACCCTTTCCTCCCCAACTTGCATCTTGGTCATGATGTTTGTGCAGGAATAGAAACCCTGACTAAGACAGTAATATTCCATTAATTCACATGATTCCTCACTTTCTCTCTTCCCAACTGCTACACTTGTCCATGTATCCTTCAGTCCTGTTCCTGTTCTTTCCCTGAGGGCCAGCAGAAAGAAGGGAAACTTGCAGCCTCAGGAGGTAGGAGGTTTTGGGGACCCTCCAGAATGCACCAAAGACCTGAGAGGTGAGAAACTCTCAGGATTCAAAAGGAGGGACATTAGATGAAATGATCTTGAGTAGGGAGGGGGTACTTATGGAGCCAACCTTCAGCAGAAAGACAGGATATCACATTAGGGAGGGGTTTGCCATCCCACAGTCAAAACTATGACCCATAATTGTTCCTGTATGAAAGAACTGCAGGGATGGAAATGGAGAGGAGCCTGAGGAAAAAAAGGTCCAGCGACAGGCCCAAAGTGGGATCCAGCTCAAGAGGATATCCCAAGGCCTGAAACTATTAATGAGGCCATGGAGCACTCACAAAATGGGTCCTAGCATGACTGCACTCCGGAAGACCCATCAAGCAGCTGAAAAACTCAGAGGCAGATATTTGCACCCAACCAATGGACAGAATCTGCTGACCACTGTGGTTGAATTTGGGAAAAGCTGGAAGAAGCTGAGAAGATGGGTGACCCTATAGGAGGATCAGCAGTCTCAATTAATCTGGACTCCAAGATTTCTCAAACACTGGACCACCAACCAGGCAGCATACACCAGCTGATATGAATCTTCCAACACATATACAGCAGAGGACCGCCGGGTCTGTTTTCAATCAGAGATGATGCACCTAACCCTCAAGAGACTGGAGGACCCAAGATTTTAGAGGTCAGGTGGGGTGAGGGGTAGGGGTTGGGGTCATCCTTGTGGAGACAGAAGGTTAGGGAGGAGGTATGGGGTGTAGGACAGTTGGAGGGTGGACAGGGCAGGGAATAAAATCTGGAGAGTAAAACCATACATACATACATACATACATACATACATACATACATACATACATACATAATAAGAAAGAAAGAAAAAACAAATCTATTCACATATCAAAGTTTTCTCCTTCTCAGAATTAGAGCTCCCTAATCCTGCAGCCCTCCTATCTGACTTCACATTATGTAGAGTTATTACTTATACATTTTAAGCTTTTTTTTTACTTTGATAGACATTGTTTCCTTCTTTATATTTATTTCAAAGAAATAATAGACAGTTACTTCAATTTGATAAAGGAAATACTATTTCATTCATCCATCCTTACTAAAGCTTACATTGGAGAAATGAAATTCCCTATTTATCAAAGATTCATACTTTTCTTTATTAACCACAGGTTCAGAAAAAGCATCTTTAAGATTTGTGAGTTTATTTTCTTTCATAAAATATATTACTCTGGGCAAAAGACCTTTCTTACCAGTTAATTGAGCCAAAACAAGAAGAATTGTGTTCCAGAAACAAAAACTGGCCACAAGTAAAAAATAATCTCCACAAGGTTAATAATTACTTTATATGGCTACTAACCTTCTATATAATGTAAATGAATTACTAAATGTGAATAATATATATGATATACAACTCAGTTAATAAGCTGAGTCATATGTATGTGTTTTTTTAAATTTTCTTGTGAGTTTGATTTTAGTATTTGATCATTATCTTTTGTTTGCTTGTTGAGATTTTTTAAATTACAAAAAAAATTAAGAAGAAGAAAGCGATTCCACCTCACACCAGTCAGAATGGCTAAGATCAAAATCTCAGGTGACAGCAGATGCTGGCGAGGATGTGGAGAAAGAGGAACACTCCTCCACTGTTGGTGGGATTGCAAGCTGGTACAACCACTCTGGAAATCAGTTTGGCGGACCCTCAGAAAAGTGGACATAATACTACCTGAGGAACTAGCTATACCTCTCCTGGGCATATACCCAGAAGATGCCCCAACATGTAACAAAGATACATGCTCCACTATGTTCATAGCAGCTATATTTATAATAGCCAGAAGCTGGAAACAACCCAGATGTCCCTCATCAGAGGAATGGATACAGAAAATGTGGTACATCTATACAATGGAGTACTACTCAGCTATTAAAAACAATGACTTAATGAAATTTGCAGGCAAATGGATGGAACTTGAAAATATCATCCTGAGCGAGGTAACTCAGTCACAAAAGAAGGAACATGGTATGTACTCACTGATAAGCAGATATTAGCCCAAAAGTTCAGAATGCCCAAGTGTCACTTTACAGTAACCGCTGGACTGAGAGTGAGGTCCCAGATGGAGGAGTTGGAGAAAGGTCTGAAGGAGCTGAGGGTATTTGTAGCCCCATGGAGGGAGCAACAGCGTCAACGGGCCTGACCCCTGCCCCCCCCCCGTCATCTTGGAGTTTGGACCACCAACCAAAGAATACACATCTATGGACCCATGGTTTGGACCACATATGTGGCAGAGGATGACCTTGATGGCCATCAGGGAGAGAGGAGAGGCCATTGGGCCTGAGGGCGTTAGAGGCCCCAGTAAAGGGGAATGTCAGAGAGGGAATATGGGAATGGGTCGGCGGGTGGGTGGGAGGTGGAATTCCCTCATAGAGGCGGGGATGGGGAGGAGATAGGGGGTTTCCAAAGGGGAGACCTAGAAAAGGGCAAACTTTGGAAATGTAAATAAAGTATCAAAAATAATAATAAAAAAAAGAAGAAGAAAGAAAAAAAAGGCATGTGCAATGGGTGTGTTGGGAGGGAGAGGGAATCTGGGAGGAGCTGAAAAAGGAAAAGACATGAACAGAATATATTCTATGAAAAAAATTAAGAAATTAGAATATATTTAAAGTAACAATTTGCAATTTCAAACAGAAGTTAAGTACTATTATTAACAAATATGTTTTCTTTGTTGCTATGAAAACTGATTGTGAGAGATAGAATTGTCTTAGTCAGGGTTTCTATTCCTGCACAAACATCATGACCAAGAAGCAAGTTGGGGAGGAAAGGGTTTATTGAGCTTACACTTCCATGCTGCTGTTCATCCACAAAAGAAGTCACTACTGGAACTCAAGTAGGTCAAGGAGCAGGAGCCGATGCAGAGGCCCTGGAGGGATGTTCCTTACTGGCTTGCTTCCTCTGACTTACTCATCTGGCTTTCTTATAGATCCCAAGACTACCAGCTCACAGATGGTACCACCCACAAGGGGCCCTCAACCCCTTGATCACTAATTGAGAAAATGCCTTACTGCTGGATCTCATGGAGGCATTTTCTCAACTGAAACTCCCTTCTCTGTGATAGCTCCAGCTTGTGTCAAGTTGACACACAAAACCAGCCAGTACAAGCATGATTACATATGTAGATAGCTATGCTGAGAGAATAACAATTAGAATTAAAACATGCTAGGGGGCACTTTTGTTTGTTATTTTGAAGTCCCCTGTGGGGGAGGCATTCTTTTGAAAAGAGGGAGAAGGAATGGGATGAGGAACTGTGGAAGACTGGACAGGGGATGGACAATGACTGGACTGTAAAAAAGTTTAAAAAAAAAGTATATATATATATATATGTGTGTGTGTGTGTGTGTGTGTGTGTGTGTGTGTGTGTGTGTGTGTGTGTGTGAATACTAGTTTGCAGCATATTTTGAAACTGCTGAAAGCAGATGGTTCACATGCTCTTACTGCAAAGGCAAAGAATTGGCAGCTCTTGAGGAGACATATATTAGTTAGGTTTCATAACACTTACATACGACACTGTACTGTTTTTGACACAGGTTCTGATGTACGTAGTTCCGGCTATCCATGAGTTCAATATCCCCTGCATCAGTACCCTGAGTATTTTATTAAAGATACATGTTTTCACTCCCTGCCTTGTACTTACATTTGTAGAATTGTCATCTTGCAGTTTGAAAAATGCACAAATGAGATTGGAAAAAATACTGAAACTAAATATTAGAGAACACAAAATACAGGGAGTGTGTGTGTGTGTGTGTGTGTGTGTGTGTGTGTGAATGTATGTATATACATATGTTCATCCTTTTTATAGGCTTACATTGGAAGCAGAACCTAAGACATCATTTTTCCAGCCATCTGTACTCAAAGCAGAAAGGATCACATCTAACTTGTTGTCTTCTTTGGGATTATGTCCCTTATATAATAGTCTATCAACAAACATTAAGTTCTGCTTTTTGATTCATAGAAGAGGAAGTGAAGGTTGTAAAATTCTCTCTTAGGGCAAACTTTCTTTTCATTAAGTCTATCTTATGTCTTGCTTTGGATGTCAAGACCTGTGTTTTACTTTCTCCTTTTCTTTTACATTCTTAATAAATCAATTTCTCAAACAAGAGAAAGTCATATTCTAAATTGATAATGTTCCTTCA
This sequence comes from Uromys caudimaculatus, assembly GCA_028551405.1. NCBI lineage: Eukaryota > Metazoa > Chordata > Mammalia > Rodentia > Muridae > Uromys > Uromys caudimaculatus. The sequence goes on along the minus strand of CM052708.1, from coordinate 14,048,708 downwards.
CTTTGAAAATGCCATTTTTTCAGTATTAAAGTACTACAATTTCTGAAAAATGATCATAAGCCAGAAATGTTCTAAGCACATTCCTTAAATTATAAAATCTAATTCTCAGAGTCTTTTGATAGGAGGGTTATTAGAATCTTCCATTTTAGTACCTCTTTGAGCATCAAATTAATTTTGAAGCATGAGAGACAAAGATTAAGAAGTAATCTTAGCCCTATCTGGTCCTCCAGTTAATTTCATTAATATTGAGATTCTTCTGTCCTAAACATAAAAGAAAATACATAATGCCAGACAGTAAAATACATTGAAATATTTATCTCTGAAGAATAAAAGTATTAATATTTTTATTTTGTCAATATCCGTTTCTGATTTTCCCAGTATTGAATAAAAAAAAACCTAACACATTTAAAGCAGAAATTTATGCCTTATAAAAATTACTTTTGTTATTATACATTTATTTATTATTATGTTGCAAAGTGAAGATTGTTTTAATATATCTATAGTACTTTTATCATATGCTCATAAATGAAGGATTTCTGGTCCAACATTATAATTATTATTAAAATCTGTAACTGTTCATTATATTAGTGTTCAGGTCTACTTTACTTTCCCTTCCCACAGGTATTGTGGGAATGAAGAAGTCCAATAATCTCATGGGATTTATATTTATCCCATATCCAAGATAATATCATTTTGAAGCCAATTTGAAAAATAGACATTCTCTTTGATATAAGTACATTTCTTTGAAGATGATTATTCACCAGAAATAATGTGAAATTGCATATTAAAAGCATTCATGTTCTATGGACATATGAGACTTATCATTTTGTTTTTCATTTTCTTTCAATGTGTATTTTAGAATTATAGTAAATATTTATTTTTTGCATCTCTATTATCAAAAATCACCCTTTAAAAAAACCTGTAGTTTCTACATCTGTGGTACTTTTCGAAGACATTCTCTTCCCTTTTAGGTTAAAATCATTTTCTACCAGACCCTGCCTTAACAGCAACAACAAAAATATGGTTAGCACTTAGCTCTTTGATGTTATGACAGTGTAGACATTCATCACATAAGGAAAATAAAGAGTATATTAAAAAATATAAGAAATGAGTGCAGTTCCCAGAAGACATATTTGGAAACTAGTACGAATTTAGTTATTTTAAATCACACTAATATTAAAGTCTTCAATTTTTTAATTAAAATTTTAGCAGATATTATGACCCAGTTTCCTTCTCTAGTAGGATTTTGCCAGGCTAATTGGTGGCCATATCACACAATATCATTTTTAGTTTATAAATGATAATTTTAAATTTCAGTTTTGATTGAATATTTGAAGCACAATCCGAACATGAGAAAGTTCAGTGGTTATAGCTGGGCAGCCTGCAGCAAGGTGATTTTTATGGTTGTTCTTTGTTTTCCTGTCCCGTTAGCCCGCCTCTGTTCCTCTCTATGCTTGTTTCTCTACATCCTCGATGTTTCAGGCAGCTGTGCTGCAGAGCTGACAAGCAGGACATGAGGATAGGGCACAAAGGTTTTCCACCTCTTTTGAACCTGAGCTTTGTGTCTTTCTTAGTTTTTCATTCTCTTTTCTTTTGTCATTGGTCTCCAGAAATTAGCCTTTATTCCTTCCTGTTTGACTGATAGGTGGAACCAACTTCTTTAATGTTCAGATAAGTAGACACAAAACTAGGAGCCAGCAAATCTCCTGCCTCAATTTACATCAGAATTGATGGGAAATACTGACAAAAATACTTTAGAGGAAATCAACCGAGGCAGATGATGTTAGAACTGCTGAAAAGGGAATAAGTCAGTAGTGACGACACTGATTTTTCTTGACTGGACTGACCAAAACAGTATAGGGATTACTTTCACTTCTTTGCTTTGTGCATATCCCTAAAGTAAGCTGCTTCATCAGATACAAATGCTTTCCTCAGTCAGGAACCACAACAGGGAAGAAAGACATCATTTAAGTCAAGCACAATTCTATTTCTGATTTGAATGCAGAATAAGAAAAAAAGCTTATAAAGCTTAATAAGTCATGCATTTACTGGAACTGAGGGACAAGTTTTATTATTGACATTGGTCTGAATTTCCCTTAAGACAAAAAAATTGTATATTTTCTGTTTAGCATCTTTGCTCAAAACTCCATAGTTCTTCATTTTTATCATTTATAAGATAAGGCTATTGTGTGAACAATTCTTAGTAAGTATGTTCTTGCAAAACTGAATTAATCATTTTGTTTGATTTTTGCCAATAAAGACTAGGGAACCAGATACTGGGATAAAAACCTGCTAGCCCAGAGAGGCAGAGAAAGTACCCATCTGGCCTTCCTCCATGGCCAATGTCCCAAAAGGAAGTTTGCCTTCTTCATGCCATCTCAAAAAAAAAAAAAAAAAAAAAAAAAAAAGAAAGAAAAAAGTTCACTCTCTATCAACTGGATGCTTGTTCCACCTCTTGAAGTCTGGTTGACTTTATTTAATCCTGTTTACACTAAACAGAACGCTCTTGGATTAAAAGTGTTTCCTAGGGCTAAGCCATACCTCAACAAGAAACAGGTTTTCCCAGTAAATAACATAATCAGTGTGATCAAATATCCTGCATCGTTTTGTGTGTGTGTGTGTGTGTGTCATAATTATATTTTATAATATATAATTATATATTTTAAAATATTTTAAAATAATTATATTTATATGTGATACACACACACACACACACACACACACATACACATAAACAAAACGCAACAACAAAAACAGAACAGACAACCAGAAACGAATTGGAACTTCTAAAAACTCCTCATCTCATCTCCTCATCCCTACGTCTATTGTGTCTTGATCTAAGAAGAGATGCAGGACAGATGGCATGTTGGAGGATAGACTTAATTAAGCTCTTCTTTAGGAAAGATTTCTGCTGTCCACATTTCTGATTTACTCTCTTTAATTTTAAATTGCATATGTGATAATAAAAATACAATTACTGTGATGCTCAAAATCTTGATGACGATTGACAGACATGAGAAACAGAGAGCTGTTCTCTGTGATGACTTTAAAATACTTGTGATTAAATCTTTTGCTCAACATCGCATCTAAGATGCCAGGTGATCCAAACAGGATATTTTCCTTATACTGTGGTCGTCCGTGGACAAAATGACATACAGTTTTAAATGAATAATCACCCTGATATTTATCACTTTGACTGACCTTATGTCATCTAGTCATCAGAAGACCTATTGGTATCCAATGTTTCTTATTTATTCAAATAAATAAATTTTGGTATTTTTTTCTGATGGAACATGGCACAAAACATAAATATCATAAGTTCTATAAATACAGCATGCAGAAATGAAGGAGCCATCTAACTTATTCTAATTTTTTTTACAATTTAAATCTATCTGATAGACATTATAAGAGGAGACTCAGACAAAACGACAACCAACAGATTGGGAAAAGATCTTTACCAATCCTACATCCGATAGAGGGCTAATATCCAATATATACAAAGAACTCAAGAATTTAGACTCCAGAGAACCAAATAACCCCATCAAATAATAAGGAACAGAGCTAAACAGAGAATTCTTAACTGAGGAAATTCATAGGGCTGAGAAGCACCTAAAGAAATGCTCAACATCCTTAGTCATCAGGGAAATGCAAATCAAAACAAGTCTGAGATTCCACCTCACACCAGTCAGAATGGCTAAGATCAAAAACTCAGGTGACAGCAGATGCTGGCGAGAATGTGGAGAAAGAGGAACACTCCTCCATTGCTGGTGAGATTGCAAGCTGGTACAACCACTTTGGAAATCAGTTTGGCAGACCCTCAGAAAAATGGACATAATACTACCTGATGACCCAACCATACCACTCCTGGGCATATACCCAGAAGATGTACCAACATATAATAAGGACACAGGCTCCATTATGTTCATAGCAGCTGTATTTATAATAGCCAGAAGCTGGAAACCACCCAGATGTCCCTCATCAGAGGAATGGATACAGAAAATGTGGTACATTTACACAATGGAATACTACTCAGCTATTAAAAACAATGACTTCATGAAATTCTCAGGCAAATGGATGGAACTTGAAAATATCATCCTGAGTGAGGTAACTCAGTCACAAAAGAACAAACAAGGTATGTACTCACTGATTAGCAGATATTAGCCCAAAAGGTCGGAATTCCCATGATTCAATTCACAGCAACTCTTGGACTGAGCGTGGGGTCCCAGATGGAGGAGTTGGAGAAGGGATTGAAGGAGCTGAGGGAGTTTGCAGCCCCATGGAGTTAGTAACAGTGTCAACTGCTCAGGCCCCCGGTGCTCCCAGAGACTGGGCCACCAACCAAAGAATACATATGAAGGGACCCATGGTGCTGGCCACATATGTGGCAGAGGAGGGCCTTGTTGGCCATCAGTGGGAGGAGAGGCCCTTGGGTCTGAGAGTGTTAGATGCCCCAGTATAGGGGAATGCCAGGGAGGAAAGACTGGAGTGGGTGGGTGGGTGGGTGAACACACTAATAAAGGCAGGGGGAGGGGGAGGGGATGGGGGTTTCCAACAGAGAGACCTGGAAAGGGGAAAACATTTGAAATGTAAATAAAGTATCAAAAAAAATTAAAAAAATAAAAAATATTTTCCTTAAATAAAAAGCTGTAAATACTTCCGGTTTTAGGAACTGTTTCTAACTCTTTGATAGCTACTTAATTTGCCACCAAGGAATGAACATCAACCACAGAAAAGAACACAGCATTTCTGTGTTCTCAGTCTAACATTTACATGTGAAAGTGTGAAGTATTTTTAACATTTACCTCACACTTGAAAACACCTTTTGAACATTTCAGTTATACATGAAAAAAATCTGCCTGATTTTTTGTTGTTGCTCTGGGTTTCTTTGTTTGGTTGTTATTTTTGTTTTTGTTCTTGTTTTGTTTTTGCTAAATCTAATGGACCATTTTCACCTGAACTCAATAAAGCTACTTTTTGAAGAAAAAAAAAAAATCTGCCTGAAAGACAATAAAATGTGGCATCAGGAAAAATTAAAGGGAAGAGGAAATTTATGGAGGTAGCAAGTCAAAGTTATTAAGAATTATAGCCGGGCAGTGGTGGCACACGCCTTTAATCCCAGCACTTGGGAGGCAGAGGCAGGTGGATTTCTGAGTTCGAGGCCAGTCTGGTCTACAGAGTGAGTTCCAGGACAGCCAGGGCTACACAGAGAAACCCTGTCTCGAAAAAAGCAAAAAACATACAAACAAACAAAAAGTATTCTATGTGGTATTGCAATGATGGTTTCACCCGACTATGCATTTTTAAAATTTCATAAAAATTTAAGGAATAAATATTAAAAAGATGAAATCTTATTTTATGAAGTTAGTACCATTTAGGATGCCAGGGAATATAGAATGCAATAGTGAATGGGAATAAGTAACTTAATTGTATAATAACTAAATAATTAAAGCTATTGTTTCCTTATAGAAAGAGACTTGCTTTTAGAGACATAGTTGATGAGGACTGGTAGAAGTAAGGTTGCAATATTGCTCCATAGTCCAGGGCTATCATAGCATGCTCACTGACCTGGGGTAACCTTTGTCACACAGAAAACATAGAATTAAAAATGGTTGTTGCATTTATTATGTTTAGGTATGGGCCTTGAATTCCTGATGCTGGCGAGGATGCGGAGAAAGAGGAACACTTCTCCACTGTTGGTGGGATTGCAAGCTGGTACAACCACTCTGGAAATCAGTTTGGCGGACCCTCAGAAAAATGGACATAATACTACCTGAGGACCCAGCTATACCTCTCCTGGGCATATACCCAGAAGATGCTCCAACATGTAATAAAGACACATGCTCCACCAT